>JABWTJ010000012.1:0-600000 GCA_016801875.1 Solanum sitiens | reverse complement strand
TCCTCCCAACTCATAATACTTTTTCTTCCAAAGGATGGGTCCACTAGGGCTGCCAACCAAGGTCTATTTGCATAGCTCAATTGACTACTCTTGAAAGGGAGACTTAGGCCTACTGATCGAAAAGTCATCATTAACCTTCTTTACATTATTCAAGGTTTCACATTCACTTAGGGTTCTAGACTCGTCAAGAAAGGGGCAGCATGCTTAGGTCTACCGGTTAAAGACATACTCTAGAATAACTCATATAATCATTCAAGGAAGGGCACCAACTTAGGTCTACCGATCCTAGACTTTCATGCTTTCATTCACTCAATACCTTTTCAAGTACCAAGTAGGACAACTAGTCTACCACGAAAGATACCACATCATTCTCTAAAGGCTCTCCCTAGTCCTTCACATGATATATCATCAACTAGAGAGGCAATACATTCAATCATATCATTAAAATACCCATACAAGATCATATAGACATCACATTAGTACCTTCACTTTATACCTTCACATATACCATGTCATGATCATACCATAATTCACATAATATATATATATATATATATATATATATATATATATATATATATATATATATATATATATATATATATATATATAACAATTAAACACCGTCACCATAAGTGGATCATACTAATCAATAACCATTAAATGTTCAATCTATACTAAACAAAGGAATGAGGTCAACTCACCACCTTCCAATAGCCGTAATCATCATCCTTTAGCCTTTTCAACAAACTCACATAACAAGAGATCGTTACGATAACAATATATATAAGACTAAGCTAGCAATCCAACCATCACAATGATCCATCAATACTCAATACAGATAATCAACATTTTAAGGCAGCCATGAACAATTCTAAATTGATCAATACATAATTCAATAGTCCAATACAATCTACACATGAATTCAATAAGATTAAGTCATGATCAATTCACCTATATTAGAGCCAAAATTAGAAATTCATAGAATACATGGGTTCATAGAGTTTTTGATCTTAAAACATTCAATTAACATTATTCAGTCCATAAAACATCACTTTAAACCTTTTCATGCAAGAACCCATGCTTAGAATTCAAAATAGGACTTTATGATTTTTGGAAGAATCTTTGAAAAGCCTTTGGAAGTGGCTCCTTGAATGGAAGAAGAATCAAGGATGAAACACCATACCTTATTGTTAGAAAACCCACAAAATTGGGTTGAAAAACATGGAGAATTTGGTCTTCTTCCTTTGAGCTTCAAAACTTCAACAATGGAGGTTTTGGAGAGAAGAGATGGAGAGCTTTTCTTTTGGTTTGAGGGTTTTGTTTTGATTTGTGTATTTTGGGGTTAAAGTTACTCAATAACCGTTTTTAAATAATCCCCAAAGTACCCAAAAGACCCCTACACTTATTGAACCTTTTTAACCAAGTCTAATTTGACTTAAAAACGACGTGACACTTCCAATTCTTGGTTCTGCAAAATTTTGAGACAGAATGGTTCGTGTTGAGCCCGCGTCGCAAGACAACATTTTTGCCCTTCAAGTGTAGGTTGTGCGACACGTAGGCAACTTCAAAAATAGGTTGCCTGGTCGCTGCCTTGGCAACCTACTTGCTACACATTGGGTCCTCCTCAAGGACCCTTTGGTCGGTCCTTGGGGAGTCGTACTCGTACGTTTTGATCCTACATATGTCCCTGTAGGTGTTAGGGTCATCCCCACTAATTTAGGCTCCATAAAACACCTTAAAACATGCACAACAAACAAGGACACACTAGCACACCAAAAACTAGTTTTCGAATGTCTTGGTCGTTCTTCGACGTTTGACTTCCAAACTCTTCGAATTGACTTTTAAAGCTATTATTCATCATTTTCACACCTTACTAACTCATAAACCACATGATAGGCTCTAGTTTAACCTAGTTCATTTTAGGGTTGTTACACTAAACTTACGGCAGCACTGGTAGAGTCAGAGCGGAAAAGAGTAGCTGAACAAGAAAGCATGAGTGCGACTGTTCAACAAATCAAAAAACAAGTCAAGAACCTCTCTAGTTAACCTACTACTTCATCTCCCGATGACACCGACGACGAGAGTGATAAGGATGATTTTGTAGGATGCATTCCCTAGTTAAGATCCTTGGACATTTATGAACTTTTTCAAATTTTGAAATAAAATTTTGAAAGACTTTATAAGTCTTTAATTTGTGATTTAGATACTTTTGAATGTTATTTTAAGTTTGTTCTTTTATGTTTTGTTTAGATTGTTTAAAATTGAGTGTGTTTGATTGGCTGTGTAGAATTGAATTGAATTGAATTTTATTTGCTGGTGGGCAGCAGAAACTGTAATGCAGGAAAAGCGACGGACACCATGGGTTTGCCCGTCGCTTTTCTAGGTCTTATTTTTTAAAATCCCAGAAAAGCGACGTACATAGTCCTTTTATCCGTCGCTTTTCTTGGATATTCAATATTAAATTTTAGAAAAGCGACGTACATAGTCCTTTTGTCCGTCGTTTTTCTGGGATTTAAAAAAATAGCAAAAAAGTGACAGACGGCGTCGCATTTAATAAATAAAAAATTAAAATTAAAATAAAGCGATGGGGTTCGTCGCTTTTGTTAAAAAATTATTAAAAAATAGTCAAAAGGAGACACAGTCTGTCGCTTTCTTAAAAGCGTCGAGCTAAAAAGCGACGGAAGTGACTGCGTCGCTTTTTCGTCGATTTTGACCAAAAAAGCGATGCAGTCCATCGCTTTTGGCCGTCGCTTTTTGACTGTTCAAATTAAATATATGTGCTATGACTTTTTTATTCTACAATGTAACTTTTTTAGTTTTTTTATTTTTATAAATACATATCCAATCAAAAGAGGGCCAACTTGATATGTAAAGTGAATGAATCTAAGTCAAATCAAATATGAAGAGGAAAGTGAGATTGTTATTTGATCTTTATCATCGAAATTCCAACTATATTGTCTTTTAAAAGAGGTATAGTTAATGTATATTGTGAAATGTTTGTGTATATATATTTTATCAATAGGGGAAAATGCATAAAAATCCTCTAAACTTGTCTACTAAACTTACTTTAGCACTTTAACTTTACAAATAAATATTTACCCCCACCCCCACCCCTAATCTCATTTCAAGTGAATTAAAATCCACCCAAAAAGCTGATGTGGCAAATAAAAAAATAAAAAGCGAGTGAAAACGTAAAAAATAAAATAAAATAAAATAAATAGGCCCCATTTTTTCTTTCAAACCAATAAGATTTCATCTTCCTCACACCCCACCACCTTTATCCACCGACAACCCCACCCTTTTGTTCTTCCAACCCCCCACCCCCACCCTTCTTTCTCCTATTTTGAACCCCGCTGCCACCCATATTTGCCTCACTCCTTTCTTCTTCTTCTTCTTCTTCTTCTTCTCCGAGCTTCCCTCCCCGCCACCTTCTTTTCTTCTTCTTCGAAGCACGCCCACCTATTTCTTCATTTCAAACTATTCATGCTTATTCTTAGAAGTGATGAATAAGAAAAAAAAGAAAAACCCAACAAGTTGTTGTTGCTTCAAGATCTTACATATGGAAGAGTTTGGTGATTATGAAGAACTTGAAGCTTTTTTAATAAAAAAAATTTAATTTCTTCATCTCAAATTAGTTATTTAATTTGTATTATTTATTTTGATAATGTGTTTTAAAAAATGAATGTTTTCTAGTCTTGAATATGTTAGAGTTTGATTTTATTTTTATAATCTTGGATTAATTCTCAAAATTTTACCTTTCTAAAATTTTATGAATAAAAATAAATAAAAAAGAATTAAAAAACTCAAAATTTATAATTTTCAATGTGGCGTTGACGTGGCGCTTACGTCGCAATTACGTGACACTAACGTGGCAATTAAATGGCGCGTGTGTAATACACTCGTCGCAATGACGTGACACTGACGTGGCAATTAAATGGCGCGTGTGTAATACACTTGCCACTGTGAGACTGGTATTGTAGTATTAAGGTTGAAAAAAAATCACTTCAAAGATGTTAATGGGGTAATTTAAACGCCCTTGTAGTTTAAGTGCTAAAGTAAGTTTTGCTGCCAAGTTCAAGGATTTTTTTTATGTATTTTCTCTTAAAATAAAATATGAAGTGCATATGTTAGATGGTTAGAGGGTATAAATTGTGGTAAAATATGACTATTAGTTCTTGTAACTTATATGACCATTAGCTCTTGTAACTCTTATGGTCATTAATTTCTTCTAACTGATATGACCTTTAGTGTCACATCTGGGGAGCACCCCCTAGAAGTAACATGGCGTACTTGACCTCTCGGAGGTCTTATACAAACCCATAGTTATCATTCATTGCATTGTCATAGTAAATTTAGCGGAAAATTTAAAACTTTTCATAGCACTTCATATGCTAGAAACTTTACCTTATATATATATATAAAATATCATAAGTACATACCTAGACTCTAAGTCTCTTTGACATCTTAGACTCAACAACATTAGAGTACATTAGGGACACGACCCTTAAAACATAAGACATAAGTAATACTTTATACATTTACAGTAAACTAATCATTAGGACATCCTTGGACTTAAGGATTCATTTCCTTGAGCTTGAAAATCACATATCAAGCTCATCAATCATATAGACATCCTTTAAGCATCCATAACCTACACTTTGTGTAAAAAGTAGAGAAGAATGGAGTTAGTACAATAATGCACTAAGTATTACAACCAAGCAAAAACATGCATTTAAAAGGGTCATTTTACTTGAAATCATACTTCATGCCTTTTTTAGTAAATCTTCATAAAACCTTTGTACAGTAGCATTTATATCATTCACATACTTCATATAGACATATTCAAAATCCAAACATCATATAAAATTACATATAGGATTTAAGCCACATTTGGGGTCACTTTACAGTGAGCTCCCTTCACATTACAGTGAATCCTTTTCTTTTAACTCATCAACCTCCTAAGTAACCCTTTAGCGATACTTGGTGCAATGCATCACCTTAAGGTCACAAAGAAAGCATACATACCACCTACATAAGCCAACACATATCCTCATAGAAGTATAACACATTACAAGTAACATTCAAGTCAAGGTCATAAGACATTACAGTAAGCTCTAGTCACTATGCACATATATTTATTTTGCTTCACCTAGAACCTTACGAAACCTTACTCATAATCCTACTCTAGGTCTACTAGTGCAATGTATATGTGAAGCCCCATAACCTCACACACACTTAGTAAACCTATCATAAGACCACAAGCCTTAACATCCAATTCATATATCAACATAGCAAGTGAGGATAACTTCATTCATGTCAACAACCTTCATCATATAGTCAGTAATACCAACATAGTGCATATCATATCATCATGTAGACACTAAGACAATGTCATGCAAGAGAACCATAATCATAGACACATGCATTAGAACTCCTTCCTAGGACTTCCCTCAAGTGTCACTTGTGCAATGCATAGGTGAAGTCCCATACCCCCACCTACACTAAGCAACTACCCTTAGGTTATCCTAATTAGAGTCCTTACTTTACTTCCATTGTCCATTTTACTTTAGAGAAACTATAGCCTTAACCGACAATAAGACCATGGGTGCTAAATATGGAATTTGGTGTTGTAGAGCCTTATACCAATGGAAGGTGTTCTCACCTAGCCAAGGTAGAACATTAACATACATCCTAGCATACTAAGTGAATTCACTTTGCTAGATCCTATGTGGCAAGCATAGTTTATGGAACTAAGAGATAGGTATGATCCCTCTACATGACATTTGGCAATTGGGGCCTCCTCTCATGAGAAAACATGGGTGAACCTTCCTCAAAGGAAAGCCACCACCTCATGTGGAACCATAGGTTAATATTCCTCTAAAGGAGTCAAACCTTATGGGGACCTAATGGTGAATCTTCCTCCAAGGGAAACCAAACACTCTATGAGAAACCAATGGTGAATCTTCCTCATGGGAAGCCAACACCTCTCATTGTCAAGTTCACTCGGTGCTAAACTAAGTTCCCTTTTTATTAAAAGCCTTTATTACTTTACTTCATAAACCATAGGCTTAGGATATTGATCCTTATATGCTTATAGCATACTCAAGCACCTATCTAGTTTTAGGGTACACATGATCACACCTTTCAAGGTCCCTCTATTGACGAGATCTTCATACATGTGTGTGCGTGTACTTGTATGTGAGAAAACCTTTCACATAACACATAAATGTCACACATGTTCATATATCAATGCATAAGTCTATAAGTGTAACTATATGAGCAATCCTTTCATATCAACACTTTAAGACACTATGCACATTCATATTTCATCACATCATATGTTTAACATCATAGCATATAAGACATATTCATGGCATGTCCTTATATTCATTTTCATACTCATAGAAACCAAACCTAGGAACTATCCTATCAAGGCACAGATGTGCAATGCATAACAAGGTCCCATACCCTTTTCCATACTAGTACACCTATCAAGTCATCCTAGTTCATGAAATACATAACATACTTCACATACATTTACCTTACATGCATTTTAGTAGACATTTAGTGAATATGAGATCAACCTTTCATTAGACACCATGACCCTTTACTACAATGTAAGCATGCATAATGTGTGAGTGTGTGTGTACATTGGTCAACATGATCACATAATGGATATCAATAAAACCTTGAGGCATCCACCCTCTTAAGACCACAATGCACAACCAAGAATAGACCACACAACACAATTTAACATAGGAGGCAAGAAGATCTTCACATTACGTTCAAGACTCCTAACATTAGCTATTCACACATTCACATAGGGGTACATAGGTAAGGGATTATTAAAAAATTTAAATCATCAATGGCAGCACCTACACTTTACCCTAACATAGATATACACATGCTTATACAATGGTCATACAACCTAGATCACAACTAGAATAAGAAAGTAGGCATAAGCTTCACATAGTATGATCATCATAACCATACACTCATATATTCATAAATTTGCCTTCAAGGCCATAATCCACACATATATAATGACAATAAAGTAAACACCGCCACCATAAGTGAATCATACCACACAATGTCATACAAGGCTTCATCAACTATCAATACTATAAGAGAAGTAGAGAGGAAGAGTCATTCTTACCAATTCATCGACCTTTGATCATCATTGATCAATACACCTTTTCATCAACAATTCATGTATAGGGAAATAGCTATATGTACTTAAATCATAAAAGAAACCATGCATAAGCCACTACAAGATCATAATACAACATGTACACTACATCACCAATACACTATAAAGTAGGGAGACATAGATCACTTACTAGTATTCCTTGCTTTGATCATCATGATTAACATTCATAATATACCAATAACACCAATATAGGGCAGTAGCTAAAGAAATAATTATCAATACTAAATCATGCTTCATCTATCCTAAATTGAGATCACATTATGTTCATAGCATTATCAACTTTTAGGCTAAAACATGTAGATTAATCCTTATCAAGGTTCCTTTGATTTGATCATCAAGGGTTTATACCCACAATTTATTCATAACATCAACCTAAAACAGTAGCTATAATCATCTTCACCTAATCGAATTCAACATTCAATCATTAAAAGGGCAATGTTACAGTGAACTCCTAGAAATCTAAACTAGGCATGTTCAAACCTTAATACATTGATCCACATGGATCCTTCATCATCAATTCATCATCAATTCACGTAAACAACAGTAGATATAACCAATTCAACGTAATAGAATCACAAATCTATCAATAACAAGCCATGATCACAATGCTCATGCAAGGGATAAATCAATTTTGGGAAGGGACATGGGTTCACAATGCAATTGGATTGTTTTTCACGGTAAAACCATCACATTATCATCAATTCATCATGATTAAGCCATTAAAAACGTTTTGAGAAAGAACCTATGGTTAGATTGAAAGATTGAAAGTTTGATCATGAATCTCTTTAAAAACATTGAGATTAACTCTCCACGGGAAATGTTACTTAGAGATAAAGGATCACCATACCTTTGTCTAGTTGAAAACCTTTAAAACTTGATGAAGAAACCATAGGAATCCAAGATCTAAGTTGTTCTTGAGCTTCACCTTCAATGGAGGTTTTAGAGAGAATATTTTTGGAGGGAAAGTCTATTTTGAGAGAATTGCACTGAGAGTGGGGTTGATCACGTTTTGATCCCTTAAATACACCCGAAAATAACTAAACAAACCTATTAGGGTCAGGTTAGGACGTTAGGTGAATTTCCCATTCACCCCTTTAATGAGGCAGTTGCATGGCAGCAGTTGCAGGCCACCATCGACGTATAACATCGACAGGGCATCGACTGGATGACGGGGCGTCCTGCTGCTCCGTCGTTGGTGACTGCAGCTTCCTCTTGGTGGCTTCAGATCCTGAGGCTAAGTGTCAACCCACGCCCCAATCGATGGGGCATCGATGGACTGACAAGGCATAAATTGGAGCTCGTCGATTGACACTGCCAAGGCAGTGTCTCGACAGCCCGTGTGTCCTTCTTGTGGGCCCTTTTGTAGGGAATTTTGGAAGTCGTACTCTTACGTTTCCATCGTAAATATGAACATTAACATGTCAAGGACCTCCAACATCAGTTTCACCCAAAAAAAATTACACGTAACACGTCCAAACATGCTAGGCCCCATCAAGACACACATGAACGTCTCAAGGGCTAACTTTCAAACGTCTTAGACGTTCTTGGACGTTTGACCTCTAAAATTCATGAAAATCCATATACAACCTATAAAAATCATTATTACTCATTTTAAGAATTCATAGGCTCATGACACATTCAAAAACACATAAAAGCATCTAAGGCCCCTTTGGTAACTAGTCGTCGAACGTCTTGGTCGTCCCTTGACGTTTGACTTCTAAATCGCCTCAAACTTTACACACTGCCTCAATACCATATTATTAATCATTGTAGGACCTTAGACCCTTATGACGAACATGTTAGGCTCTAGACACCTTAACTCATTTTTGGGGGTCTTACATTTAGCTTCTTATAAGTTATGTAACATCTATCACATTTATCTACTCATATTACTACCCCTCATTCTACCTATTGATTATATGGAAGACTTTTTTACCGATAAATAGTGGTGTTTGTTTCTTTGTAAAGTATTTCAAGAAAGATTAGAAGTGTGAAATAATTTATAGTGTGGAGTAGTGAAAGAGAGAGTTGAGACAATGAAAATATTTTAAGTCTTCAACTATCATATTAAATTATTATATTATTGTGTGTGTGTACATATATATATATATTCCTAACTTATCATCTTATGATCATAAATAAATAAATAAGTAAATAAATAATAATAATAATAATAATAATAATAATAATAATAATTTTCTAAAAGTAGAAAGCTCAAAAATTTAAATTTGATTACATTTCACCCCTATACTAAATAATATAGTTATAAAATGTTTTACCAATTAAATATTAAATAATAATCATAAATTAATTTGTCATTTTTTCTTCACATAAAAAAAAGAAATAAAATTTCTAATAAATTAGTAAATAGTAAGTGTGTGTGTGTCTATATATATATATATATATATATATATATATATATATATATATATATATATATAAGTGGAACCAAAATATTTTAAAATTTTCATTATCAAAATGTCCATAAAATATTGAATGACATCAATATGTATCCTTCTATCAAATATTGTTCCTACAATAATATTGTACAAGAATATAGATATACACTTAGTTCAATGCATTAGACTGTTGACTATATACACGTAAATATCCATTAAATGTTTGCCATTTATTTAACTCCTATTTATGTTTTCCTTTCTTTCTAAAAGTAAGTCTATCTTCTAATAAATAATAATATAGCAAATGAATAACCTAGATAAATTAAAAGACATGCTGTTATGTGTATTCCATTTCTGTAAATGTTTTATCTTTCTATTCTTAACGCAAAAAGGAAAACATCTCTTTGTAGTAATAAATATATGGAAAATTGGGAAGTTACTTGGTATATTCAATATGGAGTAAATTCTTTTGATCAATTCAAGACAATATATTCATTTACTAAATGTTATATATTGTGTATATATAGTGAAAAATCACAAGACAACTACTCCAATTCATCAAATTTTTAGATTATCAATCTACTTTACGCAGGTGAAATTTTTTCATATACATTTTGTGTTTGTGTGTCTCTTTTCTACTTCTGCTTATGTGTTTTATTTTTTTCTATTCACATTATAAATTAATCTTTAATTCGACTTATTCATATATGTTTCTGATTAGTTGAAAGTTCATCTTACTTGAGTATGCAAACGTTTGTATCATATTTCACCTCATGCATCATAGAAATTTTTCATGAAAATATCAAATTTGGTATGATTACTTTCATTTAATTATAACTTCTTGGAGTATAATAAAACTGTATATTCTTGTTTGTGTAAATTTTCATTAGGAATCAATTTACATAATTTAACTAAATTTTTTTTGTTAAATATAGAACTAATTCTGAATTAGGCAAAGGGTACATGTACCTATAATAATTATGATTTACATACATCGATTAGATATTTGAGCAATTATTATTTTTATTATTAATTATACCTATATATTTTTTTGTAGGTGTACACAAAAAAAATTGACAATGATCCACTAGCTATCATAAGAAAAGTATGTGTTGATCGAATTTATGTCCAATTTTTGCAAAACACAATTCACATTCAATAACAACCTCTTGAATTGTATGTGATTGTAAAAAGGTGGATGCGAAAGTTTCTTAGAAAGAAGACAAAAATTTTAGAACATGAAATATTTGAACCAAGAAGAGACACCTAAATTATGTGTTATGACATATTTTTAATTTTTTTTTATCAATTTGAATACTTGATATATTAAAAAGATACATAATTAAAATTGTTCGAATATTACTTTTGAAAGTCATTTGATAGCAATATTTCAGTATGATGTACCTTCTACTGATAATAATCTTTATTGAATAGGTTCACAATTCATTGTATATTTTCTCTTTAAGTACTATGCAAGTTAACACATAATGATCATCTATTGTTCATCTTTTAAGGAAGACATACATTGATAAAAACTACTCTCATCCGACAACAACTTCATAATACATATGCAAATGTGAAAAGGTGGAGACTACAATATCTTAAAAAGAAGATGAAAAGCTTAAGACAAGAAAAAATTTGAAATCACATTCGATATTTACGTTATGAGTTATGACATATTAAACAAAAGAAACTTTTATCAAATTGAATAGTTGATATATTGTACGAATTGCATAAATGAAGCAATAGGTCTGAGATTGTATATTTCTTTTCAATTTTTGTGCCACTATCACACACTTATTATAATATTTTCAAAGTTCTTTTGCTAATTAAGTATGGGATACATGGTAAACATATCTTTATAACAACTCCACACAATTTAGCATGGGACACACGTGCAACGCACGTGCCCAGGACTAGTATTATTATAAGTGGGAGGCTCCTAACCTCAAAGTTGAATTACCATTTTACCCTTATCTTACCCCTAAAATAAATTAAATATTAATATCTATATAATTAATTAAATATTAAGTAATAGTTATATTTCATGCATCAAACAAGATATTAATGCAATCATATATTCATGTAGTAAATGTGGTAATAAAAGTCTAATAACCTTCAATTTTAATTTGTAATATAAGTGAGAGGTAACGAAAAGTCTATCAAAGACACTCACACAACACTATTTATATTCCCTTATTTCATCCAAGTTTGACATTATCTTGTATTCTACATTAGGTTAGTCTATATCATTTGTAAAATTTTCGTTACTAATTTGTAATTGTAAGAATTGTTAGTGATTTATTTATTTGTATTCTTTAAATTTCATGCATATTCATCTTCCTTTTATCAAGAAATATGTAAATTATCATAGTTACATGATTAATTTTCTCCAATATGAAGTTGTAAGTGAATTTTTATTTTTTCATATCTCCATCATTTTGAGTTTTTAAATATAACTTTGTATGATCACTATATTTTTGTATTCTTCATTTCTTGTATCTTTAGAATATAAATATTATAAATCTAATCCCAATTTATATTTATAATTAATTATTTTGAGAGTAAGCATGTTAAATCCCGCAAATATTTTTATAACTAGACTCGTAAAGGAGTAAGTCTTCGATAAACATTTATCTTTTTAAAATAAGATGTTTGTACTTTTTCCTTTTTATATGTAATTTCAAATGTTTAGAAAATTCATGTACTTTACTATTACAGAGAGATACAAATGAGTGCAAAAGTAAAAATAAAATAAGAAATAATGTAAGTAAAAAGATGATTAGATGTTGCATTGAATTTTTTGTATTAGAATTCATATTTAATTTTCTTTATGCACAGATCCTTTCAATAAATAGTTCAAGAAATATAGTGTATCTGTATTTCTAACATAGTCATGCTTTCTTTTCTGTTTATTTTTTTATGATTTTAGTTTTTTTATACATATGAAACATTTTTTCTATAGCAAATCGACTACTAACAAAATGTAATACAATCGATATGACAATCTTTTTGTCTATATAATTTTTAATGTGATATCTTTTATTATGGATGTCTTGTCTTTATTTATTTTTCTGTCTTTTTCATTTGAACTTGTAATTTTTTCTATAAAGTTGATGTTACATACCACCTAGACATTTTGTAATATTTTTCTTTATACGTATCTTTTTTATAGCAAATTTCTTTTTAAAATTATTAATATTATGCTTAGTAATGAAAATATATAAATTCCTCTGATATAATAAAAAGGCTTATTTTTCATGAAGAATTAGAAATATCAAACTTCCAACATCTTACACGAGATTTTCATGCTATATTTTGTGAAGAGTTATATTCTTATGTCAAACTTACATAGAAAAGGATTTAGCTTTGACTTTAGCAGCGGTGAATTTATGTACGCTCCACTATGATATATTTACTTATATAAATTAACTTTTCAAATGTCAATTAGGGGACAAACACGCAACTCATGTTCCCAGGACTAGTATTCACTAAATAAAAGAGAGTATTTATATGTTGAAGGAATATTCTTTTTCTGGAGTTTTGGACTATTCAACTAACCCAGAATTACTTGAGTTGTACGATGTTGTTGGACTATTGTATCATGGTGGGGACAAGTTAAGAGTGATACTGCTGAATTTGTGTAGATCATTGTCGCAATGGACTTAAGTCTCTTTAAAGAGATTGAGATCTCTGTTCCTCAGCCTGAATACACTTTTAGTCATTTGTGTTCATTTTATTTTCAATTGTAATTTATTATATTTGTGGTATACTACACAACAATTTTTAAGAGATTCATATTTTTTTTACAGTTTGAAAAAAGTACGGATATTAAAATAGGAAATCTTAATATTATTCCGCACAATATCGCTCTTTTTGAGAGATTAAGGAAAGAGATGTAAGGGTAAAATACTTTTTTACTTGATTAATTCAAGCAGAGAAAAGGTAAAAGACAAAAAAGCTTTTTTACCTAATATTTTATGAATAAAGTGATATTATTTTTTATAATAATGGTTTCTTAAATTCTTAAAATAGGGGTTAATGAAATAGGGGAAAAACTATTGTGGAATTTTGATTTTGTCACGACCTAAACCACCGGGCCATATGGGCACCCACTCTAATACCTATGTAGGAGAACCCTCATATGCCAAAAGTTAAACATGCGGAAATTTTGATAAGTGGGAACAACTGTAACTCTATGAATTTATAAATAGAACTTCAACACATTATTAATTTAAAACTGTGAAGTATTTTAAACAACTCCCATGGATCTAGTCTAAATAGGTACAGGAGCTACTAAGAGTACAACTGGATAATATAAATAAAAGACACAACTCCCACGATGCGGAGAGAATAATGGAAATTGTTAGGAGAATTTCTTTGTCTGTGCCTAATGAAACGTCTCCAATCCTGCATCCAGACTATGTCAAAAGACATCACAAGAGTAGTATTAGTACAAACACATGTACTTGTAGGCATCATCGGTCAATCTGTTGCCCACTACATAAGATAAGAAACCAACCAGTAAGATCATGAAATAAACCACTCGCTTCTCCACCTTCACTCTCTCTTGGAATCACCTCCAATATACATTAGCACCCTAATCACTAACCCCCTCCCCACATTTTTTTTATCATAGCTTATCCATTCTAAAACACGTACAAATACCTAGTACAACCAATGCCAATTCAACTACCCGCTAAGTGCAACTTATACCACTAATACCACAATATATTTCACACGCGTATATCAAGCACATACGATATTGTTAACAAGTATAAAACAACGATTAACTCACATTAATCATCACATTGGTCCTGTCACGGAACTCGAACCCAAACTGTTAGTATGCCAGAGCGTGGAAATCCGATCCAAATTAGTTATGCTGGAACGTGGCAATCCGATCTAAGCTAGTTATGCCGGAATGTAGCAACACATCCAGTATTATGCCAAAACGTTGCAATCCGATCCAATATAATGTTGGGATGACAATCTAATCCCATATTATGCCAGAATGTGGCAATCCAATTCAAGTTAGTTATGCCGGAACGTGGCAACCGATCCCAAACACACACCACAATCACAATCACAAGTATATCATCGAGATCATACATTTACATCATAATTTCATGGCAAACATCATTCATGTATCTCATTTACAACAAGTGTGATTAATATGACAACATTCATACATATACAAGTATCACAATGAAGCAAGAACATGCATACACACCAACATAAAATCATAACTATCACCTACAAATCCCTCCTCCATCTCTATCACATAAGTCATAATTGACCACACTCCGCCCTAGTTCATCATAATTCCTAAATCTCATTACCTCGGACATAACATACATTCATAAGTTTAGTTCAACTCTTGATGTTGTGTTCCATCCTTGACCCCATTCTGTCCATGATATAAATTCTAGTTTTTTCTAACAACTTATCAATTCCTCTTCACCAGGCATAGACTCACATACTTGAGTTTTCAAAGATTTATTCATGTAAGTTACTTGGTGTACGAAGGTTTACCTACAACCTACCATTGATTTGCATATATCATGTAGTAAGCACAAATTTATGACTACTCAATTGCAAAAACTTAGCCTATTTGTGCACCAAGCAGTTGTACGGAGATTTAACTTTGATTCGAGTTTTTCGGGTTTGTGACAAAAGATTTGTCCAAGAATTCATAAAATTTCACCATCCCATGCTAGAAGCATCCCTCTTCTCCATTCTGAAGCTTAGAACAACTTTTCTCGTGTTTCTAGGGTATTTTACGACTTATTTTGATATTTAGGAAGATAGAGAAAATAGAATTTCTTGTAATTACATTTTGCCGCGTTATTACCACTCTGGCGCCAACTTATCCCGCACTAGCGGCAGCGGCCCCATACCACCTGTCCCGCCTTGACGGGTTAGTGGCCCATATTTTCTGGATTTTTATCTCTTCCTAATTAACGATGGTTCAGGTCGTTACAATAGATACCAATTTACCCCTCTTCGTCCCTGAACGATCAGTGCATGGGACATCACACACCTTATCTCGATTACTGAAGATAATTATTTGGCATACTACGGAATCACGACGAATGACGACCTTCTAGTTTAATGACTTAATAGATTTACTATGCTCGACCACTAAGCAGAGAATGCAGAAACATACGAAGTAACGAAATCATTTCCAAGTTATGCAGCCTGGCCCGCCAGGGCGACATCCTTACCGCTATGACGCGACCGCTATGGCGAGAAACGTGTCGCCAAAGCGGGAGATCGGAAATAGCATAGAGGAATAAATGAAATTTCATTTTCCCCATTCTCTTCTTATTCCCTCAAAATCTCTCCCAAAAAAACCTCTCAACTCAATCGCTCGGATCGTCAATTTAAGGTGAAATTCTCATCTCTCACCCTCTTTACTTCTGTTACTTGATTAAATAACAATTGCATGATGTTATTTGATTATTTAGAAGTGGTCCTGGGTAGTTATTTTAAATTTAAACTAGGTTGCTCGATTGATATACTAAATGTAGCATGGTCACTTCCTTTACGTCACCAACATTCCCACAACATCCTAGACGTAAGAATTTTGTAAAAATTTTGGTTGAATCGACAGAAAATGGGTGGGGGAAGTTAGGTATCTTGATGTAAACTCCGTTTTAGGCCTCTTTTAGGAGTTATTTGATAATGATTGCATATTTAGGTTCTAGGATAGTTTGTATACTCTGATCTGCTGAAATTCTGATGAAAATGAGGGTTTTGGGATGAAGAGACGCCATTCACTGCAACAAATTCGATTATCAAGAACAAATACTTTCGTCATTTAAAAAATCTTATTTCGTCACTAAATATCTTGTGAGACGAAAAATAATTCGTCAATCCGTCGTCACTAAGTTTGTGTCGTTAAAAGTATACAAAGACGATTTAATGCTTCGTCACTAAAAGTATTATATTAACTATAAAAAGAAAAATTGTCCCCAAATACTTAAACATTTGTGACAAATTTATTTGTAGTAAAAAGTATATTTTTTTGTAGTTAATAGTATGCTTTGTCACTAAAAAGGTTATTACTACCGACAAAATTATATCCTTACGAATTATTTTACTTCAATCAATGACGACATCAATTGTCTCTAAAGTTATCTCTATTTCGTAATTGAACAAAATCTAATTTCGCCACTAATGACTATATTTTATATAAAAAAATATACTTTGTTCTTAAATGTATTAGTTACTGACACATTTATTATTATAAAAAAACGTTAATTTTCCTATTATCCGTCCCATGAGCTCCCAAATATTATGCTTTCTTGGGGATTCGAACTCACAGCCTGAAGGTTGGAAGTGAGGAGTTCTTATCATCCGATCAACTCTCTTTTGTCTCACATTTTTATTTATTTTTAACTTCATTCACTTCTTTCAAATTTAACTTCCGCAAAAATAATATATTATATGATTATTTATACACATAGACAAATGCATGAAATTTACCACCTAGAATTCATTCAAATGTAGATTATATTTTTATTAAATAATATATTTTTAAAATATATTTAAATATATTCAGTACAATTTTATCATTTTATTTATATATTTTTATAAATTTTAAAAATATTCAGTACAATTATAAATTTGTATAAAATTTAACTTTCAATTTTACTTTAAAAAAATTAATAATTGATTCAAATCTATCAGTAAATAAATTGTTTTGTAAAAAACATCAGATACCCATAATTATAGTACTTCATCATAATATATTTGAAATCCTAGTTGGTTCATTTCTTTATTTTTTCTTCCATTTTTTAGTTTATTTCGATTTTCACAATAATGGAAAAACGTTAATAGAAATTTATGAAATATTTTGCACCTTTGCAAAGTCTAAGCTTGTGAGTCGATATTATCTTTGTATAGTTGCTCTATGTACGTATGTGAAATTACTATTCAATTTGTACATATTTTTAGATAGAAGCAAATAGATCGACTTAGTCTATGCAGTTTACCAATAAACAATTAATAGACACACACAAAAATTAGCACCAACACTTGGAGAAATTATTTTTTCAATATCTTTATCGATGAAAGTGTATCAAATAAAAAATAAAAGTGTTAAACCATCAAATATTAGCAATTCTAGTGGTAGAACCTTACTCCACTCATGGTACTTATAACCTGGACTGTATTTTTCAAATGATGTATTTTATTATTGCGTAATTTTGTAAAGAAAATGATGAATTGAACTTTTTAAATTTTACAAAATTGACTGAATTCATTGGTTTTGATATTTTCCTTCGCCAATTAACGAATGGACTCTGTCTCTTTCTTATTAACCACTTGTATTATTCTTTTTTTAAGTTGTTACTTGTAATTATGAACAATTGTAGCAAAAGAAAAAATTGTATTTAGCTATGAATTTTATTCGTAGCAAATAGTTGAATTATTCACTATAAATTTTAAGTCGTCGCTATTTAACACCTTACATATTTTTGTAACAATTGCTTTTTTTTTTGTCACTAAATCACAGATTGATTAGAGACAATAAAATTTTTATCACCAATTATTTATATTATTAGTGACAAAAATAAATAGCATAACTAAATCTAATTTCTTATAACTAAAACTTATAATATTTAACTACGAACTTTAATTTGTCTATATTTTAACAACGTATTTTTTAGACGATTTTTTTTGTGACAAAAAGATTATAAATTTAAAACAAAATAATTTGCCATGAATTAGATAC
Organism: Solanum sitiens; assembly: GCA_016801875.1. NCBI lineage: Eukaryota > Viridiplantae > Streptophyta > Magnoliopsida > Solanales > Solanaceae > Solanum > Solanum sitiens. The sequence continues at coordinate 581,648 of JABWTJ010000012.1, read as the reverse complement.
ATTATTAGTGTCGAAATCATATGTTACCGATAACTTTAAATTCGTCGTCACTAACACTACTTAACAAATGACGCCAATTAATTTTTTGGCTTACTAGAGGAAACTTCACTACGTATTTTTATGTTTCGTCACTACAAGTGTGTGTCCCATATATTTAAGCACTAAAATAAAATTTCATATCGTAACTAATACTTTCGTAGCTATCTATTATATTTGTTGTAGTGATTGTCGTGTCTGAATTTCATCCTAGATGAAGCCCGCTCTGGCGGCCTTCATTTCGCGATGGAGGCCTCCATAATTCCGTCAGGGCGGGATTATGGCCGCTGAGGCGGGATGTTGCCAGAAAATGGCCTTAACTCCTTGGCACAAAAAAAATTCCTTCTTACTCCTAAATTGTTATCCTTACCCCGACTATACTTTCACATTTCCTAGCTCATTTCCTGGCGGGATTATGGTCGCTGTGGTGGGATGTCACTAGACAATGGCCTTAACCCCTTGGCACAAAAAAAATTCTTTCTTACTCCTTAATTGTTATCTTTACCCCGACTATACTTTCACATTTCGTAACTCATTTCCAACTAATTCCAGGATCTCTAAATGGCTGGACAAAACAACAAACATTTGCTTTTCATCCGTTTTCCCTATGCCGATAGTCGAGAGAGATATCTTGACTACCGGAACACGGGTTTCTGTTGCGATAGGGGATTTGTGCTGCACAAGTTTGAGGATAAAGATCCTACAGTCTATGCTCGATTAGTAGAGTTCAGGTGGATTCTGTTGACTGAGGCTCCCCCTGCCGCTAGAGCTAATTCGGTGCGGGAGTTCTACGTTGTTCTGCCCGCCGCCCGCTGGGACTATACTAGTCCCTCTATTCGCATTTGGGGGGTTGACATCCCTCTGAGTGACACTACTATTAAACCCTAGAGACCGAAGGTCCCCAACCATGCTTTCGAGGACTGACTGAGGGAGATGGATCTGGAGTGGTTGAGATACACTCTTGTTGAGCCTAAGCGGCAGGATGAGGTCCACTAAGCAACTGTGGAGGGCATCACTAGTATTGAGTGATATCCTAATGCTAAGAGGTGGATCCTTTTGGGTACCAGAACAATCAGACCGTCAGGCAACCGTACCGATGTGACCTTTCCTCGATCTTTGGTGGTGGCTTGCGCCATAAAGGGCATCTAGATGAATATGGGGGCACAAATTATCTCTGAGTGGAAGATGTTCTACCAGGGAAAGAAGAAGGAGTTCTTTCTCCCTGTTCTTATCATTGCCTTGTGCAAGCGAGAGGGGGTGTCACTTCTCGATGCCGATGAGGTAATACCTATGGATTCCCCCTTCACCCTCTTTTGGTTAGACAGGGCTCTACTTCTGTGAGCAAGAGAAGGAGGACTAACAGGGCTAGCAACAGTAGGGCAGCCACGGGTTCAAACGGTGAGGATCCATTCTCAGGTGCGCATGTCGAAGAGGATCTGGATGCTGTCCAATAGAGGATGAGGAGAAACTATTCTAACTTCACTCCAGTGCCACCCACTACTGCTCTGGAGGTTGAGATGATCCATCTCCAGTTGCATCAGGAGAGGAGGAAGGGTAGCGAGGGATTGTCTGATGGCCCAAATGTGGAAGACTATTAAGATCATATTTTATTGTGTTTCCCCTCACAGAGAGGTTCCTCGACTCAAACCGGAAGACTACACGGAGTTCCCTATGCTGAATGAGGCCTAGGCCGGTGTGATACCCCAGAGGACCTCGACTCCGACGTGGACACCACCCAATCTGAGGGTTCTTGATTGGTTGTTATTTCTGGCTTTGTATATTTTGGAAAAAATTGTTTTTATCTTTTGACTTTCTTAATTTTTTGGTAGCACATGAATGCTCGTTTTGCTTCCTGATGCAGTCTTTATTTAAGTTTGAAAGTTTGTGATCTCTCTAATAATGTTGCGTTGCAGGGATTTGTTCGAATCCCATTCGAGGTTTGAAAAAACATTCATGAGGGGAAAAAGGGGAGGCTTGGTGAGTTTCTTTCTCGCCCAGTCCCGCTCCGGCAGGGAATTTCCCGTTGTGGCAAACCCGCTATGGCGGGAAAAATCCCACCCGAGCGGCGTTAACTGGACCAATACATACGGTAAGCTTTTCGGGTTTCCTTCTCACTCTTCTATGTTTTTCCTAAGGGTCATAGCTTATCAACAATAGAAGATAAATTCAACTATGAAATATTAAGTAATCTACATCAGTCTTAACGACAAGGTAACTCGCTAGTTCTTATTAATTCAACGTTACACCTACATACCCCCAGGATACACCCCGACATTACAACTTGCATATTTTACACGAATTAGCCAACACCTTGCGCATACTATAGGTTTAAGTAAACATATATAATCCAAGAATTCGCTAGAGTATTAGTTATAATTTATCTCAACGGGTTTCACGGATTTATACTTGCATACTTTTAATGGTTTTGTCAGAAATAGCTTATAAAAGTCCAGACACGCCTCATTGTGTCCTTAGTCATATCACACATACCAACCAACATGTCCTCACCTCCTTATTAAAATCAGACAACAAAAGAATACTTTCACAAGCTCCATCATTACACACAATAAGAAGCACATATTCACAGTTAATTCAACAACAAAGTCACACATTCACATATTCCAAGTCACGAAATCACAAAGAGTTACAAATTCTTAATTGGTTACTTTGTCCATGGATGACCTTTACTGATTATTCGCGTATTTACACTGCCCCTAGGGCCAGATACCAATTGGAACTATCATGCCCCGAGCCTACACCCTGGACATGGCCAGCACTCGAGAACCATTGTTGGCGCTAAGCGAACCCTTGGTCTGACTTACTTACTTAGCAGAAGACTTTAAGCATAAAGAAAAGGATTCAAATGCTAAATAACTTAACTGTTTCAACTGAACTCATAATTTTTTTTAAAAAGCAAACATTTAACTTAACCAAAGTGGCAACTCAAATATGAAGATAAGCCAATAACAAGATAATGACGAATGAAGTAACATCTGACTTACTATCTATGAAGCCTCTAAAACAACTATGATGGATGTCGGGACAAACTTCACGACATCCTAATTAACTAATATAATAACAAAAAGAAATAAAAAGTAATCCTCCGGAATGCAAGGAGGCATACCAACTGACTCTGGATTGCTCACTAGATCAACGATGTGTTGTTTGCTGATCCTGATTACCTGCGTCGGCATCATAAGACGATGCAGTACAACTGGAATCAGTACATTGAATGTACATGTATACGAGTTGGAATGCTAAACATAACATGGTCTTGAAAAGAGTCTAAAAGAAACACTTACCTGGGCTTTACTTAACTCAAATGATTTCAATATAAAGCAGTGTGAATAAATGCAGTATAAAGAAAAACTTCAAAACATGATTTTCAACTCCGTATATAAATATAATGATAACTCTATATGTATGCAAAGATACAATTTTAACTCTGTAATGTACATAAAAATACAAATATTTCTGATGTATATATAAATACAAAATACTGATGTGGGAGTTTCTCTAACCAACAACTATCACTTAAGAACTATAGTGATGATACAACACTTTACCTCACGCTGCCAAGGACCATCCTATGCCTTGCCAGGGTATAATACCTAACTCACTAAGTGGATCCACTAGTCTATTGTGTAAAGGATTCATCTAAAAAGTATTACCCTTTTCTATTTATGGTGGCTACATGGTTTTATGGAGGCGTGAGTTATTTGAACTCATGCTCGTCCCCAATTTGGTGCTCAATACTACTTCCAAAATATACTAGCTCTTATGTTTTAAAAACATACTTCTTCAGATTAGTGCTCAAAAACATAGCTCAAATGCTATTTTGAAAATCTCAGTTTCCCTTCTTGCTTCATTTAGAAAGCTATTACTCTTTTCTGAAAACTAGCCCAAAGGCTCTTTGGAAATCTCAGTTTTTGTTCTTGTTTAAATGTGAAAAAATTTAAAACTTCTTGAGAATACTTAGTTCCCATATGCTTCTTTGAAGAAAATAACTTCAAATCAGAACTCTTTGCTTAACTTTGAAACTGAAGTCTTAAAACAAGTTAAAATGTTTGTAAAAGACTCTTGAAAAACTTTAAGAACAACTCTTAACTTTTTTACTTGACTTTTAACTGCTTGACTTGATTCTTAACTTCTTGACTTGACTCTTCCCTTTCCTTGAATTGATTTATGAATTCAAGGATCATGATTTGTGATAGGAAAGATCTCATGATGTTTTGGAATGATTTTAGATAGAAAGAACAAGGTTCTTGAAGATTCTTGGCTAAGAACTTGAATAGAAACCTTGAAACCCTGGATTGAAGATAAATGATCAAGAAAACCTTTCTTGAGATTCTTGAATTAGTTTCTTGAAATCTCTATAGCAAAAAATTATGATTTGTATTAGTAAAGATGAAAATATGATTGTTTTGAATCTTTCATTAGTCAAAAAATTCATTTAGGGTTTTCTTGGAGGTAAAAAACAAAAAATACTCTTTTTAATGTTTTCCCGTCGGCTAATTCGTAACAGTACTATATAGGTTACTAAAATAGTCATAACTTTTTACTCACAAATTGAATTGACGCGAAATTAGTGGTGTTAGAAAGTAGATTTAACTACCTTTAATTGAATATGTATGGCTCACATAAATCGTAATAACTAAGAGGTATGATCGTCTAAAGTTGACCAAAGTAGAATCTTAACATCAAAACTTAATCCATAAGGAAGCTTCAAGAACACTTTCCAAGAACTTAAATCCTCAAATTTCAAGAACGAAATTACGCTGAAAATAACATGATTGGTGTGTGGGTGAATGAACTCAACACTATTGGAGCTCACATACCTTGTAGGGATCACCCCTTGACGAAATCCACAAGTGATTCTTGAACTTTCTTGACGAATCTTGAACTTTCTTCCCTTTTCTCCTCTTTTCTCTTCTCTCCATGCCCTAGCATGAAATTCACTTTTCTAAACTGACTAAAATATGACTTTACTCCAACTAAACTCCTAAAAACAAATTGATTAAGTTAGGTAAGAAAAAGGCCAAACTACCCTTCAAACTTTCCTTATTCCAGCAACCCAATTTCCAAAGGTCATAACTCACTCATACGAACTCGGCGCACAAACTTCGTGACCTTGGACAGATTATTCGAAGAGATTTCCAACCATATCTGGAAGTACATCTAACTCATCCTGATCTAGGAGTTATGGTCGTTTGAAGTTGACAAAAAACTCAACTTTCCTAACTTAAACAAAAATCCAGATTTCAATTCTTTCCAAAAATCATTATTTTCAATTCTTAGCTTCTTTTCTAGTTATTCCAAATTGAGAGATGTTACATGAACCTTCCCAGTTCCAATTACCTTGCTTGTGGCTCCTCCGTTGTGAGTACGACGTCCTATTTACTTGGTTGATATACCAATTGGAATCGGGAGATGCCAATTGAAGTGAACTCATACCACAAGAGACACTTCACACGTCAGGAGAATAGGAGTGAAACAATTCCTAGAATGCTTCCTAGCCTCTCGCAGATTAGATGTGGACGTCAACATACCAATCTGCAGGATTCTAGTCCACACTTTGCTCTTGTACGGGGAGACTGGTAACCTAGGCTCCGATACCAATTTTTTCACGACCCAACCCGTCGGGCCATCCGGGAACCCACTCTAACACTTAAGTAGGAGAACCCTCATATCCCAAAAAGTTAAACATGCGGAAATTTTGATAACAGGAACAATTATAACTCTATGATTTTATAAATAGACCTTGAGAACATTATTAATTTAAAACTGGTAAATTGTTTTAAACAACTCCCATGGATCTAGTCGAAACGGGTAGAAGATATACTAAGAGTACAACTGGACAATATAAATAAAAGACACAACTCCCACAATGTAGAGAGAAGAATGGAAGTTACTAGGAGAATTTCTTCGTCTGCGCCTAATGAAATGTCACCAATCCTGCATTCAGACTATGTCAAAAGACATAGCAAGAGTAGTATCAGTACAAACACACTTACTTGTAGGCATCATCGGTCAATCTGACGCCCACCATATAAGATGCGTAAAAACCAGTAAGATCATGAAATAAACCACTAATTTCTCCACCTTCAATCTCTCTTGGAATCACCCCAATATACATTAGCACCCTAATCACTAACTCCCTCCCCACTTTTTTTTATCATAGCTTAACCATTCTAAAATACATAGAAATACCCAGTAAAACTGCCGCTAATTCAACTATCCGCTAAGTGAAATTATACCACTAATACTATAATATATTTCACACGCGTATATCAAGAACATACCATATTGTCAAAAAGTATACAACAACGATATATTAACTCACATTTATCATCACATTGTTCCTCTCACGAAATCCAAACCCAAACTTTAGTTTGTCGGAACGTGGAAATCCGATACAAGTTAGTTATGCCGGAACGTGACTATCCGATCCAAGTAAGTTATGCCGGACCATGGAAATTGATCCATTATTATGCCAGAACGTGGTAATCTGATCTAATATAATTCTAAAACGTGGCAATCCGCTCCCATATTATGCTAGAATGTGGCAATTTGATCTAAGTTAGTTATGACGGAACGTGGCAACCGATCCCAAACACATACCACAATCATAAGTATATCATCAAGATCATACATTTACATCATGATTTCATGGCAAACATCATTCATCTATCTCATTTACAACAATTGTGATCAATATCACAACATTCATACATTTACAAGTATCACAATGAAGCAAGAACATGCATACAACACACCAACATAGAATCATAACCATCACTACGGATCCCTCCTCCATCCCTATAGCATAAGTCATAATTAACCACACTCCACCCTAGTTCATCATAATTCCTAAATTTCATTACCTCAATTTTCGGACGTTACATACATTCATAATTTTAGTTCAACTCTTGATCTCGTGTTCTCATCTTGAACCAATTATGTCCATGATAGAAATTCTAGGATCATACAACATCCCATCAATTCCCCCTCACCAGGCATAAACTTAGATACTTGAGTTTTCAAAGATGTATTCATATAATTTACTTGGTGCATGAAGGTTTACCCACAACCTACCATTGATTTGCATATATCACGTAGTGATCACAAATTTATGACTACTCAATTGTAAAAACCTAACCTATCTGGGCGCCAATCGGTTGTACGGTGTTTTGAATTTGATTCGAGTTTTCTAGGTTCATGACGGTAGATTTGACCAAGAATTCGCAAAATTTTGCCATCCCCACGCTAGAAGCCTCCTTCTCCTCCATTTTCAAGCTTAGAGCATTTTTTCTGGGTTTTCTAGGGTATTTTACGACTTATTTAGGTATTTTAGGAAGTCGGAGAAAATAAGATTTCTCGTAATTACATTCTGCATCGTTATTCCCGCTCTGGCGCCAACTTACCCCTCCTAGGCGTCGGCGCCCCAACAGCACCTATCCCGCCCTTGCAGATCAATGGCCCAAATTTTTTGGATTTTTGTCTCTTCCTAATTAACGACGATTCAGGTCGTTACAGAATTTGGCATCTTTGATATATGTCCTAAAAAGAGTATTACAAATGCATTTATTTATTTTGGAATAAATCACATGTTTTTGTTTGGCTATAATGGGATGACTTTTGACTGTAACATAGAGTTATAAATAAACTATGAAAAATATGTGGAGTAGCCATTTTGACATCAAGTATTTTGGTGAGATAAATTTTATTCATGGAATGGAAAATACCATAAAATATGTGATGACATTTTGCTTGTCAAGTCACATAATGATGAAAAAAAATGTGAAATCAATTTTGTTGGTTGCGTGAGTCTTACAACTCTTTTTGATTGAATTATGATCATCCTTTACAAGCAACTCTTTTCTCTTTAAATATTCTCTCCAAAACCCCAAATTGGTATCAGAACTATCAGGTATATAAGAAGTTAACAAAAATCTATGGAAAACCAAGCAGAATTTACAAATATACAGAAACAGGTAAAACTTCTTGCTATTTATTGAAATGAGAAAACCAAATCATGTTTGCTAACTCTACTATGGAGGTTTGAAGTTAAAAAAAGTTAAACTTCAACAAGTGAAAAAGTATTAAAAAGATAGTGAAAAAAGTGAATTGATTTTATTATATCAAACACTTTATTAATTTTGAGAAAATATTTTTTCTAATTTTAATTAATTGTGATAGCACCAATATTATTGGTAAAATATACAATCGTTATTCTAACGGTAAATTCAGACTTATGAGCAGAAAACTGTATATTTTGAGATCATATTGATCACTGGTATACCATCAATATTAATTTGTGTTGAAGTTTGTGATAATATTGCAGATTCATGAATTAATTAAGGTCTTAGCAAGATAAAGGGTCTGAAACACATCTAGGAGATGAAATTAAAGCTCTGAGTCACACATGAGGAAACTCACCTAGGGACTAGAGATCCTATAACAAGGTTCAATGGGAAGAACAATCATATAATGAATTATTGTGAAATGCACTATTATTAATTTTATTCAACTCATATGATGTAAGTGTGTTTATCCTATAATGACTTGTGGAGGTTGTGTCTTTGAACTCTTAATGAAAATTTGTATCTTGTATGAGTGTAGTGTCAAATTCACTACTAAAAAAAAAAAAAGTGGCCAAAAAAGACGACGGACTTTTTCGCTTTTTTTTTTGTCAAAAGCGACTGCTCTTTTGGCTCGATGTTTTTCCAAAAGAGACAGACTAAATCGTTTATTTTTTTTTAAAAAAAAATGAATAATGCGACGCCGTCCTTCGCTTTTTTAATTCTCAATTACAAAAAGAGACGAAGTCGATCACTTTTCTTATTATTTTTTTTAGAATCTTGAAAAAGCGATGGACAATTAGACGCCGTCCGTCGCTTTTCTGAAAATAAAATTTTGAAAAATCTAGGAACGCGATGGACTAAAGGAATCTGTCCGTCACTTTTCTGAATTTTTTAAAAAATAAAACCTAGGAAAGCGACAGACTAAAAGACCCTATCTGTCGCTTTTTCTGCATTTTATTTTGACAGCAGTCATCTGCAAATTAAATTAAATTCAATATCAGATCAATTCATCCCATTAAAGCAAAAACACATAATTAACATGCTACACAAGATATAAACTAACAAGCTTAATTAAACCTTCAAAAATACATAAATCCCAATTTAAAGATTTATAAATGAGATTTTTTCATACGGAAGGAAATACACTTAGTTGGAGGTATTACATTTGGAGAAGGATGACACTAGCATCTGGTCTCCTCACTATCCTTCAAGAAGGGGAGAGGTCAGTTATGGAGGATGGGTCCCAACGGAAAGTAGCCGCCGATCTAAAGTGGCAGATGCAAGAAGTTCCGTTCCAAACATCACTTTCCCTGTTCCTTTTTCATTTTAGGTAGATGCGTTTTTTTTTTGTTTTATTATTTTATTTATGTTGTTGCTTTGTATTTGTTGGTCTAGTGGCATGTTGTATAGAATTTTTGTTTTATTAAAGGAGGCCTTTGAGCCTCACAACTTGAATTTTTTTAAGAAAACATATTTCTAAATTAAAAAATTAGTTCATAAATACTGCCTTTCAAGATCTACAAAATTCAAGCTTAACTGATTCAGAACAACAATTAAGTTTAATATTTTAAATAATTAATTATATTCCTAATTAAGTTCAAGTTATTATAATTAAATTCAAAGTTCCAATTAAGTATAAATGTATTAAGGTCAGTAGGATTTTAAGTATTTCAAAGATCAAATTAAGTTCAATTATTAAGTTCCAATTAAACTCAACAAGATTTTCATTTCATATTCTTAATTATGTTCAAGTTATTATAAATTAAGTTCAAAGTTCTAATTAAATTCAAATATATACCAAGGTCAATAAGATTTCAAGTAATTCAAATTTCAAATTATGTTCAAAGTTTTAATTAAGTTCAAATTATGTTCAAGCTTAATTAAATAGTTCATAAAGACTACATTTTATCAAAATTTCTAAAGTTTAACCTAGTAATTAGTTCAGAAATTCGACAAATCAAAGTTCACAATTTAAAGTTCTAAAATCCTACAATAATTCAAGATTTCTAAAGTTCACAACTTAAAGTTCTAAAATCCTACAATAATTCAAGATTTCTAAAGTTCACAACCTAAAGTTCATAAATCCTAATTAAATATTTCTAAAGTTCACAACCTAAAATTCGAAAATCCTAAAAAAATTAGAGTTCACAACTTAAAGTTTTAAAATCCTACAAAAATTAAATTCTCTAATGTTCACAACTTAAAGTTCTAAAATTATACAATAATTCAAGATTTCAACGTTCACAACCTAAAGTTCTAAAATCCTATAAAAAATCAATTTCTATAAAATTGACAACTTAAAGTTCTAAAATTCTATAATAATTCAAAATTTCTAACATTCACAACCTAAAGTTCTAAAATCCTGCAAAAATTCAAGTTCTCTAAAATTCACAACTTAAAGTTCTAAATCCTACAATAATTTAAGATTTCTAAAGTTCACAACCTAAATTTCTAAATTCCTACAAAAATTCTAGTTCTCTAAAGTTCAGAACTTAAAGTTCTAAAATTCGACTATAATTCAAGATTTCTAAAGGGGATAATGCATAAGTACCCCTTCTATTCTATGATCGAAATCCCAGAGACACACCTAAACTTAACTAAGATCCTATTACCCCCCTTGAACTCATTTTATTCGTATTTTGTGCACCTTTTGTGCTGATGTGGCACCTTCAACTACCCAAGTTGGTTGTCTTTGTACACACTCGCCCACCATGTGTGTAAATAATTTTTTTTTTATTTTTTTTAGTTAAAAAATAAAAAAAATATCTCTTATAATTTTAAATACTTTTTTTGAAAGAATAATATTATTTTTTTATCTTGTATTTTAATTAAGTTAATACACAATGTTTTACCTTGTATCGAAACTATTTTTTTTTACTTACATTCATTTTTTTCTCTTTTATTTTTCTATTGAGTTTATTTTCTTTGTTTTTCGTTCTGATTTGATTCCAAATGTCTTCTATTTAAAATAAGTTAATTTTGAACGGATATCAAAATAAGTGAAGAAAATCAAATAAAACATAAAAATATTAAGACATTAAAATTAAAGGATACTTTTAAATTGTTTTTTAAATACACAAAATTTATTAAAAATAATTAAAAGTAAAAAGATAGTAAATTAATTGAAAAAAATTAAAGTGAAAGGAAATTAAAATAAATATTTTACAAAGAAAGAAAGAAAAATAATTAAATATATATAAGTTTTGTTATCAATAAATTTGTGTACTAACTAATTATAAAGTTACCAATTATAAAATGACATGTGTCCAATTTGTGCACTCATCACTTGCCTCCAAGAGAGTGTATACACTATCTATGACATGTTAACATTTGTGGTGTACTTATTCCATTTTAAATTAGTTTGGGGAGGGGGGGTAATAGGACTCTAGTTAAGTTTAGGTGTGTCTCTGGGATCTCGGTCACAGTTTAGGAGGATATTTATGTATTTTCCCTTTCTAAAGCTCACAACATAAAGTTCTAAAATTCTATAAAAATCCAAGTTCTCTAAAGTTCACAACTAAAAATTCTAAAATTCTAAATAAATTCAAGTTCTCTTAAGTTCACAACATAAAGTTCTAAATTTCTACAATAATTCAAGATTTCTAACGTTCACAACCTAAAGTTTTAAAATGCTATAAAAGTTCAAGTTCTATAAAGTTTATAACTTAAAGTTCTAAAATCCTACTAATTCAAGATTTCTAATGTTCACAATCTAAAGTTCTAAAATCCTAGGATAATTTAAGATTTTCTAAAGTTCACGACCTAAAGTTCTAAGATCCTACAATAATTTAAGATTTCTAAAGTTCACAACCTAAAGTTCTAAGATCCTACAATAATGTATGCTTCCTAAAGTTCACAACCTAAAGTTCTAAAATCCTACATTAATTCAAGATTTCTAGAGTTCACAACTACAAATTCTTAAATCCTACAATAATTCAAGATTTTTAAAGTTCTACAATCCTATAATAATTTAAGTTCTCTAAAGTTCACAACTTAAAGTTCGAAAATCCTACAATAATTCAAGATTTCTAAAATTCATAACCTAAAGTTCTAAAATCCTACAAAAAATTAAGTTCTCAAAAGTTCACAACTTAAAGTACTAAAGTCCTACAATAATTCACGATTTCAAAAAGGTCACTACCTAAGTTCTAAAATCCTACAATAACTAAAGATTTCTAATGTTCACAACCTAAAATTCTAAAATCCTACATAAATTCAAGTTCATGTATAATTTCTAAACTTAGTTCTATGTAAACTTCAAATTCAAGTATTTCTAAGTTTAATAATTTAAGTAACCTAATTTCAACTTTCATATACTATCCAATATTTTTCTAACTTTAAAGTCATCTAACTTTCTTGTACAATTTAATATTTTTCTTACTTCAACTTTCAAACTTACTAAATAAAAAAAAATTCTAAGTTAAAAAATTCAACTAATCTTCAACTTTCATATACTATCCAATATTTTTATAACTCAAATTAATCTAACTTTCATATACAATTCAATGTTATTTTTTTAATTTCAACCGTCAAACATGCTAAATTCAAGAATTCTAAGGTTGGAAAATGCAACTAATTAACTTCTAACTTCTAACTTCTAATTTTTATTAGTTCTAACTTCTTATACCCAATTCACAATCATATTAATAGGAAAACCCTCAATTTAGAAGAGAACTCTAAAATAAAAAAAAAATTCAATTCTCTCCCTAACTAACAATAAACAAATATAAAAATTAACAATTGAATAACATAATTCATCAAACTAAAATAATATACTAATTTATAACAAATCAAATATTACTAGAATCGAAAAAACCCTAAAATTAAACTCTAACCTTAACAAGCTAAGGAAAAGAGGCAGTGAGGACGACGGGTGGCGGCGCTGGCGGGGCAAGGGGTGACGAGACTAGTGCTAAGGGAGAGAAGGACGAAGGCGACATGGGGTGGCATGGGGCCGCGGCGGCACAACAATTTGTTTTTAGAGAGAAGGTACATAATAAAGAAGAGAGAGAAAGAGATGGGAAAAAAGGGGGGGGATCCGCTTTTGGTTCAACATAATTTTTAAAAAGCGACGGATAACGTCTCTTTGTCCGTCGCTTTTTAAAGAATATTTGACCAAAAAACGACAGACTAAAAGACGTTGTCCATCGCTTTTTTAAAGTGTTTGACTAGATATTTTGACCAAAAAGCGACAGACTAAGAGATGTCATCCGTCTCTTTTTAAAAATGTTTGACTAGACATTTTGACCATAAAGCGACGAACTAAGAGATGTAGTCCGTTGCTTTTTGAAAAACAAATTAATAAAATAAATTAAAAACAACGGATTGTGTAGTTATTGTTTAATTTATAAATAATTATTTTTAATAAAAAGCAACAGGAGGTGTCTCTATATATATTTTACAAAAAGCGACGGACACGTATCTTAGTCCATCATTTTTCACGGATTTTTGCGCTAAATATATATAGATAATTATTTCTGTCGGTCGTTTTTTTAGCATTTTTTAGTAGTGATTATAGGATCAATCTTGATATATTTCACCCATATGTGCGTGTGAAAGTAGGCCTCTTTCAATTAGAATGAGCTTGTTCTAAAAAAACAATCATAAAATTGGGATAACTCAAAACTGTAATGTGCTAGCTATTAAAGCTTATGTCAACACCTTGATTATTGTGTGTAAGCAGCGATGCTTTATTTCTCTTTGGCAATCATAGTTCGAATCTAAGATCACTACTGACTCTCCAGCAAAATGTTAATGTTCTACTAAGTGAAAGTTCAATGCAGATTACACCTTCATTATGCATAATAGTCTACCTTCAATAAAATTGGTGAACTCTCTTACTTTAATATTAAAATGGTTGGGGAATGTTGATGTATATGCATTTTATTAATAATATAAAATACTAAGTGCATATGTTAGTGAGTATAAGTTGTGATAAAAGATGACTATTAGTTCTGGTAACTTCATGGTCACTAGTTTCTTGTAACTCTCATTGTCACTAGTTTCTTGTAACTAATATGACTGTTAGTTTCTTATAACTTATATAACATCTATCACATTTATCTACTTGTATTACTACCCCTCATTCTACCTATTGATTTATGGAAAACTTTTTCACCTATAAATAATTTGGAGGGGACAAGTAAAGAGTGATACTGCTAGATCTGTGTAAGATCATTGCCGTAGTATACTTGAATATGCTTAAAGAGAGCAACATATCCACGCCTCAGCCTGAATACTTCTTTAGTCATTTATCTTTATTTTATTCTCAAATGTAATTTATTATATTTCTATTATATTACACCAACATGAAACACTACGTTTTGTTATCAGAGAAACCAAAGATTATTAGTGCATAAGTAAAAATATTGTGATATTTTTTTATCAATTAATTGGCATTTTTAGCTGTCTAATTGAGTTGTTTGCAAAGAGTATTTTGTATGAGTTATTGATGGGGGAAAAGGTCATGGATACGAAAATAAATACTCATACACAAAGCTCTAAGATAATAACTACTTTAGATTTGGATAAGTTCTTGAAAATTGGTTTGCAAAAATGGGTTATTCGCACAAATATTTCTATTTTGGGGTGGTTTTTACTCCCTGTCCTTTTTTAGTTGATGATATAATGCAGTTTCATTGAGATTGGGTGAGGAAGGATTTTTGTGCGTAGTTTACAAATTAAAATAATACATGTTACTTCACTTCTTTCATTTTATGTGACATAGATAGATTAATTTTATGAATCAATCAAATTTTCTTTATAAGCAATCAATTTTTTATATGAATTTGAAGTTGTTAATTAGCATGATTTATAGTATTTTTAACGTATTCTTTTTAGATATATAAGAAAATTAAAAAATAAGAAAAAACAAATTTAAATGAAGAAAAAAATAGGAAAATGTATATGTAAGTGAAACCACACAGGTGAAGCAAGCATGTCGACCGCCACATGTGTGGTTATCCACACTTATATATAAGTAGTGAATATTGACTCTTGAAATTTTATTTGTGTTACATATATTGGGACAAGGGAAGTAACATATATTATTTAAAACTACATAAAAAATATTATAATTTACAATAATTGATAATTTAAAATATTTTTAAATCCTATCAAAATTTAATTGACTCTCTAAATTTTATCTATATCACATAAAGTGAAACAGCCCGTGCTATATATATTATAATAAGTAAAAAGGTCTTAACCTCAAAGTGGATCACCATTATGCCCTTATCCTATCCCTAAAATAAATTAAATATTAATCTATAATTAATTATTTAAATATTATGTAATAGTTATATTTAAATCCATGCATCAACTAAGATCTTACTGCAATCATTAGCGGCTACTTCTTCAAATCATGCTGAAATAATAGTCATCCATGAAGCAAGTCGGGAGTGTGTTTGATTGAGATCAATAACTCAACATATTCAAAAAAATGTGTGGGTTTCCTATGAAAAATGATATTCCAACTACATTGTACGAAGACAATGCTACATGTATAACTCAGTTGAAGGGAGGATACATTAACTGAGACAGAACAAAACATATTTCACTAAAAAAAATTCAGTCATGATCTTGAGAATAAAGGTAAAATAAATGTTCAACAAATCCGCTCAGTTGATAATTTAGTGGATATGTTCACTAAAGCATTACCAACCTCAACATTTGAAAAGTTGGTATCCAAGATGGACTGCGTCGTCTCCAAGAAATTAAATGATGTTTGCAATAGGGGGAGTAAACTACGTGCTGATGCACTCTTTTCCCTTTGGCCTAGGTTTTATTCCAATGAGTTTTCATGACAAGGTTTTTAACGAGACAACAAATAAAGCGTATTACAAGATATGTGTACTCTTTTGTCCTTCAAAAAAAAAAAAATTCCAACACGATTTTTTCTTAGTAAGGTTGTAACGAGACATATATCTATCAATGATCATCCAGAGGAGTATTGTAAATCATTTTGGTGGTTAATTTGATGACCATAACTCCTTGGTTAATTCAATTTTTTATGAGTAGTAGTGTTGTTGATAATGTGGTCAAATGGAGGATCATAACTCCTAGGTTAATTTCATCATTATTGATATTAATGTTGTTTATAATGTGGTCAAATGAAAGATCATAACTCATAGGTTTGTTTCCTCCTTAATGAGTAGTAATTCTCAAGGTTTAATGTAATGTTTATGACACCCTTTAATATTCCTCAATGTAATTCTATAAATAGTGGTTTGAGAATAATGTTTAATACACTTGAAAGAAAGAAAAATAGCTTATATTGTTCCTCTATTATCTTATATTCTTTTTCTCTTCATCTTTCTATTGTTCATTTATTCTTAAGTTTTATTACAAGACACAATAATATGAAATAGAATACTATTATTGTTCCCCTTTTTCTTTATCGTGTTATTCTCTCTATTCTGTTCTCTCTCTTCTTTTGTTATTTATTTTCTTTCTTATTGATTATTATTAATATTTTATAACAATTTTATTAAAAAATTGTTTTTAATACATTGAACCTGAACGTGCAGAATTCTTTTATATGCCTATAGGCTATAGTTATTGAAGGTGTACATTTGCTTAGTAATTAAAATTATTTATTTCCTTATTCTTTGCTTCTTTTATCTTCCCCACTAATAGAAATCTCCATCTTTATTATTTATTTATTTCATCTTCTGCATCAATAATAATAATAGTGTTAATCTATTGTCTAACAATAGTTGTTATATCGTAACATCAACTTAAATACGAGTAAGATGTAACTAACTTGACTAATTCTAAGGAATTACTCTAACAACTTAATATGTAACGAACTTGACTAACTCTAAGGAACTACTTTAACAACTTAATCTAATTTTGTGGAAAAGATCGGATCAAATGATTTGAACTAAATCTACCTCGAATAACCTGATAACTATTGATAATTGAATCTACTGCGAGTATCTCAACACATCCCCTCAAGTTAGGTGTTGTTGCAGTTACGTGTGGTGCAACAACACCTAACTTGGATAAACACCAAAGAAAGGCAGGCTTGGGCAGCGGCTTTGTAGAGTGTCTATAATTTGATCCACGGTGGGAAGATATTTGAATTCACTCTACCGGATTGCACACTATTGCGGAAGTAATGAAAGTCTATTGCAATATGCTTCATCTTAATGTGGAAGAATGAGTTTTTGCTGAGATATGAAACAACAATGTTATCACAAAAAATGCTTGGTGTTTGTGAGACTTGGTATCGTAACTCATTCAACAGTTTTTGGACCCAGTAATCTTAGAGAGTGCATTGGCTACAAATTTGTATTCAGCTTCAGTTGAAGACCGAACAACTCATTGTTGCTTCCTAGAGGACTAATAGATAGGATTTGGTTACAAGAATAGTATATAACCAGATTTGGAGATTCTGTTAAAGGGATCGCCCGCCCAATCAGCATCGGCATGCATATATAGATTTTTATCAAAGTGATGAGATATTTGCAAGCACGATGTTGCTGATGACATGAGATATTAAAGAATCCTTTTTACTTATTTGCAGTGCACCAGGCTCGGGGATTTCATACGTTGAGATAATTTGTTAACTGCAAATGCAATATTAGGACGCGTGAATGATAAGTATTGCAACTTACCCAGAGTGTGTCGATACAAGATTGCATCGACATAAGGTAAACCATCGCCTGCTCTTGGTGGTGAACTTGAGCACATGGTGTCATAACCCATTTGTAGTCTGTCATATCCACTTTCGAAAGAATCTCAAGTATGTATTCTGACTATGATAAGGTAATCTCATTCGGAACATGTTTAACTTCGATCCCTAAAAAGTAGTTGAGTTCAACAAGGTTATTTAGGGAGAATCTGCCAGGCAGAAAGTCGATTACATGTGTGACAAGGGTTGGGTAACTCCAATAAAGAGGATATCATGAACATACACCAGAATATACTTAGTGACAACCTTAGATGTAAAAATAAATAGAGAGACATCTGATTCAGACTCAACAAATCCGATATTAGTTAAGTGAGACTTGACAACCTTATACCAGGCATGTGGAACTTATTTTTAGGCCATAAACAACCTTTTTGACATGACATACATGATTGGGAAAATCATAATTAGCATAGACTTTTGGTTGAGCCATGAATACGTGCTCCTATAACTTACCTTGCAAATATACATTGTTCACGTCAAGCTGGTGAAACCTTACACTTGTTTTGAATTGTGATAAATAAAACGATCCTGATAGTGGTTGGTTTGACAACGAACTAAAAGTCTCATTAAAATCCAATCTAGGACATTGTGCGAAACATTTTGCTACTAATTGTGCCTTGTACCCGTCAATGAAACTATTGGATTTCCTTTTAATTTGATACAACCACTTAGCAGAGCAAATTTGACACCATTGAGATGCTCAATGAGCTTGTGTCCTTGAGTAGCATCACTGGTTACGCTTCCTAGATCGCAAAGTTGAGGTTACCTTCAAGTTTGATGAGCCATTGGATAGCCGGATTAAACTCTACCATATGAATGGTAGTCGGGACTTCAGCAACACTGTCACTGGTGGCAGCAAGTACAACCATGTTTTTGAAGAGGATAGAAAGAAAAAAAAATTGGATTAGACCCGTGAGAGTTTTAGAGGGGCTTTGAAACCATAAAGAGATTGTGAATCAAAGCAATCTTGAATAATCTTATTCAATCTTAACATCAACTTAAATACAAGTAGGATGTAACTAACTTGACTAATTCTAATGAATTATGTACTCGAACAACTTAATATGTAACTAACTTGACTAACTCTATGGAACTACTTTAACAACTTAATCAAGTGAAAAATATTGGATCAAACGATTTGAACTAAATCTACCTCTAACAACCTGATAACCATTGATAATTGAATCTGTTGCAAGTAGCTCAACAGACAATTGACGCACACCTTAAGAAACAATAAATAATACGATAATATTATTATATTACCCTTTGAATATATTAAATTTAATGATTTTCGAAATGTATTAATATTCAATAGTATTTAATAGTAAGGGTAAAATAGACACAAAAATATAAATTATCTCTTGATTTTTCAAACTGGAAAAACATTGTTTGATATCTATTTTTAGTATAATGGACCATTAAAGATCGACGGAGGAAGTATTACACAATATTTTCACATTCCTTGATAGATCTATACAACGCATTATTAAGGTCACATTTTTCTTTTCAAGGTTGCGGCCCAAATAAGCATATATGCTAAAATCAAACTGGTTACTAGTACATCTTCTATTAAAGAAGAATGGGAGTTTAGTTCCTCTCTCTTCGTCCTTGATGCTTTACGAGCACCTGCAACCAGAGTCTACCTTAATTCGTGTATATATTATACCAGCTAAGCCACACAAGGGTAGGAGTGTACAAAATCGAATCAAATCGTAAATTAAGTCAAATTGGAAAAAAATCCGACTAGTGGTTTGGTGTTGGAAAAAAAATATTTGGGTTGGTTTGGGTTCAACTAAAAAAATCAATCCCACACTATACATATAATTTTTAAAATTTTATTTTATACGTAAAAATACTTACTTTGACATAATTTTTAAATATTTCTTATACTTTTTCATAGTTTTTATCTTTTAATATATTTATCTCATGTTTGAAAGTTAGAATCTTAATGATCCCATAAAGATTACAGTCCATACATGTTGATAATTATAACAAAGTTTAAATAAAAATCAAACTAATAATAATGCAAAAAAAAAAAAGAATCAATTCAACACTAAGAATGACAATAATATTGAAAATTTGTTTTTAAGTTTTACATAGGTTTAGACGATTAAAATACATGATCTAATTTTACTTTCTTTTAATATTAAGTCATGTAACTAATACTTATTAAACTTATTGTAGTATGATTTAATACTTTTATGATAAATTTCATTATGACTTATTAATTTGCAATTTTTATTTTACGCGGTTTTATTATTATTCTTTTGTTGGATTTTAGTGTCATTAATCATATATATTTTGTATTATTTTCTTAAGAAATAAATTAGATAGTTGCATTTTGGTAGGACTAAAAAAATATTTTAAGTACAAGTAAATTATATGTTTGTATGAATATTTTACCGAAAAACCCCGAAAAATCCCGAAGTTGAAAAACACGAATTTATTGGTTTGGTTTGATTTATAAATTCAAATTTGACACAAATGATTTGTTTTAATATTTAAAAAACCCGAACCAACCCGGTGATAATTTTGAAAAGAAAAAATTTGAAAGTTTAAAATAGTGCTTGTGATGGTCCTTCAAAGTAAATTTTGATTTGTATAATCACTTATTTACTCACACTGACAACTTAATTAGTAGCTCAAACGCAACAAATTTGGATGGCACTAACTCAAAGACTCAACCCATTTTAACCCGTCCAAGTTGACTCAAGCAAATTGAGACTACAGAAATGTGTATAACCAACCTGATTGTTGTAAGTGATCCTGAATGGAACAACACATCCTGCCATTTGTCGCCAAAACCACACAGGACAATCTAACTGCTTTGAAAGAAAACCCTAAAACCAGTTAGTAAAGATACTGAGAAAAGAAAACACAATACATGTCACCATTCCTGTGCCCGGTGTTCTACTTGTCATTTCCGGAGGCAGAAAATCTGCATAACATTGTCAAGGTGAATAGTTTAAAGAAAGCTACAAGTAAAAAGATAATGTAGAACAACAGAAAAACTTGAATATTAAAGCTTTTGTAGAAACGAAGGTAGCTTCACAGATTTGTAGAAGATAATACTAATTTTTGTAATAATATTTTATGAGTTCTTACCACCATCACTTAACTTCAGCTGCAATGGATCCTCTAGTTTGTCAATTAGGTAGAACTCCTTCAAGTTTTAAAAATTAGGTAGAAGTGACAAATAATATATATTAGGTTAAAAATATTTTCACCATAGTTCCAAAATTTTAATTTTTACACTTTAATCCAACGACTGTCGTAGTTGTCGGTGTTGGAAAAAATGATAATCACGCCCAGGATAATGTCCAAACTAAATAGCACTAGGAAGAGAGTAACAACGACACCAAATATTTAAATGGGGAAAATATGATACCCGAATAAATAATACAATATTGATGAAAAACTTGATAGTGTCAAAAGACAACTACTCAACACTCTTTTATTTCTTACAACTCGCAATAATATTACTTGCACACTATTTTCTCACAAACTGAGAAGCAGTTTGTGGATTACTCTCTCTACTCTCTATTGCTTCTCTATTCTGGTGTGTCTTCAAGTGTTCAATTACTACTCTATTTATAGAGTTTTTTGAACATCTGATTATCTCATTAATTACATAAATGTGGTAGCCAATTTCCACAAAAATTTTCTGTCAAACTCTACCAAATGTATACGAAACTTTTGTCTACCTACTTTCACAAATGTAACTACTAACTTTCACATTGGTGGCTACCAATTTTTACATTTGTGACTAGTAATTTCAACAAGTATAACTGTCAAATTAATTGCTGCCAAGATTTTGTTCCCACAAATCTCTCCCTTAATTTTGATTTTTCTTCTTTACTCCAAGGCTTGATCTCAATCTTTGAAAATCTTCAAACTTGAGAGGCTTTGTAGAGATGTCTGCAACTTGATCATGAGATTTCACATACTTGATCTCTACCTCTTTCTTGGCAATGCGTTCTCGGATAAAGTGATACCTTGTGTCTATGTGCTTGCTCCGATCATATATACTGGATACTTTGCAAGTGTTTGTGCCGATTTGTTATCAACACAAATCATTTTGGCTTCAATTTGGGGCAAATTGAGTTCCTTCAATAATCGCCTCAACCAAATAACATGACACTTACATGATGTCGCTGTCACATATTCAGCTTCACAAGTCAAGAGAGTAACAATTGATTGTTTCTTTGAACTCCAAGAAATAATACTATCACCCAACAAAAACGCAAAACCCGATGTGCTTTTTCTATCATCAACATCTCCCGCATAATCACTATAACATTATCCCACAAGATTAAAATCATCAGAAGAACACTACAACAAATATGACATATAGCTATGAAATTATTAGCTACGACATAAAATTCGTTACTAATTATTCGCTTTTAGTGACAAAATTTATTTTTCGTTCTTAAATATATGAGACACATACTTTTAGTGACAAAACATCAAAATCTGTGGCAAAGTTTTGTCAACTAAAGTTTCCCACAAAAAAATTAATTGGCGTCATTTGTTAAGTAGTGTTAGTCACAAATTTAAAGTTATCGTCGTCACATTATTTCGTCACTAATAGTGTATCTAATTCATGACAAGTTTTTTTTGTCATAAAATTTGTTAATTTTTGGACACAAAAAAAATTCATCTAAAAAAATATTTTGTTACAATATCAACAAATTATAGTTCGTAGTTAAATATTATAAGTTTTAGCTATAAAAATTAGATTTAATTATGATATTTATTTTTGTCATGAATAACATAAATAATTGGTGAGAAATATTGTCTCTAATCAATCTGTGATTTAGTGACAAAAAAAAAATTGTCACAAACTATGTAAGGTGTTAAATAGCGACGACTTAAAATTGTAGTGAATATTTCAACTATTTGCTACGAAAAAAATTCATACCTAAATTCAATTGTTTTTTGGCTACAATTATTGTTCATAATCACAAGTGACAACTTACAAAAAGAATAATACAAGTGCTTCATAAGAAATAGACAGAGTTCATTCGTTAATTGGAGAGAGAAAATATTAAAACCAACGAATTCAGTCGATTTTGTAAAAATAAAAAAGTTCAATTCATAAATTTTCTTAAATTACGCGATTATAAAATGAATCATTTGAAAACTACAATCCAGATTATAAGTACCGTGAGTGGTGCATTGTTCTACCACTAGATTGCTAATATTTGTTGGTTTAACACTTTTTTTATTTCATACAAATTCATCTATAAAGACGATAGAAAAAATAATTTCTCAAGTCTTGGTGTAATTTTTGTGTGTGTCTATTGATTTCTGATTGGTGAACTTCATAGACTAAGTCGATCTATTTGCTTCTATCTAAAATAATTACATATTTAATAGTAATTCCACAAACGTAGGTAGAGCAACTATACGGAGATAACATTGACTTACAAACTTAGACTTTGAAAAGGTGTGAAATTTTTCATGAATTTTTTTTAACCTTTTCCATCAGTGTGAAAATTGAAATAAACTAAAAAATGAAAGCACAAATAAAAGAAATGAAACAACTAGGATTTCAAATATATTATGATGAAGTACTATAGTTATGAGTATCAATGTTTTTTTTAAATAATTGATTACTGACCGAATTGAACTGATTATTCAATTTTTTAAAATAAAGTCAAAAGTTTAATTTTATATAAATTTATAATTGTACTAAACAATTTTTAAAATTTATAAAAATAAATAAATAAAATGACCAAATCGTACTGAATATATTGAAAGATATTTTTAAAAATATATAGTTTAGCTTAAAATATAATCTACATTTGAATGAATTTTGGATGGTAAATTTCATGCATTTGTTTATGTGTAATAATAATCATATAATATATTATATCTACCGAAGTTAAATGCGAAAGAAGTGAATGAAGTTAAAATAAAATAAAAATGTGACATAAGAGAGAGTTGATCAGATGTTATGAACCCTCACTTCCAACATTAAAGTTGTGAGTTCGAGTCTCCTACAAGGCATAATGTGGGAGTACCTAGGGAGGGGTTAACAATATTGAGATGGGAGGGGAAGGGGATAACAGGGAAATATTAACCTTAATAATAATAAAATTTTCCCTATTTAATTGATTTAAGAACAAAATAATTTTTTGTATATATAAAATATAGTCATTAGTGACGTAATTAGATTTTGTTCAACTACGAAATACATATAACTTTAGAGACAATTGATGTCGTCACTGATTGAAGTAAAATAATTAGCGACGATATAATTTTGTCGGTAGTGATAACCTTTTTAGTGACAAAACATACTATTAACTAAAAAGAATTTTTTATGACAAATAATTTGCCAAAAATATTTAAGCATTTGGGGACAATTTTTCTTTTTGTAGTTTGTATAATACTTTTAGCGACAAAATACTAAATCGTCTTTGTATACTTTTAGAGATGCACATTTAGTGACGACTGATTGATGAATTATTTTTCATCTCATAAGATTTTTGGTGACGAAATATGATTTAGAAATGAGAAAATTATTTGTCCGTGATAATATAATTTGTTGTAGTGGAATAATAAAATAGTCCAAGGTCGATTGTACCTTTTAGGTAGCGAAGAATTATTTTAGCGACCTTCAAGTGAGTGAAGGTAGGAGCTTCCATGAAGTGACTTACTACTCCAACCGCAAAGAGTATATCTGGTCTCGTACATATCAAGTACCTGAAACTTCCTACGGGACTTTTGAAA
Organism: Solanum sitiens; assembly: GCA_016801875.1. Classification (NCBI taxonomy): domain Eukaryota; kingdom Viridiplantae; phylum Streptophyta; class Magnoliopsida; order Solanales; family Solanaceae; genus Solanum; species Solanum sitiens. Next base: position 557,096 of record JABWTJ010000012.1, on the reverse strand, counting down.
AAAATGGAATCCACTTTTTCTCCATCGTCAAACTTTGACAATTTTGTTCCACTTTTCATTTGGGTGTTCACAGGGTTGCAATCAAACATGTTGAACTTCTTCAAAACCTCCTTTATATATCTTTCTTGAGATATGAAAATGGGTTCCTCCATTTGCTTCACTTCTAGGCCCAAGTAATATGACATGAGCCCTATGTCCGTTATCTCAAACTCAAGGGACATAACTTTCTTGAAAGTTTCAAATAAAACTGGGTTAGTACCCGTTAGAATGAGATCATCAACATAAAGACAAATAAGTTGAATATCTCAATTAGTATGAACTTTAATAGAAATAGCTTATTCATGGAGACAACGAGTAAACCCATTGTCTTAAATGTATTTGTCAATGCGACTATTCCAAGATCGTGGAGCTTACTTCAACCCATATAAGGCTTTCTTCAACCTCAACACCTTATCTTCATAATTTCTAACCACAAAATCCAATGGGTTCTCAACATAGACTTCTTCTTCAAGATATCCATTCAAGAATGCCGATTTTACATCTAGTTGATGTATCTTTAACTTCATTTGTGCCGCTAAACAGATCAATAGACGTGTCACGCCCCAAACAAGAGGACACCTGACTGGAACTCGATACCCTATGCAATCGAGTTAGCCACTAAAACATGCCAATTGACTCCACTGAGGGCCTAGAAGCTCGGGCAACATAACATCTAAAATATTAAAATTGGACCATTAGGGTCATAACCTTAATAACAACTTATATAGACAAACGCAGCCAAGCCAAAAATAATAAACTGCTAGCTGACAGATGTGTAACATCTCGCAAATTGACATAGCAAGGAAGAAGCTTATAAGTTGAAATAGTAAGTTTTGGGAAGAATTAAAATCTGGAAATTTTATTAAGTTAGGAGAAAGCGAGTTTTTGGTCAACTTCAAACGGCCATAACTTCTAGCTTAGGATGAGTTAGAGGTAGTTCTTGATATGTTTGGAAAGCCATTGGAGAGATATTTCCAAGGTCACCAAGTTTGCGCAATTTCAATTTCGTACGAGTGAGTTATGCATTTCGTAAGTTGGGTTGTTGAATTAAGGATAGTCCAATCCGGATTTGGGAAGGGCAAAGTTGTCTTTTCCTTACACAATTATTTATTTTGTTTTTGGGTAATAAATTGGGGTCTAAACTGATTTTATTTAGTTCACGCTTTTAGAAAACAAGTTAGGATTTTTAGAGAAGAGAAAAGAAGAGGAGAAAAGAGGAGAAAGGAGAAAAGAAAGCAAGAACGTTCAAGATTGTTAAAGTTCGGTTAGTGGAATTCGTCAGGGGTGATCCCTAAAAAGGTATGTGAGATCTTTCTGTGTTTGGTTAGTTCACCCACACACCAATTTTCTTAATTCAGCGAAGTATGAATAGATTGAATGATGAACATTGAAGTTCTTGAAGAACAATGGTCAAAATTCTTGTTGGTTGAAGTTATAGTATGTTTTAGTTGGTTGGATTCGTGTTTTGGGGTTGTTTTTCGAGTCTAATCTATTGGGTATTGAGGTTATTAGTGATCCAAAGTAATTGGGGTGACATCCATAGAAGTTTAGAAGGTTTAGAGGTGAAAAAAGGAGAAACAAAGTTGAAACGCGCGTCTATAGGGCCTTGGGGTGCCACACCTCCCATAGACCCACAGGACAGTCTCTGTCCGTACGTCCTTGGAGCGGTGCGCCAGCCAGAGTGCCCCAACTTAGCCTCTGATGTTTGGGGCCTGACGCCCCACGCCACTCAGAGTGCCAAGGACTCCAGGTTACCCCATTCATTCCCCATCTTTTCGTACTAGCTCCTAAGTGATGTACTCACATTTTCTAGTTGATTCCAACACTGTAATGTACATCTAAACATCATGAAATCATCCATAAACTTGAGATCATGAACTTTGAATCCATAATCCAATTTAAGGAAAGTTAAGATCAAAGTAAAAAAAGTTAAGAGTCAAGTCTAAAAGTTAAGAAGCAAGTAAGCACAAGTTTTTAAAAGTTTCCAAGAGTCTTTAACAAACATGTTAACTTTGTTTTAAGGTTCAAGTTAGAAGTTAAGAAAAGAGTTGATGTTCATTCTTTAAAGATATATAAGGGAATTAAGTATTTCCCGAGGAGTTGTTTCAAGACTCAAGTTTCAAGCTAAGTAAAGAGTAAAGAGTTAAGTTGAAGTTCTTTCCTTCAAAAGTATAGGAGGAATAAGTATCCCCAAAGGGATTTTTAAATGTTTTCACATTTAAACAAGTAAGGAAGCTAAGTTTTCTAAAGAGCCTTCAGGCTAGTTTTCAGAAAAGAGTTATAGCTTTATAAAATGAAGCAAGCGGGGATGATTTTGAAGAGAGTTTTTAAAGCTAAGTTTTGAGCATTAATCTTAAACCACAGAATCAGTATGTTTTAAAAACATAAGAGGCAGTATATTTTTTGGAGTAATATTGAGCACCGATGTGGGTATGCGAGTTTGAGATTAACTCAAGTCTCCATGAAAACCATGTAGCCATAATGGGTAGAAAAGAGTCATACTATTTAGATGAATCCTTTTCACAGTTTACTAGTGGATCCATTAGGCAGTTCACGTCCTATACTTTGGCAGGTTTAGGATGGTCGTTAGCAGCGTGAGGTAAAACATTGTATCATCACTATAACTATTATGTGATGGGTGTTGTTTAGAGAAACTCCCACAACAGTAGTTGCATGGTTCCTCGAGAGGTTCTACTTAGTATGAATGGAGGTATGAGACTTCATTCATGAATTACACAAGTAGACTTTGAGAGGAAGCATGGTATGTCTTTTATTAAGATTATGAGTTTACATCATATTATTTTGTATTTTTACATACATCTAAGAGTCAATTGTATCTTTGCATATACAGAGTTGAAAACCATGTTTTAAACAACTTTTCTTTATATTACACAAGTCTTTAACTGCTATATAATGAAATGAGTTAGTTATAATGAGTTAGTTATATATGAGTTGAGTAGAGCCAAAGTAAGTGTTTCTTCTTACTTCTTTTCAAGTTTAAGTGGTGTTTAGCATTTCAACTCGCATACTCATACATTCAATGTACTGATGCCAGTTGGCTTGCATTGTTTCATGATGCAGACACATGTAACTAGGATCGACATTCAGCGCACCGTTGATCCAGTGAGCAGTTCAGAGTCAATTATTGAGCCTCCTTACTTTTTGGAGGATCTATTTTCATTTCTTTCTAGTTTAGTTCATTAGGATTTTGTGGGGTCTGTCCCAACATCCATCTTAGTTATTAGAGGCTTCATAGATAGTCTGTTAGTTATTTTGTCATACTTTTGTTATTAACTTATTTTCAGATTTGAGTTGCCATTTTGGCTAAGGTAAATGTTTATTTTTAAAGCATTATGAATTCAGTTCCAGCCAGTTGAGTTAGTTAGCATCTTAGTCCTTGTATTAATGCTTTAAGTCTTCCGCTAAGTAAGTAATCCAGGCCAAGGGTTCACTTGAGGCCAGCAATGGTTTTCGAGTCCCGGTCACGTCCAGGGTGTAGGCTCGGGGCGTGTCAAACTTGGTATCAGAGCACACTGTTCAAGAGTACTAGGGAGTCTATGAAGCTGTGTCTGTAGAGTCTTAATCATCAGTGTGAAGCGCGCCACATCCATTTTTAGTAGGCTACAACATATAGGAATTCCTCACTTATTTCATACTCATTTCGTGCACTAGAATTTATCTCTAAAAAGTTTCCTTCTAATTCGTGGCTACACGTGTTTTCATAGAATCATGGCTCCACAAAGAGCAGTCAGAGGTCGTTTAGCTAGGAGGATTGCTGAGGAACAAGAGTTGCCAAAAGCACCTGAAGTGCAACCTAAAATAAAACTTACGCATGCTGAATTTCGTGAGACTATTCGGATTTTATGTCAAGTTGCGACTTATCAAGTTGGACAGAGGGGCAGTCGACCTGAAGTAGCTGATACGTCAAGGTTTCGTGAGTTTTTAGGGATGAATCCACCAAGCTTCACAGGTTCAAGTGTCACAGATGATCCAGAGAACTTTGTTGAAGTACTTAAGAATATTTTTGACATATTGCATGTTGTTGATGCTGAGAGGGTAGAACTAGATGCATACCAACTAAAGGGTATCGCTAGAGTCTGGTTTGACCAATGGAAAAGGAACAGGGCTGAGGATGCGCCATTAGTTAGTTGGGTTGTATTTGAGAATGCTTTCATGGGACGTTTCATTCCTTGTGAGTTGTGAGATGCAAAGATTAGAGAGTTTCTAACCCTTAATCCGGAGTCTATGAGTGTTCATGAGTACAGTCTGAAGTTTGCACAGCTTTCCCGCTATGTTCCGGAGATGGTTGCTCACATTTGGAGCAAGATTAGATTATTTGTTACTGGATTGTCTGGAAAGCCAAGCAAGGAAGGCAAGGCAACAATGTTGATAGGGGATATGGACATAGCATGACTAATGATCCATGGGCAACAAGTTGAGGAGGATAAGCTGAAGGATAGAGAAGGTTTTAAGAATAAGAGGGCTAAGACATCAGACAACGAGTTCAGGCAATAAAAGAATAGTACTAATTCTTCCTTCCAACAGAAACAGAAGGAACCTGCTCCACTATCTACTATCGCCCTTGCAACTAGAAACAAAGGTGATCATAATGGTCGGAGTTCACAACCTTTTAGAGCTAAACGTGCCAAGTCTCAAGGTAGTGAGGCTCAAGGAGGTAACTGCGCTCCTCCATGTTCTAGGTGTGGTAGAACCCACCGAGGTATTTGTCGTAAGGGCTCTAGGGGTTGTTTCAAGTGTGGTGAGACTGGGCACTTCATGAATGAGTGTCCAAAAAAACAAGCAAGGAAATGGTACCGGCAGAGGAACAAACCGCCTATATGCTATCAACGGTCGCCAAGAGCAAGAGGATTCGCCTGATATTCTCATTGGTATGATTCAAGTCTTTGACTTTAATATTTATGATTTGCTAGACCCAGGAGCGAGTTTATTTTTTTTGTAACTCTATATGTTGATATGAATTTTGATGTTATCCTTGAGCAACTTAATGAATCATTCAGTGTTTCCACACCTATTGGTGATTTTATTTTTAGCAGACAAATCCTATCGTGATTGTACTATTTCCCATCAATCACAAGAGTACCATGGATGACTTAGTTTAGTTAGACATGGTAGAGTTTGATGTCATTCAAGGTATGGACTATTTTCATGCTTATTATGCATCAATAGAGGCCAGCACTTGAGAGTTAAGTTTCAGTTTCCAAATGAACCAGTCTTAAAGTGGAAAAGCAGTTCTGCAGTGCCCATGGGTAGCTTCATTTCTTACCTTAGGGCAAAAAAGTTAGTTTCCAAGGAATGTGTCTATCACTTAGTCTGAGTAAACGACTCAAGCGTTGAGATACCTCCCCTTCAGTCAGTTCCTATAGTAAAAGAGTTTCCAAAAGTTTTTCGTGATGATCTACCTGGAGTCCCTTCTGAGAGAGAATAAGACTTCGGCATAGACATCATTCCAGATACTCATGTTATCTCTCTTCCACCATATAGAATGGTACCAGAAGAGCAGTTGAAGGACTTTCTAGAGAAGGGTTTTATCTGACCAAATTAACTTAGGTGACAGTTAAGTTTCAATGGTTTGAAGCTTGTGAGAAAATCTTTGAGGAATCAAAAAAGAAGTTGACTACTGCCAGTTTTGACTTTACCGAAAAGTACTCAAGTTGCTTTTGTGTATTGTAATGTATCTAGATTTGGTTTGGGTTGTGTATTAATACAGAATGACAAAGTTATAACTTATGCCTCTATAAAGTTGAAAGTTCATGAGAAAAATTACCCAACCCATGACTTAAAGTGGTTGTTGTAACATTTGCTTTGAAAGATGACTTCATTATCTTTATGGTGTTCACGTGAAAGTGTTCACCAATCACAAGAGTTTTCAGTATGTGTTTAGTTAGAAAGAGCTTAATCGCAGGCAATGAAGGTTGTCTATGGGTAGTACCACCCATTTTGAAGAAGATAAGAAAGGATTAGCAAAGGAGGTGCATAGACTTGCACGGTTAGGAGTTTGATTAATGAATAACACATAACGAGGAGTAATAGTGATGAATGGGTCTGAATCATCATTAGTGACAGAAGTAAAAGGCAAGAAAGACCAAGACACTATCTAGCTTGAATTAAAGGCAAGTGTTCATAATCAAAAAGTGATGGCTTTTGAACAAGGGGGAGATGATGTATTGAGATATCAAGGTAGGTTGTTTGTACCAATGGTAGATGATTGAATTACATTAAAGTTTCACCCATGAAGGGTGTTATGAAATTTGGTAAGAAGGGAATCAGTTTGTAGAGAAGCTACTTGAGAAGCTAAAGAGGATAGGAAGAAGATACCCACATCTCTTCGAATCTGGATAAGTTCCAAATTGAGGTACTAATCCTTTCCTTGGCGTTGATATTAAGTTGGCATGTTCTGTTTATATTTTGTTGTTGGGTGTATGAGCTGAATGTAAGATGTTACACCCTAAGCCTAGTAAGGAGTAATCTCATTCGAGGATGAATGTTCCCAAGGGGGATATATTGTAACATCTCGCAAATTGAGATAGAAAGGAAGAAGCTTATAAGTTGAAATAGTAAGTTTGGGAAGAATTAAAATAAGGAAATTTTCTTAAGTTAGGAAAAAATGAGTTCTTGATCAACTTCAAACGACTATAACTTCTAGACCAGGATGAGTTAGAGGTAGTTCTTGATATGGATGGAAATCCCTTGGAGATATATTTCCAAATCCACCGAGTTTGCGCGATTTTGATTTCGTATGAGTGAGTTATGTCTTTTGAAAGTTGGGATGTTGGATTAAGGATAGTCCAATCCGAATTTGGGAAGGGCAAAGTTGTCTTTTCTTACCCAATTATTTTATTTCGTTTTTGGGTAAGAAATTGGGGTCTAAACTGATTTTATTCACTTCACGCTTTAAGAAAACAAGTTAGGATTCTTAGAGAAGAGAAAAGAAGAGCAGAAAAGAGCAGAAGGGAGAAAAGGAAGCAAGAACGTTCAAGATCGTCGAAGTTCGGCTTGTGGAATTCGTCGGGGGTGATCCCTAAAAAGGTATGTGAGATCTTTCTGTGTTGGGTTAGTTTACTCACACACCAATTGTTTAATTTGGAGAAGTACGAATAGATTTAATGATGAACATTGAAGTTCTTGAAGAACAATGGTTAAATTCTTGTTGGTTGAAGTTGTAATATGTTTTAGTTAGTTGGATTTATATTTCCGGGTTGTTTTTCGAGTCTAATATATTGGTTCTTGAGGTTATTAGTGATCCTAAGTAATTGGGGTGAGATCCATGGAAGTTTAGAAGGTTTAGAGGTGAAAAATGGAGAAAAAAAGTCAAAACGCGCGTCTATAGGGCCTTGGGGCGCCACACCTCCCATAGACCCACAGGACAGTCTCTGTCCGTACGTCCTTGGAGCGGTGCGCCAGCCAGAGCGCCCAAACTTAGCCTCTGATGTTTGGGGCCTGACGCCCCACGCCACTCAGAGTGCCAAGGACTCCAGGTTACCCCATTCATTCCCCATCTTTTCGTACTAGTTCCTAAGTGATGTACCCACATTTTCTAGTTAATTCCAACACAGTAATGTACATCTAAACATCATGAAATCATCCATAAGCATGAGATCATGAACCTTGAATCCATAATCCAATTTAAGGAAAGTTAAGATCAAAGTCAAAGAAGTTAAGAGTCAAGTCTAAAAGTTAAGAAGCAAGTAAACACAAGTTTTTAAAAGTTTCCAAGAGTCTTTAAAAAACATGTTAACTTTGTTTTAAGGTTCAAGTTACAAGTTAAGAAAAGAGTTGAAATTCATTCTTTAAATACATATAAGGAACTAAGTATTTCCCGAGGAGTTTTTTCATGACTCAAGTTTCAAGCTAAGTAAAGAGTAAAGAGTTAAGTTGAAGTTCTTTTCTTCATAAGTATAGGGGGAATAAGTATCCCCAAAGGAATTTTTAAATGTTTTCACATTTAAACAAGTAAGGAAGCTATGTTTTTCAAAGAGCCTTCGGGCTAGTTTTCAGAAAAGAGTTATAGCTTTATAAAATTAAGCAAGCGGGGAAACTATGATTTCAAAGAGAGTTTTTAAAGCTAAGTTTTGGGCATTAATCTTAAACCATAGAATCAGTATGTTTTGAAAACATAAGAGCCAATATATATTTGGGAGTAGTATTGAGCACCAACGTGGGGATGCGAGTTTCAGATTAACTCAAGTCTCCATGAATACCATGTAGCCATAATGGGTAGCAAAGGGTCATACATTTTAGATGAATCCTTTTCAAAGTTTACTAGTGGATCCATTAGGCAGTTCAGGTCATATACTCTGGCAGGTTTAAGATGTTTCTTGGCAGCGTGAGGTAAAACGTTGTATCATCACTATAACTATTAAGTGATGGTTGTTTGTTAGAGAAAGTACCACAGTAGTAGTTGCATGATTCCTCGAGAGGTTCTACTTAGTATGAATGGGGGTATGGGACTTCATTCATGTATTGCACCAGTAGACTTCTGATATGTCTTTTATTAAGATTGTGAGTTTACATTATATTATTTTGTATTTTTACATACATCTAAGAGTCAATTTTATCTTTGCATATTCAGAGTTGAAAATCATGTTTTAAACAACTTTTCTTTATATTGCACAAGTCTTTAACTACTATATAATGAAATGAGTTAGCTATAGTGAGTTAGTTATTCTTGAGTTGAGTAAAGCCAAGGTAAGTGTTCCTTCTTACTCCTTTTCAAGCTTAAGTTGTTGTTTAGAATTCCAACTCACATACTTGTACATTCAATATACTGATGCCAGTTGGCCTGCATCGTATCATGATGCAGACGCATGTAACTAGGATCGACATTCCAGTGCACCGTTGATCTAGTTAGCAGTTGAGAGTCAGTTGGTGAGCCTCTTTGCTTTTAGGAGGATCCATTTTCAATGCTTTCTAGTTTGCTCATTAGGATGTTGTAGGGTCTGTCCTAACATGCATCTCAGTTATTAGAGGCTTCATAGATTGTCAGTCAAATGTTAGTTCTTTTGTCATACTTTTGTTATTAACTTATTTTCAAATTTGAGTTGCCATTTTGGCTAAGGTAAATGTTTATTTTTAAAACATTATGAATTCAGTTCCTGTGAGTTGAGTTACTTAGCATCTTAATCATTGTATTAATGTTTTAAGTCTTCCGCTGAGTAAGTAATCCAGGCCAAGGGTTCGTTTGGGACCAGCAATGATTTTCGAGTGCCGATCACGTCCAGGGTGTAGGCTCGGGGCGTGACACGATGAGACCGCAACTGATGACACACACACATACAAACATATCTATACATGCCAAGCCTATGTGGCTAGCATCTGGACGCTACATAAAGAAACCCATAATACTATGTCCACAATAGGCTCTATGAGTGACATAAGTACTGTCGAGACAAGTCCCCGACTATATTCAAACTTTACAACAAAAGTAAACATCTTCTGATAGCCCCAGGATAATATGGAGCTTACTAACCAATAGCTGAACCTGAATATTAAGGGTGACTCGTTTAGAGTCCAAGAATTTACCTGCTCGCACGAAACAAAAAGCAGCGTCCCCAGGCAAAGGGAAGTCAGTACCAATAAAAATGTACTGGTATGTAAAGTAGAAAGTAGAGTTATAAATAATTACAGTAAAAGGATAATAGAGATACCACCTGAAACTCTGAAAACTCTAGTGGCCTCCTTGGCTGACATTTGGCCCCCCTACTATTCATCTGACCTCTTAGTAATTAAATCTGCATGATATGCTCGTTTAGTTGTAAATATACATACATACATACATACATACATATATTCGCAATGGTGGTAACTTCCAGTAGCGAACCGACATCATATTCGCCAACTTGTGGCCATCTGTGTCTCATACGTATATATATAGGCAATACGCCCCATACATCCCGATTATATCTCGGAAGTAGAATGCATAACATTTAATGTCATGGATTTGTAATGCCTTGTGTTACCTGAATCATGTTTCCAATCTTGGCTCGTTGGTACACTTGTCCTCATAATCTCGTAATCACTTTCGTAATCACATGTAAATATCTTGTATAACCATACCCTTGTAGATTAAACTAAAACACTTAAATCAAATTAAGAAAGGTAACTTAAACCCGAGGATATTCATTAAGAGCTTAAAGTTCTTCACTTAGTATCTATATACGTTCCTTAGTAGTTTGTAAAAGAAAATATTTCAAAAAACCTGTACTTTAGTAGTTTAAACATACAATTTGCATTTAAGAGTTTTGGAGATTGACATATTATTGTAAAGATTTTAAAAAATATAAATTAGCGAGGAAGGAGGACTGATTTCAAACTCATATTATTCATCCTAATCTTTTTAAGTTACTACACCTAAAGAAGAATAAGATTTTGCACACATGGACCTATAAACAAGAGAATCAACAAAATGACATAAAGACCCCAAATACCCTATCGAACTGAACGAGTGGTATAGCAACAATATTCCAGGTGCAATATCAATGTCTTTCACAAAAGGTATTTTTAGTAATAGAGTAATAAAACAATATTTGAGGATTTAGGATACAAAAATTAGTGCTCAAAGGAAGTACGGTGCTTTGCCTTTACATAACTCAATTTTGGGCGTTGTTGTATCAATATAGATTGTACCCCTTACCTAGAGTATGTAATCTACAGAAAATCATGTCACACAACCATTATAGGCAGAATATTAACACGTCAGGGTCAAAGTAGCAATTTAGAGCTCACTAGTAGAGTTAATAGCTCGCCAGACGGTTTTAAATGTATACTTCATTCCCTTTCCTTGTCCAACTTAGACCCCACATTAACGACATAGAATACATTTTTGCAGCAACTATTAACAAGTGGTGGCCTATGCAATAGTCAACAACAACCAAATAAAGTATGTCTGCACAACAATAGAAACCCGGAGTTTCGCCACACCAATCTTTTCAAACCCCAAAAATAACCTCAACCAAATCCCAACCACGAGCTTTCAAACCATTAAATACATAAAAAATTATATGTAATCCAGTCCTATATTTGTTCAATATAACCATAATAACTTGAACTCACCGCTTCCAATCATCATCCTATACGTTCGTCCCATAATTACATTTGGAGTCATGTATTTCTCTTCATAAGCAATAAGAAGTTAAAAAGACAAAACCTTAACTTAAACATGATGGATCTTAAAATACTTTAACATGTATTTCGAATAACAACAGTCTCCTTAAACATAAGACGTTTAACCAAGAAGAAATAATTTAAAAATTGCAATGCGAAAATAGAACCAACGTCATACTATTTTATCTTGCAATTAAATACCCATCAATACTTCTTCTTCTCCTCCAGATTCATACCAACAACAACCACACACAATAAATCATTCCAAAAAATCCAGCAACAACAACATCAGAAATACTTCAAAAACAGCTCAATATCACATAACTATCAAAATATGATTTTTCCGCCATCTATTCGTGTTCCTGCTTTTATAACATAGTTATAACTTGGAATCACTCAATAAATTAAAGGGTGAGAATTATTACCTCCAAATAGCAGAAACACCTCCTAAAAACAAGACTCCTTCACCACGAAAAGTCCTTCAAATCACAATCAACATGGAGAAAAGAAGTAACACAATCTCTATGTACGTTATGAGGGTGAAGCCACGTTGAAATCTTGTAGATACTTGCTTGGATGATAGGGGAACCTTTAGAGAATATTTAGGACTATTTTATTCCTATTTGGTCGAAAAGAAATGAGATAAAATGAAGATAAATCTGATCTTATAAAGCTAAACTGACTTAGGGGCGAGGGACCCACCTTCACGTGCTTGCTTGCGCAGTCTCACTAAAATCTGAATATCTCTCGATTCTGAAGTCGTATGGACAAATGGTTTAGTGCGTTGGAAAGTAGAGTCGTAAATCTTAGATTCAATTTATTGGGGTACTTGTAAAGGTTTATATATTGGGAGAAAAGCTCCGAGACATTTTAGCCAAATTTTAGAAGGTTTATCAAAGAAACTTACTCTAACCTTTGTCAACTTTTATTTTCCAACTTTCTTGACTTCAAAACTTAACATACTATCATTGGGAGACTACATCACCTTATAAAACATCATATTAGCATATAAAACACTCTTTATCTTATCCCCAAAGGTACCGGTCAACTTAAACATTCCGAATGGGCAAGGTGTTAAAATAGACATTCTTTAACTCAAAATTGTTTAAGGACATCCTTGACCCATAACGTTAGTCTAATTCTTTCATTTTTATCACTCCTTTGCAAAATAATTCTCCTTACGTGATACACAAGGTTGTATAAACCTCATACACTCATGCAATACTACGCCTATTATGCCAAAGAACCACGGGGTCTCACATTCTCCCCTCCTTAAGAACATTCTTCCGCGAATGGATTCGAACAATCTCTTGGTCGTATTTTTTGCTGCTACTGTTCTATTTGCAAGGCTATATTTGATATGTCCGCAAATTTGAAATCCAATTTTCAAAATCCACTTAAAAGGCTTCGTATATCTAGCTCGGGACAAGCCATATAATCTAGATTTTGAGGTATTTAAAATCCAATTATGTTTGTCAAATATTAGAAAACAACTCTGCTTAAGTCGTCAATAGTTGGGGGTACTTCTTCCTTATCTCCTCCCCAACTTCTCAAGTTATTTCCTCGACGTTATTATTCCACTGTAACACTTTCACGAAAACCTCTTGTTTTATTTCTGGAAAGAATAAAATTTCTACAAGTTTTCGACTTTTTTAGAGTCGTCACTTAATTTTTAAAAAAAATCAAGAAAACTTAGTCTTCAACATATTAAAATAGGGAATCTAATGAAAACTTTAACAAGAGAGTTCGGGGATTCATATTTATACTTTAAGAAGGTTTTTACGGCACCTAAAATATTCACTAACTCGTGATTATCCAACAACTAACTTATTTGGATAAAGTGATCTAACTTAAACTCAGTTTGAATTGAGAATTTATTTAGAATTGCCGAAAGTTAAACACAAACCTATTATCTAAGTGAGTTATTTGATTCACAAAAATTATTTTTTAGCTTACTTATTTGATTGATTTAGTTAAGTCATTAAAATAAAGTGGCGTCTTGCGGAGATTTGAGTAATTCAACCCTAAAACTAACGATAAATATCGACAAGAAATAAGTGTGGTAAGTAAAAGAGAGAGTTGAGTCCAAATCTGATTTCTGTCCGTGTGGACCGATATTTGAACCCCTTTCGTTTTAAGCCTTTGGCCCATTCAATTTGTACCTGTCCTAATATCTAGCAAAATAATAAAAAAAACAAAAAAAGAGACAAGGGCTTATGCCCCAAATAACAAAATACAACTTAAGCCAAATAATGAGTGGGCCTTTGTGCCCAATCTCTCAATTTTCCGATCTTCTTCGATTCTTTAAACCTCGGGACCTGTTTGTCGGCTCTTTACGGGCTTGACTCGGGTAAAATAATTGGGCCTCTGTGGCCCAATAGGGAAATGCGGAGGTAAGGTCCGTGAGAACCCGAACAAATTTCACATGCCAAGCAAAATAAAATGACGTTAGTACGGGATGAGGAAAACTCTAATACATTTCTATGAAAATACAAAACATTGGTATACAACAATTTAGCGTGCCAAACCAAAATGAAGTATTTCGAACTAATCTAATGATCTAAATAACTTGGAAAAGACACTAGTATCACTAGCTGCCATGAAAAGAAAATATCAAAGGAATTTCAGATGCTCATTTACGATTGTCGCTTAACTCTTTCGAAAGAGCAAAATTATATCATTCAAGCAAAAGAATCGAAGCTTGGATGCGAACCAGCGGACACAAATGACATGCAAGTTGCAAACAAATTTTTATTTAAGAGTCTCTGTCAACCCCCCAGTTCTTACGTATACCCACATGTTGACATATAATCAAACGAATTATCAAAAACACATATGCAATACTAAACAGGCAGAGCTACTGGGAGTATCATCGAAATAAGAAAAAAAAAATCATCACATCTCATGATAGAAAATAAACCATACCAAAATTCAAAATTTTAAAAGATGAAGTAGGGAACTCAAATTTTTCAGCCGATTCAACTTGCGAAGATAAAGCATCTGGACTGAAACTTCAATGGCATTAAGACACAAAATCGATAAAAAAAAATTGTATTAGCCAGCAAGATGGAAAGAACATTCAAGAAATAGGTAAACCATACAATTAGAGTAAACACGGGATTAGACCATATATGCTGGCTATGGAAAAATAAAAACATAAAGCTTGCACCTCAATAACGATTTAACAAAAAACAACAACTCAATAAATAACTAAAATGAACGGTAGGAGATGCAACATATGAACTTGAAAACAATAGTTGATACGACACCCGAACTGGAATGGATAAGTCATGACAGAAAATATATCCGACAGTTAAATCGATTTACCAGACACATAGTGCCAACAGTATATGGTACACTTGAAGCAGATATGAGAAATGTTATATAGAGACCAACATCCACAGATAATCTGTATGATAAAATTGCAATCTCAGCTAGCAACTAGACGTGCTATTTACCACCATATCAAATGAATTTAAAAGTATTATTTTTTTAGACAAATGAGCAGGAATCAATCATCAGTGATAACTCGAACAATAGACAGCCATATCACAAACAAGAAAATGATGAAACATGAAATTCACCCATATCAGAAACCATAAAAAGATGAGTGCAACTTAGAGTCTAAGAAGATTATGAAATATTAACAATAAATATTTCGTGATTCGACAATGTTTAAGAAACAAGCTCCAGAAAGGAAACACAATAAAGTAACGGTTGATAGGTCTCCAAAACCGACTCCAGATCAGGTTCAACTAAACCAGAAAAAGTAGTAAGACTTATATTAAAAATATCAACTCACTGGTAACTCAAACAACAGACAACCATGGGACACATGCTTCTCAACACACAAAGGAAAAATCACCTTGAGATGGAAGAAGAGACGAGGAATGTAAGGAGAGGGTGTTACCTTTCGAGGTGCAGCGAACTAGGAGACACGAGTAGAACGACACCTTCACCACGCGAAAATTGAACACACATGAACGGACAGAGATATGGGCAGGAACTTAAATCCAAGTGCCGAACTATTACTTCCTCTGTTTACCACTGTATTAAGTATAAGTGTAAGGTATTTTTGAGTTTTCCTTAGTGATTCTGTTTTAAAAAAATCCCAACTAAAATTCCTGCCTCTCAGTGCCACGAAGCGATGTTATATAGCCGAAAATTAGGGCTACAGATTCTTGGGAGGGAAAAAGTAAAAATCCGGATGAGAACCAAAGGCCCAGTCCCAAATTCGAAATTAAAAAAAAAAAAACTTTCACCAAAGAGGGGAAACACACTTTTTTCTGAAATTTGACCCTTTCCGGAAGAGGAAAAAGGGACCAATGGCTCGGATTGACTCGAGTGTCCTTGGTGAACAACGTGGCTTCATCTCAGGCCATCAAGGACGATTTTATATCTGCCATAGCAGGTGCTTTTGCCAAAAATCTCTGTTGGAACTGTACCATCAAGAAAAACGAAGAGGACGACGCGAGCGTAGACCTCACGCGTGGCCGCATCGTTGCTTTCCATGTACCTTGACGCGTTGTAGATGCTGGATTTGGCGTGGCTTGCAGTCGTGAAGATGCCATCTGATGCGAACATTGGAGCGTGGGAGATGTCGCCTTTCTCGGAATTGTACGGGGAAAGTTTTGGGTCTTCTTTCTTAGTGAAAGGGGAGAAAATAGTCTGGCCGGGTCAGGGGAAATATAAAAGTGGGTTGGGTCTAAAAGGAAATTGGAGAGGTGGGCTAGTAGTAAGAATGGTCTGATTCAAACTTTGGTGAAAGAAAAGGGTGGTGGGCTGAAAAGTTGGGGTATTTGGTCAAATTGGGGTTATTTGGAATAAAGGTGGAAATTGGGCCTAGGATTGTTGCTGTAACATAAAAAAGCCCACAATTTAGCCATTGAAGAATTTAAAGTAATGGTGCGATAAGACGAATTCACGTAAATTGAATCAGCGAGCTTCTTAAATTTAACGAAACAAAATAAGTAACTTAATATAAACTAATAACACAAATTATAAGTTTAATTAAAACTAAACTAATTTAAATAAAATACTTACTAAATTTAAAATCTTTTTGAAATTATCTTCGAATATTTATAAAATAAGCTGATTATATAAAATACATATTTACTAATTAAAAAATTATAAAAGCTACTGAAATTACTTTAAAATAACTTGAAAACATTTTGAATTTTATAAAGCTAGTTATTTTAAATCGTACAAAATTAATGAAGCTCGAAAATTCATTTATCTGGGGAAGGGTCAAAATTGGGTGTCAACAACTGGCCCTCATTTTACTTGGATTGAGGCAAGAAATTCGAGGAAAATGAAATTGATCATACCAAATTTTACCGACCACCTATTCGTCCATGAGAAAAGAATTTGGTACGGACTTTAAGAATTATGGCCGAACCACGGGAGTGGGTCTCCTTCATATCTCGGGCAATATGAGAATTCAGGCCAGTTGTAGTTCAACACGCTTGGTTTAACACACGATTATGGAAAAAATTCAAGAGTCACCCCGATGCCGAATTATGGAGGGATCGAAATGCTCAAGAATAGGAGTTAAGAGAGAATGTTGGAATACAACCGAGTTTTCAACATTGAGCCCGCCTACATATCCTTAAATCTTAAGAATCAGGCTGTTTGTAGTTCGACTCAACGGTTGAAAAGGAAATCTATTATGATAGATAATCTTTGGTTCTTCACAAGTAACAAATAAATCGAGTATGAAAAAGAGGCTTGTAACCTCTTAGCCATGGATGTGGTGCACTTCACACCCATAATTAAGAACTTACATGGACATAATTTTTAAAGCTCTTGGTGTATCGTCACTCAGATTGGAAACTTGCTTTCGATAGATACCGAAATTTTCGGATGCGAAACTGAAATCGAGAAAACTAAAGAAAAACCCACATGCCTTCTGGTAGGAGTGTG
Organism: Solanum sitiens; assembly: GCA_016801875.1. Taxonomy (NCBI): domain Eukaryota; kingdom Viridiplantae; phylum Streptophyta; class Magnoliopsida; order Solanales; family Solanaceae; genus Solanum; species Solanum sitiens. The sequence continues at coordinate 540,014 of JABWTJ010000012.1, read as the reverse complement.
GTTTGATTGTGGTGGAAGTCGTTCCTCTGCTCGCGTCCTAAGAGTTTGACACTCCTCTTTAGACTATGTCCCAATTCGTTGCTAAGAAAAAGTTTTACGTTGTGATGCATCCCTTTTGATGTCGTCCGCACCTGTGCTTTGCTTTTGGAGAATTCATCCTTTTGGATGCTCTCGACAAAGACTGAGATAAAATCATTAGCATAAAAATACAATTCAAAATGGGAGATAGTGTATTTTACCGTGTTGACACTCAGTTGATCTCCTTCAACATTTGATGTCAACTCGATCGGTTTGACGTAAAGCGAATAAAGCTTATGTCTTAAGTTTGCAATATAATCTTCAATGTACTCATTATTTTGATGTCAAAATAACTAAACGCTGACGCAATGTTGATATTTCTCCTGATGTAATTTTCGATGATTCTCTTTGCATTCACTCTTGTCAAAATAAAAAGATGTGATTGATGTTGAGGGTTAAACATTTCTCTTGGGATGCAGGATTTCCTTCTCTCGCAGTGAATGATTTCCCTTCCGCATTGCATGATTTTGCCGCGATGCATGAATTTTCTCTTGCGATGCACGACTTTCCGCGATGCATGAATATCTTCCCGCGATGCATGACTTTCTGGCATGCATTAATATTAACTAGCGATGCATGATTTTCTGCGATGCATGAATATTAACTCGCGATGCATGATTTTCTGCGATGCATTAATGTTAACTCGTGATGCATGATTTTCCGCGATGCGTGATTTTCTGTGAGGCAAGAATATCTTCTCGCGATGCGTGATTTTCTGTAAGGCATTAATATCTTCTCGCGATGCATGATTTTCTGCGAGGCATGAATATCTTCTCGTGATGTATGAATTTCCGCGATGCATGAATATTAACTCGCGATGCATGATTTTCTGCGATGCGTGATTATTCCGCGAGGCATGAATATCTTCTCGCGATACAGGATTTTCTGCGAGGCATGAATATCTTCTAGCGATGCATGAATATCTTCTCACGATGCATGAATATCAACTCGTGATACATGATTTCCGCGATGCATGAATATCAACTCGCGATGCATGAATATCTACTCGCGATGAATGATTTTCACAATGCATGAATATCAACTCGTGATGCATGATATTTTTTCTCTTGATGTCATCTTTGATACCAAATAAAGATAGTCGTTCAATCGAGCAACATAGTGATCTTCTGGGTGCCTTATGGATAGTGATATCGTCTCAATGTTGACTCTTGATGTAGTGTATCAGCTGAATCGACAGTACGAGTAGAGTGACCCTCTAGGTAGTGCATCGTCTCAATTGACAATGAAAATATAATGATCCTCTGGGTAGTGTATCATCTCAATCGACACTACAAATAAAATAATCCCTTCGGGTAATAATACTATCATGTCTGACAATATGATGCAAATAACGACCTTGATGAAAACCGTAAAATATCTTTTCCAGGGTTTTCATTTGATTTATCTTTGAACATAGTTGTATCTTCATTATAGACTTCATATTGTTGGGAATTGGATGAAACAATGTTGTTCATGTTTCCAGGTCATCGATATAAGCAATATAAAATAATTTCTGCATCCACAGAAAAACTATTAATTTTGGAGATCTCTTCGCCCCCCCTTCACTTCTCCATATTCATTGATTTGGAGAAATTTGCTGATATCACAGTAAACCTATAAACTTGCATTCACAGAAAAATCTTTAGTTTTAAACGAACTGATTTGTGTCAATTTCTTCAGTTGTCTGCTCTTTGTCCTGCTATCTCTGGTTGATTTTCTGATCTCCCGACTCTTGATAGATAAGGCAAAATATTTTATGCCAAAATAAATGAAACATAAAGGGAAAATCTTTAAAAAAAATATAAATTTTCGAAAAGTGGTATTTTGAAAAAAAGGTTACTACCAAGTATCATGTCACGGCAGGCTTAGTGAACTTCTTTGAGTCTGATGCTTGGAGATCTATCTAATTATTTGTTGGGGAGTATTCAAAATCACTCTAGACTGTCGATAAACCCCAGTTGAAATTTTGAGGCCATCCTCAATATTTCTGTCCCAGTTAACTGTCTTGGCTTATCTTTAACTGCTGATGAATAAATCACGGAATTTTTGAGATCCTCTCAAAAATTCTGTCCCAGTTGCAAAATTCAAAGCAACTTCAATCTTGACTTGTTGAGGAAAAATCTTCTTCCTTGAGAATTTTTGAGTCTCTCTCAAAAATTTTGTCCCAGTTTCTATTGTAAAGAGGAATAGAAATCTTACGGGAGATATGACCGAACCCTTGTGGCGCCTACGTATCCCGTTGAGGCAAGAATCAGGTCAAATGTAGTTCCCCCTCGAAAGTTTAACAAAATAAGAAATTTACAAAGAAACCGATCGAGGCCGACATAGGTTGCCTACGTATCTCATTCTTGAGAATTCAGGTCAGACATAGTTCATTACAAGAGGGATAAAATTTTAAATGAAGCAATTACAAGCGAATACAAAGAAATGACAAAATACAAACTGAAACTTCACACATAATATCTCTTGACAGCATTTGAGTTTATCGGTTTCGGTCATGTGGTGCCATCCATCTCCGACAGGATCAAAGCACCTCCAGATAATACTTTGCGAACCATGTAAGGTCCTTGCCAATTAGGTGGAAGATTTCCTTTGTACTCATCTTGATGAGGAAAAATGTGCTTAAGTACTAACTGACCAATTTCAAAAATTCTGGCTCTGACTATTTTGTGGAACGCACGAATTATTCTCTGTCGATATAATTGACCATGACAAACAACAACCATTCTTTTCTCATCAATCAATGTTAACTGATCAATCCGCTTGCATACCCACTCAGCATTACTTAATTAAACTTTTTGGATGATTCTCAAAGACGGTATTTCAACTTTAGCAAGTATGACTGCTTTTGTTCCATACACCAACAAATATGGAGTAGCTCCAATCGACGTTCTGACGGCTGTTCGGTACCCCAACAAAGCATATGGCAACATCTCATGCCAACCACGGTGATTGTCAATCATTTTTCTCAGAATCTTCTTGATGTTCTTATTGGCGGCCTCTACAGCTCCATTCATTTGAGGGTGATAAGAGGTTGAGTTTCGATGAGTAATCTTAAACTGATCACATATATCCCTCATCAAGTGACTGTTGAGATTTGCACCATTATCAGTAGTGATGGATTTTGGTACTCCAAACCTGCATATCAGATTGCTACGAACAAAATCGGCTACAACTTTCTTGGTTACCGACTTGTACAAAGTTACTTCCACACACTTGGTGAAGTAATCAATGGCAACCAAAATAAATCTATGTTCGTTAGAAGCGGCTGACTCTATTGGACCGATGGCATCCATGACCCAAGCTACAGATGGCCAAGGTGAACTCATAGCATTGAGTTCGTGAGGAGGCACTCATATTAAATCACCATGCACTTGACATTTATGACATTTCTACACAAACTTGCAACAATCATGCTCCATAGTCATCCAGAAATAGCCAGCTCGAAGGATATTCCTTGGCAAAGTGAGTTCATTCATGTGCGTACCATAAACTCCAGCGTGTATCTATTCGATAAACTTCGCAGTTTCAGCAACATCAACACATCTTAGAAGATCTAAATCTGGAGTCCTCCTGTAAAGGATTTCTCCGCTTAGAAAGAAGTTGAGAGCCTACGGTGTATTGACTTCTTCTGGTTAAATGTCGCATTCTCAGGATAAATCCCAAACTCCAAATACCTCTTGATATCAAAATACCATGGCAAACCATCTGGTTCCGCTTCAACATGTGAACACTGAACTGGATGCTCCTTTATCTCTATATCCAGAGGATCAATATAATCAGTATTCGTATGTTTGATCATTGAGGCGATGGTGGCGAGAGCATCAGCTAACTCATTTTGTGTTCTGGGAGTATGTCTGAACTCAATCTTACGGAATCTTCTGCACAACTTCTGTATATATTTCACATACGGCATGATCTTTGGGTTCTTCACAGCCCAGTGTTGACCGGATTTCGACACTAAGACCGCTTCGATACTCTCCCTTGGTGATTTGCTGCTCCATCGAAGAATACCCTCCAACCGGGATATGCCTAAGAAATATCTCACCCACAAACGATACCTCTTCATCGAGAAAATAAGTCTTAAGCGATTCATACTCTTCATCGACAGGATTTTCTACAAGATGATCAGCCAAGGCCTGTGCTTTTATCGCCTTCTGGGTCACATACACAATATCAAATTCACTCAAATGCATTTGCCACTTAGCTAACTTTCTGGTCGTCATCGTCTTTTGGAAAATATATTTAGCGGGTGCATTCTGGAAATGAGATATATAGTATAAGAGGACAAATAATGCCTTAATTTCTGGGCAATCCAAGTCAAAGCGCAGCACGATCTCTCCAGAAGAGTATAGTGAGACTCGTATGGAGTGAACTTCTTGCTTATGTAATAAATAGCTCGTTCCTTCTTCCCCATCTCATCATGTTGACCAAGTACGCATCCAAATGCGTTATCTGAGACAGAAAAATATAGCAACAATGGACTCCCTTCTCGCAGAGGAACCAACACTGGTGGATTGGACAAATAATTCTTGATAGCGTCGAAAGCAGTCTGACATTCTTCAGTCCACTTTGTCAAAGCATCTTTCTTCAACAGCTTGAAGATACGCTCACACACCACATTTGATTGAGCTATGAATCGACTGATGTAGTTCAGCCTCCGTAAGAAACTCATCACTTCCTTCTTAGTCTGCGGAGGATGTAACTCTTGAATTGCCTTAATCTTGGAAGGGTCGAGCTCAATACCCCTTCTGCTGACTATAAATCCCAACAACTTGCCGGCCGGCACTCCAAAAGCACATTTGGCGGGATTTAGCTTCAAGTTGTAATGACGTAGATGATCAAAGAACTTCTTTAAATGTGTCAAGTGGTTCGAACTCTCGCGGGACTTGATTATGACATCATCTACATACACCTCGATCTCCTTATGAATCATGTCATGAAAAATGGTCTTCATAGCCCTTATATAAAGAGCACCAATATTTTTGATACCAAATGGCATCACCCTGTAATGATATACGCCCCAAGGCATAATAAAAGCTGTCTTTTCTGCATCTTTCTCATCCATCAAAATCTGGTGATAACCTGCGTAAGAATCCACAAATGACTGCATTTCATGTTTAGCACAGTTGTCGATCAGAATGTGAATGTTTGGCAACGGAAAATTATCTTTTGGACTCGCTTTGTTAAGATCTCTGTAATCAACACAAATTCTGATCTTCCCATCTTTTTTGGCGACCAGAACAATATTGGCCAACCAAGTCGGGTATTGCATCACTTCCACTAATCAAGATTCGATCTGTTTGGTGATCTCTTCTTTAATCTTTAAACTTAACTCAGGCTTGAACTTCTGAGCCTTCTGTTTCACTGGACTGAACCCTGGATTAATAAGCAACTTGTGAGACACCACATTGGTACTCAGCCCTAGCATGTCGCTGACTTCCCAGATGAACATATCAATGTATTCAGTAAGCAAATGAATCAGATCCTTTCTTTGAGCTTCATTCAAGTGGACACTGATTTTGACCTCTTTGACACATTCTTGGTCTCCTAGATTCACAGTTTCAGTTTCCTCCAAATTCGGCTTATATTGATTTTCAAACTGCCGAAATTCCTCAGCAACATATTTCGATACCTCATTTTCCTCTTCGTATTCTTTACCCTCGTCATCACCTGCCTCATTTTGTTCGTTCAGCTCGTGACATGACATGACATTGGCAAGTTTAAAATTAATATTACTGAAATCATAAACAAACAAAGTCAGGAGAGTAGAATATAACAAATAAGTAAATAAACAAGTTTTCAATAATAGAGGTTTTCAGTCAAATTGGAAAATAATGCAAACTTTGGCCATGGCAAAGGGCCATGTTTCCTTTTTAAACATCACGGGGGAAATTTTAAAATTCAAGCGATTAAAGAAAAAGCAAAATGGTGGGTCTCGGTCCTCTTCCGGACTACCACCGATTTTCAAAACACGCATAAACAATGTCCTTCTACCAAGATGATTGGGGAATCAAGATTGGTGTAGAAGTTTTGTTCTGCAGCTGCTCTCCAGGCTCAGCATCGCGAATACTAGCTAGCTCGACCTCGTCTTCTATGACATCATCGATCTCTTCGAAAAGGTCGCAGATTCCTTCCCCGAGGCCATCACGATCGGCGTACTCACGGACTGGAAATAATTGGTACAAGTGAGGAATTGGCCTAGCCAATGCTTGATCACTGCTCTTTTTCATCTTTACCTCATCATCTGTGGGGACGTACCCCAAACCATATCTCGCTACTTTGACAGGAACTTGAATAGGCTCAATAATTCCTTGGGAATTCCTTCCCAATCCGAAACCTGGCTCGAACCCATTCTTCAGCATCACAGTGGCGATCATCTTGTACACAGAAGGTATAGGAGGCTGTGGGGCCAAATTCTCACCGGTGGCATTTACCAGCTCTACCGTGTAGAAATTGGTGCCTCGCGAGACTTCGTCAATAATTGGCGCCTGCCTGATGGAGTGACTCCCTTCGCCATGAATAACCAGTTCTTGGTCCTTCCAAACGAGCTTCATCATCTGGTGAAGAGTATAAGACAGCCCCAGCCATGTGGATGAAAGGCCTTCCCAGAAGAAGGTTACAGCTGGTGTCAATGTCTAAGACCTGAAACTGTGCACTGTACTCCGCCGAACCCATTTGGATGACCAAATTCACTGCTCCCAATGTGTCTCTTTGTACCCCATCGAAGGCTCTTACATTGACTTGGTTTTGTTCCAGCTTCCCCAAGTCAAACCTTAACTACCTCAGAGTCGACAGTGGGCAAATGTTGAGACCAGAACCATCATCCACCAGGACACTGTTTATGACCCTTTCACGGCATATGACAGTGACATGCAACACCTTGTTGTGCAACCACCTTCAAAGGGGCAACTCTTCATCACAGAAGTTAATCCGATGCCCTCGGATAACTTGGTTGATCGTAGACACTACATTATCACTGTTTGTGCCCATGGGCACATACATGTCATCCAGAGCCTTCATCAAGGCCTGCCTATGCAGTTGGGAGCTCATCAATAGGGCCCACAAAGAAATCTGAGTCAGGGTTTTCTCGAGATGCTTAACGATCGAATAGTCTTTGGGTTGCATCTTCTTCCTGAATTCTTCAACATATTGGGGGAGGTGCTCTGTAGTTTGACTGCACATTGGCACATTTAGGAGTAACATTTTGGTAAATGGGGGACGGAATTTGGTAAAGTGGGGGAGAATTTTGGTAAACGAGAGATGTATTTTGGTAATTTGGAGGGGCGCATTTTGGTATGTGGAGGTAGCATTTTAGTAGATGGGAGGAGGAGTATTTGGATAACCAGCTTACGTATAGCAAGCCTGGTAAGAATTCTGGGAAGGACGAGGACGACCTTGGTAGGATGATGGTCTTCTGGGGGTCTTCCTCCCCTCATAAAAGATAGCAGAAACATCTTCTCTTTTCTTCTTCAACAAACCCGATGATCCGGGCGACGCAGCAACACGGACAATCTCCATCTTCGATAGTCTCGCCAACCTTGACTATCTCAGAAAATTTTGCTCCAACGAGCAACATGATTCTATCATAGTATTCAGGATCTTGCACCCGCACAAACACTTTAACTATCTCTTTTTCGGACATAGGAGGTCGTACTTTAGCTACTTCCTTGTGCCACCTGTACGAAAACTCTCTGTAGCTTTCGTTGGTTTTTTGTTTCATATTTTATAAGGAATAACGATCAGGGACGATCTCTACATTGTAGGCAAACCGTTCGATGAAGTCCTTAGCCAAAGCATTCCAGCTATACCATTGTCTGGTCTCGTGAGATGTAAACCATTCCGAAGACTCCTCGCTCAAACTTCGGCTAAAAAGCCGCATTAACACAGTTTCATCCCTCCCAACTTCTACGAGTTAGTCACAGTAAGCCCTCAGGTGTGCTAAGGGATTCCCTGTTCCTCCAAAGGTGTCAAATTTTGGTATATTGAACCCTTCAGGGAGGTCTAGATTCGGATGAATGCATAAGTCTTCGTAGTTTAAACCGGCGACGTCAGGAATGCATTGAAGTTCCTTCATTGCTTTTTGAATTTCCTCCTATATGTCTATATTTGTGGCCTCTTCTTTTGACTTCCACTCTCTTTTCTGCTCCTCATAATGGTCGAGCTCAGAACCGTTCACATCCTGCTCATTGGGGACGGGAATTTGGAAAGTGATTTTTCTGGGTAGGGGTGGAGCGACGGAAGGACTCGGGGCGTTTTGAGTTGTTTGGTAGTTTTGGGGTATGTGTGGGGGTTAATATGTTAATTTTGATGATTGAGAGAAGTTTGGGGATGGAATGTATTTTGGTTTTGTGGGAGCAGAGCGGTTTGATGATGGGCATTTTGAGGGGGAGGTGGTATTTGAGGATTGGGGTTTTGAGGATGTGGTGGAGTATTGTAGGAGGCCGAGGCATACTGAGGATTTTGTGTGGTTAAATCGATGATCGAGGGATTTTGAGCAGGAGTAGATGGTGCGTTCTGAGCCTGTTCCATGTTTGAAGAGGGAAAGTATAGCGGAGGCCTTCCATTAGTAGTAATGTTGGCAGTAAAACCTGGTGGAGGCAGATCCTGTCTCCTTTGCATTTCCATTCTCATCTCAGCGATCTGCTGCATTAACTACATAATCAGTTCATTCTTATCCTCTATGGTGGATTGAGCCACCATAACGTCAGTAAATTCTTCGTTGTTGTCCCCCATTACTGCTTTTCCCTTATCTGAACTTTGGCCGAGAAAGGAATCTGCAGGCCCTTTGGATCTAGTGAAGTAAGGATGATCAACCAGTTTAATTGACATAAACCAGTTTCTAAGTACCTGTGGAGGAAAACAACTCAAAGACAAATTTGTTAGTTTGAGTTCAGAATACATAATGCAAGATATCACACAGAAAACATATAAACACACAAAAATTGTTTATTTTGAGGATATGCTAACGCACGAGTAAAGGGGAAATTGATTTTTGCACAAGCAGGAGTTTGCTTGTTTTAGTTTGACATTGTCTTAGAAAGGTTAAATCACGTTGACCTAAGGTCTTCTAGCTGCATCTATTTGACGTCCGTTGATTCGAGCTTCACATTTCCTTGTAGGATGAAATGGGGAGAATGAAAATTTCGAAAGATAGGGGCCAGGCCTTGAAAGGCTGCCTACGTATCTCACAAGGAGAATTCAGGCCCTACGTAGTTCGGGTACAGAAGAAATACTTGTTTTCATTCATTCTCATACGATTACAGAGACATTGAAAAATAAACAACAAAGCTTTAAAGACAAAAGGTGGCTCCATCTCAGCTGTTTTTCTTCTCGGCGTTATATCAGCCACGGAGAACAGACTCGACTCGAATCTTTCCTATGTTGATGAGGTATTCCATGTTGTGGCGGAATGCAAGACATTTTCAATGCTATGGTCTGCGGCATTGTGATAAGGGCAACATTTCCGAACTTCAAACCAAATGGAATATAACACGTCCACGTCCTTATAGAAAGGGGTGAAGACTCCGTTTCAAACCAATTCTGAATAGACCTCCAACATTATTTTCTTGAAAGGTGTGAATGAGCAACGACAGAATATAATCTTCTCAGTGACTGGTATGTCGAGCCGCGGTTCATCACATGCGATGATGAGGCCGTCACCCCAATTGTTCACAACATTGTCAATATCGAGCAAACGATGGACCACATTCTTAAACTCTGTGCACTCCTCTATCATATACCCTTTCTGGTTGGGATGACACTCACAAGTCTTGCGGATTTTCCCTGATCCCACTTGGGAAGATGCTCTTTCGACGGGCCTCAACATACGCCTAGACCGATAGTGCTTGAAAATGAGGGCGCACAAGATGACTTCCATCCTTGTTCGGTATTCTTGTGGATACGCTTCGAGAGTGACTTGCTGGTCTCGTTTTGCCAGACGTCCTTCGAGAGAAGGTTTGCGGGCAATTTCTTCATCATAACTTTCTTCAATGCCTCTAACTCAGGGTTCTCAGGAGGAAACAATATGTCATATAGGCGCTGCTTCCGTATGTCGATCATCTCCTCTTCTCTTGGTTCAGTCTGGATATTCTTTCCTTTGTTCATAGATGTGATCTCACCTTTCCTGAGAGGGTAGAATAATGTTTTAGGATTTGGTGATAGGGTTTTGATTTTGTTCGGGAAACTCAAGACTCAGAAAATTTGGTCGGACTTTGTAGTAGTGACTTGTATATTTGTGTAAATTTCTGATAGGGAGTGGGTTTGCGATGTCCTAATTCAAAGAAATATATCACATAAACTGTTAAAAACACATATATCGCGTCCTAATCATGTATGTGGCCCTTTTGTACCAAGGGTAGTGCTAGCGATTTGAAGGATGTTTTGCGTCATTTAAAACAGATTGTTGCACCCCCCAAAATAAGCTTCACAAATAATCATAGAATTTGTTACATAGTTTTAGTCAAAATGGGGATACATTTTGCGGGAAGAGGAATACGTTGCAAATACAAAATAGAAAATAATCCCACACAGGGAATTTAGAAAGTTGAAGGTCCTGCTCCTCTCTGGATTTTTCTACCTTTTCGTGGATGATGTACTTGCTGGTTACCACGTACGGCTCAGCAAACACAGTTTTAGAAGACGGCGGCACAGCCCGGAGAGTGTTGATCTGATCATCCAGGGTTGTATCTAGACGCATCAAACAGGCCCTCGCATCGGTTAACTCTTGTGACATCACGGCTAAGGCCCTATGGCTTTCAAATTCTCTGGATTGGTATCTTGCTCTCTTCGTCGAAATTCCTGTTCCCTTTGGTCCCATTGTTGCTGAAAATGATAGGTTTTGATCTGGAGACTCATTTGGACGTCTTCAATTTCTCGACCCACGCGTGTTGTCGGGTTCACTACACCACGCAAATCATCCTGCAACCATGTTTTGTATTCATCAACATATCCCGCTTTATACCTGTTTTCAGCAATACTTCCTTTCGTGTTGACCCGCCCGACCCATTCCCGGAGGACGGTTTTGGCGAAAGGTATCTTAACACACCCGTTGTAATCAATGACGAAGGATCCAGTTTCCCCTTGGACAGATATGATTTGTCTTCTGCCAAATTGCCGTATGACTTACTTGGACTGTATGGTCGCATTCCTCTAATGCCGGGAAGGACCAAAAAAGGAAGTTTGGCCTCACGAGCCATTATCTTCTCTGACATAAAGTTTTGGAACATCCACTATGTTTCCTTCTTTCAGGTCGTAGAATACTTTCGCCCATGCATCCCTCGTGGTGTGAATTGGGAACTTGCGGATGCTTAGATAAAACTCGTAGTTGTCAAGGGGACTCGTCTGGGTTGTCTTGGACAACTCCTGTTGTTGGATGCCGTCTTTTTTACACAGATGTTCAGTCATCCCACTGAAGAAAAATGTTACACCCTTGAAAAAACGAAAATTCATTCTTACACAAACTCAGAGATCGATAGATGTCAGCCAAAATAATCGAGGCCAAACTGTAGTGTTTCTTTGCTTCTTCTTCTTTACCAATCCCTCTGAAGATGACGTCTACAACCATCACAATCCGGGTATCGATCTCATTTCCTTCATCCTGACGGAATACCATCGTTCCTAAGAGGCATGTGGAGAATGCGATCGTCTGAGTCTGTCTCCAAGTACTATAATTGTGGAACTCGTTCGGAAATTTTCTGAAATAGTTGTCATGTCTCTACCTTTCAAAGAATCTCATCAATGGTAAAATTTGAGTATCCAACCAATTCGCGTTCACTAACAGTAACATATCCTTCAGTTTTAGACTAGTCGGCCTATCTGGTAGCAAGATGTGATGATCTGGATGTTTTTTCCTCTTGCCACATGTTCTGATGGAATCCAAACAATCTTTTATCTCCTCTATTATTGGTGTTATTTCGACATCCCCAAATTGAAAAACCATCCTTTTGTCGTCCCAGAACCGTGTAATTACCTCGACAAATGTGGGTCAAACCTTGAAGTCCAATATCGAAGGTAGGTGGCCCAAGTGAATCGACATTTCTCTCTTTTGAAAGTCTTTGAGGTTGTTCCACCACACACGAAGAATATCGGGTGTCTCGTTGACCATTAAAACTTAGGAATTGACTTGACATCTACAAAAACATAAAAAGAGTTAGTTGTCACCCCCCAAGACACAACAATCCGTCAAACACGCAAACATCCTTCAAATAACATATAAGTATAATCGTTCGATCGAGCCGTGGGCTATTTGGACTCAGGGCTGTCTTTCTACTGGGCCCAACACTCCTTGGGGTTGGGTCATCTTAGGCCAATGCGCTACTTTCGGGATTTGGTGTCGCTCTATCTTATTTGACTAGGAGTGGATTTTATTTATAGTGAAAAGGGTGACCCTAGCGAACTACTTAGGATGGGACAGTTAATGACCGTTGACTATTAAGTAGCCAACTACATTCGTTAGGTGCCCCGAGAAAGAAATTTGGTTAACGAACGACTGTAAACCCGCATAATCGTCCTTTATGTGATAAACAAAAACAAATATCGTTTGACGGAGTTATGATATGCCATGAAATGCAACAATTGAAAGTGCGATAAATAAAACAAGTAAATAGTTAATTTACACACAACCAAACATGTAAGTATTAAGGTTAGAATCCTTCTAAATCCCCAGCAGAGTCGTCATTCTGTTTTATTTCCTGAAAGAAAAATATTTCTACAAGTTTTTGACTTTTTTAGAGTCCCCACTTAATTTTTAAGAAAAATCAAGAAAACTTAGTTTTGAACAGATTAAAATAGGGAATCTAATGAAAACTTTAACAAGGAGGTTCGAGGATTCATATTTATACTTTAGAAAGGTTTTTACGGCACCTAAAATATTCACTAACTCGTGATTATCCAACAACTAACTTATTTGACTAAAGTGATCTAACTTTAACTAAGTTTGAATTGAGAATTTATTTAGAATTGTCGAAAGTTAAACACTAAACTATTATCTAAGTGAGTTATTTGATTCGCAAAATTTATTTTTTAGCTTACTTATATGATTGATTTAGTTAACTCATTAAAACAAAGTGGCGTCTTGCGGGGATTTGAGTAATTCAACCCTAAAACTAACGACAAATATCGACAAGAAATAAGTGTGGTAAGTAAAAGACTGAGAGAGAGAGTTGGGTCCAAATTCAGTTTTTGTCCGCGTGGACCGGTATCTGGACCCCTTTCGTTTTAGGCCTTTGGCCCATTCAATTTGTACCTGTCCTAATATCAAGCAAAATAATTAAAAAACAAAAAAAAGAGACAAGGGCTTATGCCCCAAATAACAAAAGACAATTTAAGCCAAATAATGAGTGGGCCTTTGGGCCCAATCTCTCAATTTTCCGATTTTCTTCGATTCTTTAAACCTCGAGACCTGTTCGTCGGCTCTTTACGGGCTTGACTCGGGTAAAATAATTGGGCCTTTGTGGCCCAATAGGGAAATGCGGAGGTAAGGTCCGTGAGAACCCGAACAAATTTCACATGCCAAGCAAAATAAAATGACGTTAGTACGGGATGAGGAAAACTCTAATACATTTCTATGAAAATAGACAACATTGGTAACCAACAATTTAGCGTGCCAAACCAAAATGAAGTATTTCGATCTAATCTGATGATCTAAATAACTTGGAAAAGAGACTAGTATCACTGGCTGCCATGAAAAGAAAATATCAAAGGAATTTCACATGCTCATTTACGATTGTCGCTTAACTCTTTCGAAAGAGCAAAATTATATCATTCAAGCAAAAGAATCGAAGCTTGGATGCGAACCACCGGACACAAATGACATGCAAGTTGCAAACAAATTTTTATTTAAGAGTCTCGGTCAACCCCCCAGTTCTTACGTATACCCCACATGTTGACATATAATCAAACGAATTATCAAAAACACATATGCAATACTAAACAGGCAGAGCTACTGGAAGTATCATCGAACTAAGACAAAAAAAATCATCACATCTCATGATAGAAAATTAATCATAACAAAATTCAAAATTTTAGAAGATAAAGCAGGGAACTCAAATTTTTCAGCCGATTCGACTTGCGAAGATAAGCATCTGGACTGAAACTTAAGTGGCATTAAGACACAAAATCGATAAAAAAAAAAAAAAAATGTATTAGCGAGCATGATGGAAAGAACATTCAAGAAATATGTAAACCATACAATTAGAGTAAACATGGGATTAGACCATATATGCTGGCTATGGAAAAATAAAAATAAAATAAAGCTTGAACCTCAATAACGATTTAACAAAAAAAATAACAACTCACTAAATAACTAAAATGAACGGTAGGAGATGCAACATATGAACTTGAAAACAATAGTTGATACGACACCCGAACTGGAATGGATAAGTCATGACAGAAAATATATCCGACAGTTAATCGATTTACCAGACACATAGTGCCAACAGTATATGGTACACTTGAAGCAGATATGAGAAATGTTATATAGAGACCAACATCCACAGATAATCTGTATGATAAAATTGCAATCTCAGCTAGCAACTAGACGTGCTATTTACCACCATATCAAATGAATTTAAAAGTATTATTTTTTTAGACAAATGAGCAGGAATCAATCATCAGTGATAACTCGAACAATAGACAGCCATATCACAAACAAGAAAATGATGAAACATGAAATTCACCCATATCAGAAACCATAAAAAGATGAGTGCAACTTAGAGTCTAAGAAGATTATGAAATATTAACAATAAATATTTCGTGATTCGACAATATTTAAGAAACAAGCTCCAGAAAGGAAACACAACAAAGTAACGCTTGATAGGTCTCCAAAACCGACTCCATATCAGGTTCAACTAAAAAATAACCAGAAAAAGTAGTAAGACTTATATTAAAAATATCAACTCACTGGTAACGCAAACAACAGACAACCATGGGACACATGCTTCTCAACACACAAAGGAAAAATCACCTTGAGATGGAAGAAGAGAGGAGGAAGATATTGTAAGGAGAGGGTGTTACCTTTCGAGGTGCAGCAACTAGGAGACATGAGTAGAACGACACCTTCACCACGCGAAATTTGAACACACACGAACCGACAGAGATATGGGCAGGAACTTAAATGCAACTGCCGAATCCAAGTGCCGAACTATTACTTCCTCTGTTTACCACTGTATTTTAGTGATACTGTTTTTAAAAAATCCCAACTAAAATCCCCCCCTCTCAGTGCCAGGAAGCGATGTTATATAGCCGAAATTAGGGCTAAAGATTCTTGGGAGGGAAAAAGTAAAAATCCGGATGAGAACCAAAGGCCCAGTCCCAAATTCGAAATTTTTTAAAAAAAAATTACACCAAAGAGGGGAAACACACTTTTTTTTTAAATTTGACCCTTTCCGGAAGAGGAAAAAGGTACCAATGGCTCGGATTGACTCGAGTGTCCTTGGCGAAAAATGTGGATTCATCTCAGGCCATCAAGGACGATTTTATAGCAGCCATGCAGGTGCTTTTGCCAAAAATCTCGGCTGGAGCAGTACTATCAAGAGAAACGAAGAGGACGACGCCAGCGTAGACCTCACGCGTAGCCGTATCGTTGCTTTCCATGTGCCTTGACACGTCGTAGATGCTGGATTTGGGTCGCTTGCTGAGCGTGAAGAAGCCGTGAAGATGGCATATGATGTGAACGTTGGAGCGTGGGAGATTTCGCCTTTCTGGGAATTGTACGGGGAAAGTTTTTGGTCTTTTTTCTTAGTGAAAGGGGAGAAAATAGTCTGGCCGGATCAGAGTTTTTGGCCAAAAACATCCTTCAATTATACCTCAAATTTAAATTACATTTACATCTTTAAAGTATCATTTTTATTAGAAAATATCCTTTAATTATACCCAAAGTTAAACTACATCCTTAAAGTATCATTTTTAGCAGAAAACATTCTTCAAGTATTTTAAAGTAAACAGTTTTCATCCTTCTACTTGAATTTATCAGAAAACTAATCAATATATTCCACAAAAATTAAGTCGTCCCATCCTAATTATTATTCTTAAATATGCCAAGAATATTATCCTGAACTTTTTCGTAATTGAGTTAAGAATTATGCAAAATCTTTTAATTTGACCGTTTTTTCATTCATTTTTCATGTAATTTTAATTAAAAATATTATTAGTTTAAATATGTTTTTTCTCAATTGAATGTGCTAGAAGCGACATTTGTTGGAGACTTCCGCTTCTAATAATGTAGAATGAAACTCAAATACGAGACATAATCAATATTTTGGTCACTTTGATATTAGATTGACCCAAAAATATATTCATTTAATTGGTTAAGAAAAAGATAAAAATAATTAATCTCCAACTTCTTTTCTTTACGAAAAAGACAAATCATGTGCACTCAAACCTTCCAATCATTTTTAGTTTCCATGAGCAACAGTGTCTAAGATTTATTTATAAAAAACTTTTTGTAGAAAAGTAATGAAATTTTCCAGAATAACTTTTGTTGATAGTCACGTCAACTACTCATTTTTTCGTAAAATCCCTTAATTTTTTGACAATATCTAACAAAAGGATGAAAGTTATCCACTTACAAATACTTAAAGGATGTTTTCTACTAAAAATGATACTTTAAGGATGTAGTTTAAGTTTGGGGTATAGTTAAAGGATTTGTTCTGCTAAAAATGATACTTTAAGAATGTAGTTTATGTTTGGGGTATAGTTGAAGGATGTTTTTAGCCATAAACTCGACCGGATCAGGGGAAATATAAAAGTGGGTTGGGTTTAAAAGGAAATTGGAGAGGTGGGCTAGGAGTAAGAATGGGCTGATTCAAAATTTGGTGAAAGAAAAGGGTGGTGGGCTGAAAAGTTGGGGTATTGGGTCAAATTGGGGTTATTTGGAATAAAGGTGAAAATTGGGCCTAGAATTGTTGTTGTAACATGAAAAAGCCCACAATTTAGCCATTGAAGAATTTAAATTAATGGGGCGATAGGACGAATTCACGTAAATTGAATCAGCGAGCTTCTTAAATTTAACGAAACAAAATAAGTAACTTAATATAAACTAATAACTCAAACTATAAGTTTAATTAAAACTAAACTAATTTAAATAAAATACTTATTAAATTTAAAATCTTTTTGAGATTATCTTCGAATATTTATAAAATAAGCTGATTATCTAAAAGACATATTTACTAATTAAAAAATTATAAAAGCTACTGAAATTACTTAAAATAACTTGAAAAACATTTTGAATTTTATAAAGCTAGTTATTTTAAATTGTACGAAATTAATAAAGCTCGAAAGTTTATTTATCTGGGGAATGATCAAAATTGGGTGACAACACCTCTTTTTTTTGGTAAAAGTTTTCTTACATACCAATCAAACATAGACACTAACACCTCAGAATATGACAAGTCCTTAGAGACACGAATAAACTTAACCCGCATAATTCGTGAAGCATATACAATGCATTTCTACCACATACATCATGGAACATTAGATGGATCGCTTCAAATTCAGAAGGCATATCAAGATCGTACACCACCCTTCCAATCCACCAAATAATATTATATGGTCCTACATTTCTTGGACTCAACGTAACTCGATTTCTCGTTCTTGACAAATCGCATGATACCCTTCCTAGGAAATACTTTCTAGAAAACATAATCTTCTACATCAAACTCTAAGTCTCGTAATCAAAACTGCAACAGAAATCTAATATTCTTCCCTCGGTAGTCAACATTGTCATAACAAGGCTTCCACAATTCCATGCCCATATCAATAACAAAGTCGCTCGTTATATGCCGTCTACAAATTCTAATGACCAATAATCTCTACTGCAAAGCCTTGGTAATTCCTCTTGAGCATAAAAAAAATCAAAACATGATTTTGATTTCATACTTACTTATAAGTCAGCTCTATAGCACGATCTATAAATTGAAAGAAATGTAACCAATCCTAAATGCCCTATAGCGTCTTGATTATAAGTGTGGTGCACAACACACCCATAAACAAGAATCTACAAGACACGACTTGTGGACTCCCTGGGACACGAATTTTTTTTATACCAAGTTTGTCACACCCCAAACAAGACGACATGTGACTAGCACTCGACACCCTATATAGTCGAGTAAGCCATTGAAACATACCGATTGCCAAAAATAATAAACTATTAGCTGGACAACGAGCTGCAACTGAGGAAATACATACATACAGACATATCTATACATGCCAAGCCTATGTGGCTAGAAACTGAAAGCTGCAGAAAAAAAAATACTATGTCCACAATAGCCTCTATGAGTGACATAAGTATTGTCAGGACAAGGCCCCGACTATACCCAATTTTTACAACAAAAGTAAGCATCTTTTGATAGCCTCTGGAAAAGATGGAGCTTATTAACCCATACGTGAATCTAAATCTTAACGGGTGACTCGTTTAGAGTCCAAACATGTACATGCTCGCACGAAACAAAAAGCAGCATCCCCAAGCAAAGGGAAGTTAGTATGAGTAAAAATGTACTGGTATGTAAAACAGAAAGTAGAGTAACAAACATTTACAGTAAAAGGCTAATAGAGATATCACCTGAAACTGAAACTCTAGTAGTCTTCTTGGCTGACATTTGCCCCTCTACTATTCATCTGATCTCTTAGTAATCAAATATACCTAATATGCTCATTTAATTATATATATATATATATATATATATATATATACAAATGCATGATGTACCCTACCAAATGCTAGCAATGCAGGTAACTTCCGGTAGCGAACCGACATCATATTCGCCAACTTGTGGCCATCTGTGTCTCATACGCATAAATATAGACAATAGGCCTCATACCTCCCGATTATAGCTCGGAAGTAGAATGAATAACATGTAGTGTCATGGATTCTTAATGCACTTGCGTTTCCTGAATCATGTTGCCAATCTTGGTTCGTTGGTACACTTGTCCTCATAATCTTGTAATCACTTTTGTAATCACATCTAAATATCTTGTATAACCATACCCTTGTAGATTAAACTAGAACACTTAAATCAAATTAAGAAAGGTAACTTAAACCCGAGGATATTCATTAAGAGCTTAAAGCTCTTCACTTAGTATCTATATATGTTCCTTAGTAGTTTGTAAAAGAAAATATTTTAGAAAAATATGTACTTTAGTAGTTTAAACATACAATTTGCATTTTAGGGTTTTGGAGATCGACATATTATTTTAAAGATTTTAAAAAAATATAAATTAGCAAGGAAGGAGGATTGATTTCAAACTCATATTGTTCATCCTAATCTTTTTAAGTTACTACACCTAAAGAAGAATAAGAATTTGTACACATAGACCTATAAACAAGAGATTCAACAAACTGACATAAGGATGCCAAATACCCTATCGAACCGAACGAGTGGAATAACAACAATATTCCAGGTGCAATATCAATGTCTTTCACAAAAGTTATTTTTAGTAATAGAGTTGTAAAACAATATTTGATGATTTAGGATACAAAATTCGTGCTTAAAGGAAGTACGATGCTTTGCCTTAACATACCTCAATTCTAGGCATTGTTGTATCAATATAGATTGTACCCCTTCCTTAGAGTATGTAATCTACAGAAAATCATGTCACACAACCATTACAGGCAGAATATTAACACGTTAGGGTCAAAGTAGCAATTTAGAGATCACTAGTAGAGTGATTAGCTCGCCAGACCATTTTTAAATGTATGCTTCATTCCTTTCCTTCTCAAACTTAGAACCCCAAATTAACGACATAACATACATTTTTGCAGCAACTATTAACAAGTGGTTGCCTTTGCAATAGTCAACAACAACCAAATAAAGTATGTCTTCATAACAATAGAAACCCGGAGTTTCGCCACACCAATCTTTTCAAACCCCCCAAATAACCTCAACCAAATCCAACCACGAGCCTTCAAACTATTAAATTCAGAAAAATATATGTAATCCAGTCCTATATTTGTTCAATATAACCATAATAACTTGAACTCACCGCTTCTAGTCATCATCCTATACTTTCGTCCCATAATTACATTTGGAGTCGTGTATTTCTCTTCATAAGCAATAACAAGTTAAAAAGGCAAAAATCTTAACTTAAACATGATGGATCTTACAATTCTTTAACATGTATTGCGAATAACAAACAGTCTCCTTAAACATAAGACATCGAACCAAGAAGAAACAATTTGAAAATTGCAATGCCAAAATAGAACCAAAGTCATACTAATTTATCTTGCAATTAAATACCCATCAATACTTCTTCTTCTCTTCCAGATTCATACCAACAATAACCACACACAATAAATCATTTCCGAAAATTCTAGTAACAACAACATTAGAAAATACTTCAAAAACAACCCAACATCACATAACTATCTAAATATGATTTTCCCTCCGTCTATTCGTGTTCTTTCTTTTATAGCATAGCTATAACTTGGAATCACTCAATAAATTAAAGGGTGATAATTATTACCTCCAAACAACAGCAAGACTGCCTAAAAGCGAGACTCTTTCACCACGAGAAATCCTTCAAATCACAACCAACGTGGAGGAAAGAAGTAACACAATCTTTTTGTACTTTATGAGGATGAAACCACGTTGAAATCTTGTAGATACTTGCTTGGATGATTCACCGGTGCGGGCCACTGCTCTCCCTTTCACTCGAAATAAGAGTTCCGTGCCAAGCATAAAGATTGAATCAAGGAACATTTAGAGAATATTTAGGACTATTTTCTTCTTATTTGGTCGAAAAAAATGAGATAGAACGAAGAGAAATTTGATCTTATAAAGCTAAACCGACTTAGGGGCGAGGGACCCACCTTCACGTGCCTGCATGTGCAGTCTCACTAAAATCTGAATAACTCTCAATTATGAAGTCGTATGGACAAATAGTTTAGTGCATCGGAAAGTAGACTCGTAGACCTTAAATTCCATATATTGTGGTCCTTGTAAAGATTTATATATTGGGAGAAAATTTTCGAGACATTTAAGCCAAGTTTCAGAAGGTTTATCAATGAAACTTACTCTAACCTTTGTTAACTTTTATTTTCCAACTTGCTTGACTTCAAAACTTAAATTACTATCATTGGGCGACTACATAACCTTATAAAACATCCTTATTAGCATATAAAACACTCTTTATCTTATCCCCAAAGGTAACGGTTAAATTGAACGTTCCGAACGAGTGGGGTGTTAAAATAGATTTTCTTTTACTCAAACTTGTTTAAGGACATCCTTGACTCATAACGTTAGTCTAATTCTTTCATTTTTATCACACCTTTGCAAAATAATTCTCCTTACGTTATACACCAAGTTGTATAAACCTCATAAACTCATGCAATATTATGCTTATTATGCGAAAGAACCACCGGGTCTACAAGACGGATTGTCTTCATGCGGGCAACAGGCGCATAGACTTCCTCATAGTTGATGACATGTCTTTATTTGTAGCCTTTGGACACAAGTCTTTCCTTGTATCCTCTCTACCTCTCCATGGGTATTTTTCTTCGTCTTGTGTAACCATTTGACTCCAATTGCTCGATTGTCCTTGGTAAGATTTCTTAACTCCCAAGTGTTGTTCTTCTCTATTGACTGGATCTTATCCTCTATGGCTTGTCTCCACCTTTTGTCAGTAACAACTTCATAAAAATTCATTGGTTCACTATCATCAAAGAGACAAAAATAAAACATCAAAATTATTAGTTTCTTCTATGTCATCATAGAGTTCTTGGATGCTCTTCATCCTATGTGGTCTTTCACTTGAACTCTCTTGAGAATATGGAGATGCAACATTTGCTGGTGAAGGAGGCGTGGTTTCATCCTGTGCAAGCGCCATGGTCTTCTATTCTTCTTCATCTCCAAAGAATGGAAGAAAATCATATGATCTTTTGAAGTTTCCCACTTCCACAATGCTTCTTCATCGAATTCAACATCACGACTCACAACCGCCTTTTTATCGCCTAGAGTGTACAATTTGTAGCCTTTTAAACTCGCGTCATAGACAACAAACACATACTTGACACTACGATCATCAAGTTTAACTCTCCCTTGATGTGGAACATGAGCATAGGCTATGCTCCCAAAGATTCTCAAGTGCTTGACACTTGGTTTTCTTCTGCTCAATGCTTCTTGAGGCTTTTGATCTCGTACATTTTTTGTTGGGGACCTGTTACTCAAATAAACTGCACAAGAAACAACCTCGGTCCAAAATTCTTTTGGTAGATTTTTATCTTTCAACATACATCTAGACATATTATTAATTGTTCTATTCTTTCTTTCCGCATCTCCATTTTACAGGGGCAAGTAAGGTACCGTTAGAAGGCGATGAATTCCATGAGATTGACAAAAGTCATTAAATTCTTTTAATGTGAATTCGCCTCCTCTATCGGACATTAATGCGTTTATTTCATAGCCACTTTCTTTTTCTAAAGGTGCTTTGAAATTTTTAAAGGCAACAAAACTTCATCTTTTTGCTTCAAGAAGCATACCCAAGTCTTTCTAATGAAATCATCAATAAAGACCAAGAAGTATTTTCTTGTAATATCCGGGACATGAAAGACCATTTTTGATAATTTTGAATAGTTATTTAATTATAGTTAAATAATTTGCGGGTGATTTGGTTACTTATAATAAAAATGTAATAACCCGGACCCGAGAGACAATTTTTGATAATTTTGAATAGTCATTTAACTATAGTTAATTAATTTACTGGTAATTTGGTTATTATTAATAATAATGGGTCAATTCTGAAATATTAAAAAAAATAGGTTAGTTAAAATTATTACTTTTAATGCCTAATTAATTTAGAAAAAAAATAAAAAGAATAAAGAAGTTCATCTGTGCTTGCGGCGAACACAAACACAGAGAACGACATCACCATTCAAGTAAGTATTTTTTTCTTTCATTAGATTGAGTTCCATTTTACTCTTATAAGCAGTAGTTTCCCACGGTTGATTAAATTATTACATTCAATTCTTATATGAAATTAAATAAGGTGGAAAGTGGTGATTCGTGGGTTTTTGGAACTATTGAAGGCAACCATTTTATTATTATAATTATTAAATTAGTATAGTAGTAGTAGTTATAGTAAAGTGAAGGTGGCAGTGGTGATTCATATGATGTTGTGCATCATTCTGGAGGCATTGGAAATATAGGAGGCAAGAGACAGTATTACACTATTGATATATATATATATTCTCAATACATTTTACACTACAATTCAAGTTAGTTTAGGTCACAAAATTGTTGAGGAATTGGAAGGATTGAAATGTTAATTGGCATCAAGACTTGGAAACTTGATTATAAATTGAGTGAGTTTTTGGGTCTAGGCTAAACCTATGGTAATATGGGTGTTGTTAGTTTCGAACCCTTATATTGATTATTTACTTGAATAGATTATATTTCTTTTGAAGCTCAGCAAAATGGAAGGCTCAAGTCCTGGAGCGATTGTTCGGTTATTTGAGGCATGTGAATTTCTAAACCCTTGTTAAGTGTGTGAACTTCGTGTGTTTCCTTGTAATGTGTGTTTGGGAGTAATGAGAATTTGTGATGGGTTTGACTTGTCCATGCATGTTGAATAATTCAAATATGAAAAAAGGGTAATAAAAAGGTAATGTGATAAATTGTTGGTGCATGAGGTTTAAGAATGATTTGAAGGCTTATTGCTTATTTGTTGATGTTGTATCACAATTACATTGTTATGAATTCTGCCTTGTGTAAAAATGGTCATCTCCTCATTATTTATGTGAAACATGTCATTTGCACTGGTTTGGAGACATGATTGTGATAAGTATTATGTGATAAGAGGACGTACCATTTTGAGGGACGTATTGCGCGCCGCGATGGATGAATAGACATATATGTCCCCCATAGGTCTCAGACTGAGAGACAATGGGTGTATATCATTAGGGCAGACATGCATCACTATAATTGACATTACATTTCATGGAATTGCACATTTTATCATTGATGAACTTGAACTCGTGTTTTGTTGATCTTGTGAGTGCTTTTCTGTGAAACTTGTGACTGTTGAATATTGAATTGTTATTGAGAATATGTAACCTGTTAGAGTGTTGTTGTTGGGCTGTATGCTTTGTAATATGTGAAGTTAGGTTGGGCTGGTTTTATGCAGGTTGTAGTATAAAGGTTCGGATAAGGTGTAAGGAGTACCCGTATTCTGTTCCCTTAACTTGTGTTTAAAGGTTTGCTTGTTGGGTAACATGTGGTTTGGTACTCACCCCTTGCTTCTACAAATTTTTGTAGGTTATGAGCCCGAATCTTCGTAATATCTTCTATCCTCTTCATTTCTGAGGCTTTCTGTGGAGATTTTAAGGTAGTTGTTGTCATCTCAACAAACCTTCTTAATCCTGTTTATGATTTTATTTTTACTTGAAAGACATTATCATTTGAGACTTGAGAATTTTATTTCATTCTAGTATTCACATTAGAGGTTTGTGCACGTGACAACCAGGTTTTGGGGATTGAATTAAGTTGATTTGTCATTGGTATTAGTAACTGTTATTGAGCGTTTCTTTTATTTTCGCACTTTATCGAAATGATTGGGTTTTAGGTTGATTTGTCTTGGTGGAATAAAATGAGTGCCATCACACCCATTTTTGGGTTGTGACATTTATTTTACCAAAAGAACGTGGATCGATTAGACCACACGCATCAATGTGTACAAGTTGAAGTGGCTTACTTGTTCTTGTTGTAGTCTCTTTAGAAAAACTCATCCGTGCATGTTTTCTAAGAAGACAAGCTTCACACAATTGATTTGGATGGTTGATTAACGATATCCCATCTACCATGTTCTTGTCTCCCATTGATTTGAGCGCTTCAAAGTTGATCAAGTGCCCAAATCTCATATGCAAACACCATGGGACTTTTTGAACATTAGCCTTCAAACACTTTGCATCGATAGTTTGAAGATTCAAAGGAAACAACCTATTCTTTGCCATATGAACTTTATCAATCATGTTGTTACTTGAATCTCTAAGCCAAAGATGCATATTTTTCATATGAATATCATATCATTTTTCAAGAAGTTGACCAAAACTCAAAATATTACTTTTCAATTTTGGCACATAATAAACATTGGTAATCAATTTATGGCCACCATCTTTACAAGATATCAAAAGTGTACATATACCTTCAATTTGGATATTTGAGGCATCTCCAAAAGACACATTATCTTTCATCGTCTTCGTTAGCTCCACAATTTATCTTTGTGGCCACACATATGATTGCTTGCTCCATTGTCAAGATACCATGAGCTGCAATCATCTCTATCCTCTTCTTTGTGTGTCAATAACAACTTTGACACATCTTCATTTTTGTTGTTGTCAATAAGATTAACTTTCTCTTCAACATTACTATGACATTCCCAAGAGTAATGTCCAATTTTATGACAGTTATAACACTTAATTTTATATTTGTCATATCTCATTTCATTTGTACCTTGATAGGCTCCACGTCCTCTACCTCCACGTTGATCACGACCACGACCTCTGAATGATTGGTGACCTTTATCTTCATTGTTGAAATGATTGGTATAACTTCTTCCACTTTCTAGGACTCTATGACCTCGACGTCCTCGCCATTGTCCATTTCCTTTGTAGCTTTTCTCACCTTCAAATCCTTTGAAGGATGCATGAGTTTTAAGAAGTTGCTCTAGTGGCTCTTCTTTTCTCATTTTCATTTTCTCTTCGTGGTCTAGTATAGAACCTTCCAATTGTTCTACCGTCATAGAGTCTAAATCTTTAGACTCTTCAGTAGCACACACCACATAATCAAGGTGTTAAAGAACGAAGGATCTTTTCTACCTCACGCACATCATCTACTTTCTCCCGGTAGCCTCTTAGTTGATTTACAACAGCCATCAATCTTGAACAGAAATCCAAAATGGATTCGGATTCTTTCATTTTTAAAACTTCAAAGTCAGCCCTTAGAGTTTGAAGTTTTATCTTCTTTACTTTATCAACTCCTTGAAGAAAATTTTGTAAAATCTCCCAAGCTTCTTTTGAGGTGGTTGCATCAGTCACCTTCTCAAACATAGCATCATCCAAACATTGATGGATAAGAGTGAGGACCTATTGATCTTTCTTTCTTGTAACAAGAACTCCTTTTCATATGAGGATAAAGTTTCCTCATTAGCGAGTTTTGTATACCCTTTGTCTACAATATCCCAAACATCTTGAGAGCCAAGAATGACTTTCATTCTTAGACACCATTTGTCATAATTTCTCTTGTGAGACGGGGGTACTAAAAGGAAAACAAACTATTATTTGTCATGGCTCTGATACCACATTGTTGGACAAAATGATAATCACGCCCAGGATAATGGCCAAACTAAATAGCAATAGGAAGAGAGTAACAACGACACCAAATATTAAATTGGGTAAATATGATACTCGAATAAGTAATTCAATAATATTGATGAAAAACTTAGTAATGTCAAAAGACTACTACTCAACAGTCTTTTATTTCTTACAACTCACAATAATATTACTTGCATATTATTTTCTCACAAACTAAGAAGTAGTTTGTGGATTACTCTCTCTACTCTCTATTGCTTCTCTATTTTGGCATGTCTTCAAGTGTTCAATTACTACTCCATTTATAGAGTTTTTTGAACGTCTTGGTTACATCATTAATGACATAAATGTGGTAGCCAATTTCCACAAAAATTGGCTGCCAAAATTTACCAAACTTTGACTACCTACTTTAACAAATGTAACTACCAACTTCGCATTGGTGGCTACCAATTTTCATATTTGTGGCTACTAATTTCAACAAGTATGACTGCCAAATTAATTGCTGTCAAGATTTTATTCCCACAATCGGGACAACTTCTTTAATCGTTCGACAACTTTCGTAGTTATCGGGACAACTTATTTAGTCGTTCGACAACTTCAATTGTTGTCCAAGCAACTTTAGAAGTTGTCCAACTCCAGTGGTTGCCGAGACAACTATGAAAAATATTATTAATTTAGTCTTTTTATTAATATTAAAAATAATAATAAAAAAAAAGACCCACTTGTCCTATTTTTTAAATAGAAACTTGCAATACACTTTTAGCTTATATTTCCGTTTCACTGGCCGAAAAGAAGATTAGAAACTCAAAGATGAACAGTTCTCTAAATAATTTGACTTACTATTCAAATTCTCTGGTTAATTTGACTTGAAATTTAAATAAATCAAGCTTCGATTTCCTAGCAAAAAGAATCTTTAAAAATATCTGGATAGTTGACTATTAAATTATACTTCCAGATATATCAGTATCTCTTTAACTTTTGAAGAAAGCAACAAGCCTTCAAATTATATATAACGTAAAAAGAGTCTAAACTCCAAACAAAAGAATGTAGCATATCACATTCAAGTAACTAAAATATGAGTCATGAAATCACCTTTCATTAGAGTACTAAGTAAACCAGATCACGCTTACACATAACCTTCTTTAGAAAGACTTTTGAAGTAGAGAAGGTTCAAACAAAAAAAAATTCAATTTGTCAATAGAATATATATACTTTATAGAGCAAACAACTGAAATTACAAAAGAGAGATCTTCATCAAACCCTGATTTATATTTTTCATAGAAATCTTTGATCAAGGATAGATCAAGAGCCTTTTTGCACCATATCTAAGGGATTCCTTAGTTCGGGCCGAAGAAACAATGTCACTCAATGATTATTAAACTGATTGCAATCTTTATGTCTGTAAAAGTCCCACTTGAGCGTCTTCTACTTCTAATGGGTCATGAATTAGATCAGAATCGTTCTTATAGAATACACAAGAAGTGATCCGATTTTTTTCATTGAGTCCGGATAAAGACCAAAGATCTTGAGCGGTCGATCCGACAGAACAACTCAATAGAGAAATAAGTATGCTTATTCTCGGCATGCTTGTTCCAAGCTCGAAGTAACATTTGTACAAATAAGAATGCCCTTCTTTACATGATTTCTTCTTCGTATAGATAAATATAGGATCTACAGGACAATTATACTCAGAAGTACATTTTGTGCTACAATCCTTTCTATCTGATAGAAAAGGAACCTAGATCTAGGATAATGTGGTAAAAGATCTAGGAAAAAACCCAAGCATGTGGCATAAACATCATATGCATAATAATTAAGAAAGAGATAAATTATCCATACAAGTTGGTAGTGTAATGTACCACAAATATGAAATATTACCGTTGAAAATAAAATGACAAAAATGAATAAATAAATCTTTAGACTGAAGGGCGGATCTCTCTCTCTTTTTAATTAGATTCAAGTCCACTGCGACATAATCTACACCAATCCAACAATAATACTCTTGACTTGTCCCTCCAAGATACTACAACCCAACAAAATCGTACAACCCAAACAACTCCAAATTTTTTGAAGAGTCCAATTATCCAAAGCTCCACAAAAAGAACATCTTCTTCAATAATAATTACCCTATTTTGTATAGTGAATATAGTTGAAAACGTCAAATATTTTCTGTGCCTCAACTTACTCTTTCACTACAATAATCTCAATATAAACACAATACAATACTACTCATCTTTTTCACTCTATATTTTCTTGTATACCTCTTGTTGTTTCTACTTCTCCCCAACACAAGAAAGTCCACACTATTTATAGGTGATGAATTCTTCTTTTTAATGAATATGAAGATAGTGGGTAGTAAATTTGTCAAATGAATGGCCCAAATGTTACATAAGTTACAAGACACAAATATAGAATAATGGGTGAAGTGAATAGTTGGTGGTTACACAAGTTACAAACAACTAATGACCACTTTCTTCCACTATTGATTAGAGTAAAGAGCAAAAATATAATATCCACCAATAAACATAACATGATATATAATGTGACATATAATATATTTTTATTAAAATTGAAATGTCACACCAACACTAAGTCCAACATAAACTCCAGCCTATCTAGCCACTAAAGCCCCAACAAGCCTCCCAAATTTGTACCACAATGCACATGCAACTAGATAGATTCTACAATGATGGGAAGCTGAATGATCAATTCTCTTTTCAATATAAATATCCAAAATTATGATTAAAACGAGTTCTGAATAAGTTCAAAAGGTCTTAATATGTACATCTACTATCAAGTTACACAGATTATATAAAACATCTAACTTAAGAAAATTATACTATCACATCCTACTATCAAGTAAGATACATTATAGACAACCTAACTTATAGTTATAATTTGTTATAATTTTTAGTATCCAAAGAAGACACTTTCAATCACGACATTTATGTGCTTGAGTTAGGCATTGTGAAGTTAGTTCAAGACAAAAGAATTGTCTTATTTACATTCATATAGCCCTGCAACATTTTCCTTAATAATAATCTTTTTAGCCTTCCAACATTAAAGCTTATATAAGATTATAACTTATAAGGGCCATGACAACTCACCAAATATTTTTACCATCAAATTACCAGTAGCCTTTTAGATGAAAGTACGTCTTGTATCCGGCATTAAGCTTCACACGAGTCATGTACTCAATATTAACTTCATGGAGTTATCACGTCATATATACAGCTACCTGGTCAATAATGATGAATACACAAATAAACTGTTGATACATACATTTTAGACAGACAGATGCTTTCTCGAACTAAAACCCTAAAATCAAATATAAATGTATTATTAATCAAACAAAGTAAAAATATGAATGGATTTGTAGATTCTAATAAATCTGAAATATTAAAATGATATCAGAAAAAAATTAAAAAAATTGTTTAATTGACTAAAATTTTGAGATATATAAATATTAGATGAATATGTAAACAAACTTGGATAAAAATAAAAAAAGTTGATGAAAAATTTGTAATATGTACAATGCGAAATATAAATCATAAACGGTGATATTGATCCGTGATACATAAAATGCGGAATATACACCATAATCGGTGATTCTAAACATCAAATCAAAATAAATCTAAATAAATAATGGAAATTACCTTGCCAATCAAAAAGTCTACTTGAATTAATGAAGAGATTTCGTTTAACAATAGAGAAAATTTCATAAATTAAAATATATATTTTGATAAAAAATTTCCGAGCACCTTGAAAAAAAAAGAATCTGAAAACATGAAAGAATGACAGTTAATGGATATTAGTAACTGATTGGTTTACAATTTGGTCCAATATAAGACTGTTTTCATAAATAAAATTAATTTTAAATAGTAAAATTTTGAATACATATTAGTTTCTTAAATATTGTCATTCTGACATCTTAAATAAATGTTTTAAAGTGTTGTTAATTTGACTAAATTTATTAGATATTACGACTTAATTGCTAATTTTTCCTGATTTGATCCTTGAACTCGTATTTATTGGCATGTTTTTTTTAAATAATTAATTTTCTGTTTCATGAAGTTGTCTTCATAAGCCAACTGTCAATGTCTCCTATAGTTTCCTTTTCTGATTGGTATGCATAACAAGAAGCAACTGGTATATTTAATTTTAACTAATTATAGGTGCGTCTAGACATCTATAGTGATATAATAAGAAATTTCATGAAGTATGCCAAATATTAGATAGTAAAACTAAAAAAAAAAGTAACTCTATAGGGATTCAATCTTACATCCCTTGCATACTTCTACACTCAATTGTCACCGAGGTACTGCTCAATCAGTTCACGTCAAATTTAGGCATTTAAAAAAAAATTACAATAAGAAATCGAATCTGATCACTATATAAGTTTCGTAAATATATATATATATATATATATATATATATATATATATATATATACCCTTTTCATTGTGCCATAGGTCTCCACTGGTTTTGCTGGTGTTTAAGATATTTTATATATAACAATATAAAGTAAGATTTGGCCTATATGTAATATAATTTTCCGATGAAGGGTTTTCAACCAACTGTAGTTTGTGCCACTGATCATCAAGATACTTCAATTAAATATAAGTGTGTTTACGAATAATTTCTAACATACACATCTACATACTCATTTAAGTGGGTGTATTCTAGATATGCATTTTTGAGGATGAAGTGTTTAATAAAGTCAACTTAAACCAAATTTGTAACATCTCGTCACTCGAATAGCCAAGAAACTAAAAATAATCACTTTTGGAAAAAAAGGGAAAAAAATTTGGAAATTTTTCTAAGTTTAAGAAGTGAATTTTGGTAATTTTCAAATGGTCATAACTCCTAGCTCAGGATGATTTAGAAGTAGTTTTTGGTATGGTTGGAAATCCCTTGGAGAGATCTTTCCAACGCTGCCGAGTTTGTGCAATTTCGATATCATATGAGGGAGATATGCCTATGGAAGTTGTGTTGTTGGGTTGAAAAAGGTCCCAATCCAAATTTAAGGAAGGGCTAACTAGTCTTTTAACCCTATTTCCTATTTCGTTTTAGGGATTTATTTGGGGTAAAAACAAGTTTTAGTTCAGATTAATAGGGCTTGGAGAGAAGAGAAGAGAATAGAAGAAGGAAAAGAGAGAAAGATCAAGGTTTCGCCAAGAACGCCAAGGAAGTTCGAGTGGAATTCGTCGGTGTTGATCCCTATCAAGGTATGTGAGATCTTACGTGTTGGGTTAATTCTCTCACAAAGCAATCTTATTTCAGTTCACTGGCTTTAGAATTGTTTACATGATTAGAAGTGAATTCTTGATTAATCTTGTCGAATCCCTATTTGGTTGAGTTGTTTGAATGCCCATTGATGCTAATTCGTAATTTCCAAGTTGTTTTTCAAGTTAGATCTACTGGGTATTGAAGGTATTGATGATCCTAAGGATTTGGGGAAAGAACTATACGAGTTTAGAGAATTGAGATCAGAACAAGTTGAAAAACTCGTCAGACGCACCTGGGTAGGGCCAGACGCGTTGCGCCCCCAAAGCGCCAGGAAGGCTAAGGCGTGCTCCCAAAATGAGCCCCAGTAACTTAGGGTTGGCACGGCGCGCCCTGGATGCAGCCGAATCGGTGTTTTTTGTCCAGTTTTTGTCATTTAGCCTTTTTAAGTCCTTCTAAGGTACTTTAACACCTTCCAGTGATTCTAATTACTTCAAATGATTTCTAACTCCTTATGTTGAAAATAAGTTTGAGTTTCTTCCTAAGAAACTTTGTGAACCTTTATGCGATTATACACCTGTTGGAGAGTCTATTCTAGCGGAAAGAGTCTATCGTGATTGTCCTATTTCTATCAATCACAAGAACACCGTGGCTGAATTAGTGGAGTTATACATGGTAGATTTTAATTTCATTCTAGGTATGGACTAGCTTCATGCCTTTTATGCATCAATAGATTGTAGAACACGAGTTGACAAGTTTCAGATTCCTAATGAGCCAGTCATAGAGTGGAGTAGTAGTTCAGCAGTGCCTAAGGATCGTTTCATTTCATACCTTAAGGCGAGGGAGTTAGTTTCAAAGGGATGTATCTATCATTTAGTCCGAGTTAATGACTCAAGTGCTGAGGTACCTTCCCTTCAGTCAGTTTCTATAGTATAGGAGTTTCCAGAAGTTTTTCCTCATGATCTACCTAGAGTCCCTCCTGAGAGAGTAATAGACTTTGGTATAGACACCATTCCAGATACTCGTCCTATCTCTATGCCATATAGAATGGCACAAGCAGAGTTAAAAGAGTTGAAAAAATAGTTGAAAGATCTGTTAGATAAAGGTTTCATTCGACCAAGTGTCTCACCTTGGGCGCTCCGGTCTTGTTTGTAAGAAAGAAATATGGCTCCCTTAGGATGTGTATAGACTACAGTCAATTGAATAAGGTTATCATCAAGAACAAGTATCCTCTTCCAAGTATAGATGATCTTTTCTATCAACATCAGGGTGCCACCTGTTTCTCGAAAATTGATCTCAGATCTGGCTACCATTAGTTGAAAGTTAGGGAATGTGACATTTCAAAGACAAATTTTAGAACCAGATATGGGCATTATGAGTTTTTGGTCATGTTTTTTGTGTTGACCAATGCACCAGTAGCGTTCATGGATCTTATGAACATATTCTTCAAACCTTATTCAGATATGTTTGTCATCGTTTTCATTTATGACATACTAATCTATTCAAGGAATGAAGAAGATCATGCTAGTCACATCAGGATAGTCCTTCAGGCTTTGAAAGATAAAGGAATTGTATGCCAAGTTATCAAAGTGTGAGTTTTGGCTTAAGTCTGTGGCATTCTTGGGCCACATAGTTTCCGGTGATCGGATTAGAGTTGATACCCAAAAGATAGAAGCAGTTCAGAGTTGGCCTAGACCTATGTCTCCAACTGTATTAGGAGTTTCTTGGGTTTGGCTGGCTACTATAGAAGGTTTGTTGAGGGGTTTTCATCTATCTCATCTCCCTTGACCAAGTTGACTCAAAAGACATTAAAATTTCAATGGTCTGAAGCTTGTAAGAAAAGCTTTCAGGAATTGAAAGAGGTTGACTACTGCCCCGGTTTTGACCTTACCAGAAGGTACTCAAGGTTTTGTGGTGTACAGTGATGCATCAAGAGTTGGTTTGGGTTGTGTTCTAATTCAGAATGGCCAAATTATAGCTTATGTCTCCATATAGTTGAAGGTTCATGAGAAAAATTACCCAACCAATGACTTAGAGTTGACTGATGTAGTTTGCCTTGAAGATATGGTGTCACTACTTGTATGGCGTTCATGTTGATATATATACTGATCACAAGAGCCTACAATATGTTTCACCCAGAAAGAGCTAAATCTTAGACAGAGGAGGTGGTTAAAATTACTCAAGGATTATGACATGAGTTTTCTTTACAACCCAGGTAAGGCTAATGTTGTTACTGATGCTTTAAGAAGGCTATTCATGGGGAGTACCGCCCATGTTGAGGAAGAAAAGAGGGAGTTAGACAAAGATAGGCCAAGACTTGCACGCTTGAGAGTCAGACTTATGGATTCCACAGAAGGAGGGATAGTGGTAACAAATGGGGCTGAGTCATCATTAGTGTCAGAGGTGAATGAAAAGCAAGACCAAGACCCCATTTTGATTGATTCGAAGGAGAATGTTCATAAGCAAAGAGTATTGGCTTTTGAACAAGGGGGAGATGGTGTACTAAAGTATCAAGGTAGGTTATGTGTACCTTGGGTGGATGGACTCCAAGATAAGATCATGAAGGAAGCTCATAGCTCCAGATATTCCATTCATCCGGGTTACGTAAAGATATACTGTGATTTGAGAGAGGTATATTGGTGGGAAGGTATGAAGAAGGAAATTCCTGAGTTTGTCATCAAGTGACCGAATTTCCAGCAAGTAAAAGTAGACCAAAGGCCTGGAGTGTTGGCTCAGAATAAAGAACTTACGGAATGGAAGTGTGAGATGATTAATATGGACTTCATCAATGGCTTGCCAAGGTCTCGCAGGCATCATGATTCAATTTGGATGATTGTTGATAGAATAACAAAACCAACCCACTTTTTTCCAGTAAAGACTACTCATTCGGCAGAGGATTATGCAAAGTTATACATTGAGGAGGTGGTGAGACTTCATGGAGTTCCAGAATCGATCATTTCAGATAGAGGTGCACAATTTACTGCTCAGTTTTGGAAGTCTTTCCAAAAAGGTTTGGGTTCGAAGGTGAACTTAAGAACTGCTTTTTATCCTCAGACGGATGGACAAGCAGAGCGTACTATCCAGACCTAAGAAGATATGTTGCGGGATTGCGTGATTGATTTCAAGGGGAATTGGGATAATTACCTACCTATCATTGAGTTTGCTTACACCAACATCTATTATTCGAGCATCCAAATGGCTCTGTATAAAGCTCTTTATGGGAAAAGATGCAGATCTCCTATTGGGTGGTTCAAAGTTGGTGATGCAGGGTTGATGGGATCAGATCTAGTTCACCAAGCAGTGGAGAAGGTGAAGGTAATTCAAGAGAGATTGAAGATGGTACAGAGTCGTTAAAAGTCCCACACAGATGTTAGGAGGAGGCCGTTGGAGTTTGAAGTGGATGATTGGGTATATCTGAAATTTTCACCTATGAAAGGTGTTATGATGTTTTGTAAGAAGGGGAAACTTAGTCCCCGGTATATTGGTCCTTATAGGATATCCAAAAGAATTGACAATGTAGCTTATGAGTTGGAGCTACCACAAGAGTTAGCAGTGGTTCATTCGATATTTCATGTCTCCATGTTGAAGAAGTGCATGGGTGATCCTTCATTGATTGTACCAATGAAAAATGTTGGGATTAAGGATATCTTATCCTATGAAGAGATTCCGGTTCAGATTTTAGATCGCCAAGTTCTCAAGTTGAGAACAAAGGAGGAAGCCTCAGTCAAGATCCTTTGGTGGAACCAATTTGTTGAAGAAGCGACTTGAAAAGCTGAAGAGGATATGAAGAAGAGATATCCACATCTCTTTGAATCCAAAAGGAATGCATATCAAGGTACTAAGTCTCTTCTTAGTACTTTATAGACTATGAGTAAGCATGTTGTTTCTTGCTTTGTATTGTTGAGTGTTAAACTTGAGGTAACTATGCTTAGGTTAGTGAAAGAAATCTCATTCGAGGACGAATGTTCCCAGGGGGAGATATTGTAAGATTTCGTAACTCGAAATAGCTAAGAATAATCTAAGAAACTAAAAATTATCACTTTTGGAAAGAAAGGGAAATGATTCTGGAAAATTTTCAAAGTTTAGGAAGTGAGTTTTGATCATTTTCAAACAGTGATAACTCCTAACTCAGGATGAGTTAGAAGTAGTTCTTGGTATGGTTGAACATCCCTTGGAGAAATCTTTTCAATGCCGCCGAGTTTGCACAATTTTGATATCATATGAGGGAGTATGCCTATGGGATTTTGACAAAGGTCCTAATCCGGATTTGAGGAAGGACAAACTAGTCTTTTCACTCATTTATTTCCTATTTCAGTTTAGGGATTTATTTGGGGTAAAAACAAGTTTTAGTTCAGATTAGTAAATTAGCTTTACGCTTAGGGCTTGGAGAGAAGAGAAGAGAAGAGAAGAAGGAAAAGGGAGAAAGATCAAGGTTTCACCAAGAACGCCAAGGAAGTTCGAGTGGAATTTGTTGCCGGTGATCCCTATTAAGGTATGTGAGATATTTCGTGTTGGGTTAGTTCGTCCGCACACCAATCTTGTTTCAATTCAGTGGCTTTAGAATTGTTTACATGATTAGAAGTGAATTCTTAATGAATCTTGTTGAATCCTTATTTGGTTGAGTTGTTTGCATGCCCATTGATGTTGATTCGTAGTTTTCAAGTTGTTTTTCAAGTTAGATCTACTGGGTTTTGGAAGGTATTGATGATCCTAAGGGTTTGGGGAAAGAACTATATGGGGTTTAGAGGAATTGATATCAGAAAACGAGTTGAAAAAACTCTTCAGATGCACCTGGGCAGGGCTAGGCGCTTCGTGCCCCCTTAGCGCCAGGAAGGCTGGGGTGGCGCGCCTGCACTGCGCTCAAAATGAGCCCAGTCACTTAGGGCTAGCGCGGCACGCCCCGAATGCGCCTAAATCGCGTTTTTACCCATTTTTCGTAGTTTAGCCTTTTAAAGTCCTTCTAAGGTACTTTAACACCTTCCAGTGATTCTAGTTACTTCAAATGATTTCTGAACACCTAAAAATCATCAAAGAACACAAATCATAACCTTGAATCCATAATCCCATTTCAAGGAAAGTTAAGATCAAAGTCCAAGAAGTTAAGAGTCAAGTCTAAATTTAAGAAGTCAAGTCTAAAGTTAAGAAGTAAGTCAAAACAAAGTTCTTAAAAGTTTTCAAGAGTCTTTACCAAACGTTTAAACTTTTTTTTAAGGCTCAAGTTTTAAGTTAAAGTAAAGAGTAACAAGTTGAAGTCTTTCCTTCAAAGAAAAATAAGGGAGTTAAGTATTCCCTAAGAGTTGATTAAGATTCATGTTTTCAAGTTAAGCAATGAGTAAAGAGTTGAGTTTATTTCTCAAATGTTATAAGGGAACTAAGTATTCTGTGAAAGTTTACAAATGTTTTTACATTTAAGTTAAGAGGAAACTAAGATTTCCCAAAAAGAGATTTGAACAAGAAAATGGAACATTGATTCCAAGAGCTTTTTAAAGCTAAGTGTTGAGCAATTATCTCAACCCAATAAAAGGAAGTTGTTTATAAAAGCATGAGCTAAAGTTTATTTTAGGAGTAGTTTTGAGCACCGATATGGGGATGAGAGTTCATATTATCTCAAGTCTCCATGGAAACCATGTAGTCATCATGGGTATTAACGGGTCATACTTTTTAGATGATCATGTAAGTTAAGCTAGTGGGTCCACTAAGTTAAGGAGTTCTATGTGATGGCAAAGTATAGCAAAGTGCTGGCAGCGTGGGCAAGACGTTGTATCACCACTTAGGCTCATAGTGGTGATTGTCGGTTAGAGAATCTCCCACAAAAACTATATTACTGTATATATAAGTAAAGTTGAGTTTTTATTTTATTTTCTTTAACGAACTAAGTGTTTACATTGTTTTATAAGCTTTAATATATTGCATGTGTCTTATTGCTTTATATTTAGTAAAGTTATTCATGATTTGAGCAGAGCCAAGGTAAGTGTTTCTTCTTACTCTTTTCAATCTTAAGTTTTGTTAGCATTGCAATTCGCATACTCGTACATTCAATGTACTGATGCCAGTTGGCCTGCATCGTATCATGATGCAGACGCAGGTAACCAGGATCAGCATCATCCAGAGTCTCGTAGATTCAGCAAAGCACTCGAAGTCAGTGGTGAGCCTCCTTGCATTCTGGAGGACACATATTTACTATTTTTCAGTCTTTTCTTTATTAGAATGATGTGGGGTCTGTCCTAACATTCATCATAGTATTATAGAGGCTACATAGACAGATAGTCAGTTAGATAGTCCAGTTTAAGTCTCTCTTTATTTATAGCTATTTTATCATGAGACTTAAGTGTCATTTTGGCCAAGCTATTTTATTTTTAGAAATTATTTTGAAAATATTTCTTGCTTTATGTTGAGTTAAGTAAGTCCGGCCAAGGGTTCGCTCAAAGCCATTAATGGTCATTGTGTGCTGGCCACGTCCAGGGTGTAGCCTCGGGCCGTGACAAAATTAAGATGTTTAATTGTACATTTTGAAGTTGAATATTTAGTTGTTAATTGAGACCGATCAAGTTTTTTCTTTGTGTACAAAGTGTGATTGTAACGACTCGAATTGTCGTTAATAGAGAAGGGCATAAATCCACAAAAAATTATGGACACTGTCCCATTACAGCCGGACAGATGCCGCTGGTGTGGCTGCACTGCAGCCACACATACACCGCTGCAGCCGCACATACACCGCTGCAGTGGGATTGGCGAGTAGAATCCAAATTACGCAAAATTCTTATTTTTTCATCTTTATAAAATAATCCATAGGTCGTAAATAACCCTAGAAACCTCATAAAACCATTCTAAGCTTGGGAAAAAGGAGAAGGAGCTTTCTAGCATGGAGATGGAGGAACCTTGCGAGATCTTGGCCAAATTAACCGTAGCGAATTCGCAAAAGCTGGAAAAAAATCAAAACTCTGTGCAATTGCTTGGCACCCAGGTAGGTCATATTTTTATGAATTGAGTAGTTGAAAATTCGTATTTATCGTGTAATAGATGAAATTAATAGTATGAGATATGTGTGGACCTTTGTGCACCGAGTAAAATCCGTGAAAAATTTCTATAATACAATGTATTTGGGGTTAGTGCTCGATGTAGGGGATTGATAGATAGTCGAGTGTTCTTGGTTGTTTCTTGAGTAGAATTCCTCGTTAAATAAAAGTATTCGGTAGAAGAGGGTAAACATCGATCTATGCTAAGATTGACCCGTCGAAGTAACAAGTTGATGAATTTTAGCAATTTAGGTTTACAAACCCTAAAGAAGAAGTAGGGTTGAGTTTGGTGTCTTGTGTAATTAAGAATAGGATGGGAAATTCATAGGTGATGATTGTGGTTTCATGATTGTGTGATGTATGCATGTTCTTGCTTCATTATAATACTTGTATGTATATGAATGTCGCAATATTGATCATGTTTTTGTAACTGAGATAGATGAATAATATAGCCATGAAATCATGATATATATGTGTGATCTTGATGAGGTACTTGTGCTTGTGATTGTGGTGTTTGAATGAGGATCGTATTGCCACGTTTCGGCAAGCTAACTTTGATCAAATTGCCACGTTCCGACATGAATATTGGATCGAGTTGCAAAATTTTGACACAACTATGGGATCAGATTGCCACATTTCGACAAGCTAACTGGGAACGGGTACCATGCCAGTGCACTAACTGTTTGAGTTTGGGTTTCGTGAGAGGACCAACTACTTGTGATAAGTTTGATGTGTTAAGCATGTTATATTTCGGTATTGTGATGTGTATACACCTGTGATGATTTTGTTCTTACCTAATGATGATAGGGTGTAGGTGAAACTATGTGTCGGTATGTGAGTGTGGGGTGATGTGTAGATATTTTATGAGGTGCACTTTTCGGGAAGGAGTGATTTGTTGAGGTGTTGGTGTGGGTAAGTACCCAAGGAGAGTTGGGATAGGACTAGAGATTGAGGTAAGGAGAAACTTTTAGTCTGATAGTTTTAAATTAATATTTTTTGAGTATTTTATTTTAAAATAGTTTGAATACATGTTTTGTCATTTTAATGCAATTTGTTGATAATTGTAATTTTTCTCAAAGTATTAGGATTTTTATCGGTTAGTTCTGTTTATATTATTTTGTCATAGTCAGACATTCAAATCTTTGTTCATTTCTTTTAAAATCATTATTTTTGTTAAGTTGCATTTTTACATGTCATTGGTTACGTTCATTACATTTTTCATATTCATATTCTCTGTTACATTTGTTAATATTTATTTTGATATTTTTGCACTGTCTAGAAATTCGTACACAAATATTCCATTAATCAACAATTTTGGCCCACGATTTTAAGAAAGTGACATCGTACAATTGGTAGTTTTCAACTCCCTATATATAGAATAGTTGACTCATTAGGTTTAAGGGGTGATAAAATGCGGATATTTTCTAATTTTTAGGGGCCGTTTGGTTATTGTATAAGTTGCATTTTATTCATGTATAAATAGTTGCATTAGTTTTTACTATGTTTGGTAGATGTTTGTATTAGGTGGAAAAGTCAATATAAGTTATACCATGTTTGGTTGATAGGATTCTAAATATTGTATAAAAGTTATTCATGTATTAACTATATGCAGTGTTTGGTTGTGTTTTTTTTAGTCTTACATAATTAATACAAACATAACTTATGAGGAAATCTATGTATAAGATATGCATGGTAGAAGGTGAAATAAGTTATGCAGGTATTAGATATACATGTATTAAAATAGGAAATTACACATTTAACCTTATTGATTTATTTTCACTCTTTTTTATTGAAAACTTCACCTAACTATACTATATTCCTAACCTTTTTTTTTTACCTTTTTTTTAATTCACGAACAACCATTTTTTTCCTGTTTTTATTTGAAATCCAAATGTAATATTTTATTAATATTACAAATTGAATGGTATATATTTTGCTGTCAGCCTGACACATATGTTAATAAATATATTAAGGTTATATATTATTAAGTATATTTTATTTATTTAATTAATATGTATTATTATTTTGTTTACAATGAGAATTTATACATAATCAATAGAATTTTTACATTATATAAAATAGGATATCATACTGTACTTAAAATATATTAATGGTATTCTATTTTTCAACTTATAAATATAAAAAATAACAAAATATGAAGAAAAAAAATAGTTGTCCCAATTAAGTATAGAGGAATTTTTCTATACTTTTTATTCAAAAAGTTGGAGAATATATATATATATGCATAATGAAACTCTGCGTAACTAATACTTGCATAATTAAAACCTATATAACTAATACTTGCATAAATAAACCATGCATAACTAATACCTGCATAAATAAACTATGCATAACTAATACCTGCATAACTAAACCCTGTATAGCTAATGCATGCATTGGTTTGTGAATAGAAATTTGGTATAACACTATTCATTACACCAAATAACTTTTTGAATATTATAATATTATTTCATTATACCATCTTTAATTAAACATTATATAAATTGTATGTCTTAATTAAATCTCGTGTATTTAATTATTTTTTATGTAATATTTTTTATAATATTAATTTTAGATATAAACTTTAGATTTTTAATAAATTAATTTTTCTATATATGACTTTTTTTAAAAATTAAATTTATGTTAATTCTACTATAAATTATATAAACTACAATTAAATTTCACAAAAATAAAGAAGTGTTACATGATATATTAACTTTATGTATGTATTAACTTCATTTATTATAAAGAATTTTTGCAATTTCGTATTGCAATTATCGCAGGACCGTCACATTTTTGGAGAAAAGAAGTGTTACATGATATATTAACTTCATGTATTATAATGCACAACATGATAATTGAGGATGCGTGTGACCTTAATGCATCAATTCAAGATGCGTCGGAAGGTCCAACTCCGCCCCTAGAAATGACAATACATGACAATTATCAATTTCAATAATTTGTAGCTCGATATAAAAAAAATAAGGATAAAAAAGCTCATTTTGAACTATGTAATGCATTAATAGAGCATTTATGGGAGCACCGTAGTGATCTTGAAAGTTGAATATTTATGTAGAATTCAAATTTTGATTATGTAATGTTTGTTTAATTGTATTTAATTAATGATTTCACTTTTATTTGTATTATCCATTATTATGTATAATGTATAATATTTGCTAGCAATTTATGTCATTTAAAAAATTATGATACAAAATAATATTACATTTCACGATTATAAACAGAAATAATATGAATTATATATGATGATTGTTTTAGATAGAATTTGTTTTATGAAATACGACAATATAAATGAAATAAGAAATAATATATAATAATGAAGAGAGAGAAAAAGATTCTTTTTTGGTGTAAAATTTGGTGTAGTGAATTGGAGTTAATTACACCAAATTTGGTGTAAAATTTGATGTTTGGGTTGGAGATGCCCTCAGGGTTTAAGAGATTCTATTATTGTTCATTATTTTCCCGTCACTAATTCACCGGAGTTCCACCGGAATCCGGCGATTCCACCCCCAAAAGACTTCATGTCACATCCGAGGAGCACCCCCTAGACGTAACCGGCGTCGTCGTCCTCTTTGAGGACTAAGACTAGTCTGTTAGCTTACATCATTACATTCATAGGTCAAAAACGACGAAAAATTTAAAACTTTTCATTACTTCTACATTGAGGTTTACATAGACCTCTACATACACATAGTATATATATCGAGTATACATAGACCCTTCGTATAGGAAGATTACTTAGTCTTCTACTTTTATTGCACATAGATATACAAAATATAACATAGTCTCAAATGGATGTCTCATCTCATAACCATCTAACATGAATATAACAATTTTGGCCTAGCCCATACATCAATGTAATAAAGCCATATATAGGCTATACAACGTTTAATACTCAAATGAAAAGGAAAGAATATAAGAGTCTTAAAACTAAAACAACTTCATAGCTTGATATTGACATTGCCCTTGGAAAGTGAGTACCTACCTAACTTGGATGAATAAGAGTTCCAAGACTTCCTTCAATGTCGTCTCAAAGCCCTTCAACGATCGGAACCTAAAATGTTGGGGAAAAGGGAGAAAATGGGGTTAGTGCACCACTTGTACTAAATATGAGACCATATGCACATATAGTATTAAATCATGCTAAAAAGGGACCTTTCATGAAAACATGTTACTTTACCTTTAGAAAGTCTTATGCATATTCAAGAAGACCATACCAATCAATAAGACATATTCATTAAGTCAACAACATGTACATCACAAGACCAACAAAACTAAGTCTAGTCAAGTCAACATGCATATCACATACTTGAACACATAGTCAAAGCAACTCTATCATCAAGTCATAATAACAAGAAGCATGAATAAGAGTTCATTACAACATAATCAAAGCAAGTCAATTATCCATGAACCCTCATTAAGTCAACAAGTGCAATAACCAAGCAAAGCTCCATAACCTTACTCAATCAAGTAAACTCAACAAGAACCATGACTAACATCCAACTTCACATAGCATATCATTTAAGAGTACATATCATCATACTTTAGACATAGAGACCAAACACATAAGCATAAGTGAATGCAATATCATGAGACACAATCAATGTGCAAGATAATCATATACATATTATGTTCCATTATAAGCATATACATATGTAAGAACAACCTTCTAAAGCTTCCTCCAAGGCCAACTAGTGCAAGTCATAGGTAGAGTCCCATACCCCTACCTAGGCTAAGTCAAACCCCTTAAGTCCCTTTAGTTGGTTTTTACTTCATTACTTTATTTTAGTTTAGGAAACACTTGCCTTAACCGACATAGACTACAAGAGCTAAATGTGGAATCAGGCGTTGTAAAATTTTACACCGATGGAAGGTGGTCTACCGGCCAAATTAAAACCAAACATAAATGTAGCTTTCTAGGTGGATCCACTAGCTAGTCTTCCTATGGGGGCAAGATAGTTCAAGAACTAAGAGATAGGTATGAACCTCTACTTGCCACTTGTCAATTGGAGCCTCATCTCATGGGAATCCATTGGGTGAGTATCCCTCATTGGGGAGTCAACACCTAATGTGGAACTATAGGGTGAATCTTTCTCTATGGAAAGTCAACACCTCCCATTGTCAAGTTCACTCGGTGCTAAGCTAAGTCCCTTTTGAAATGTCTTTAATGTCTTTATTAATCATCATAGATTAATGTAGGTCATAGGGTCTATCCCTTGTATAATTATCATCATCATAATATCTCAATACGAATTGCATGAGTATATCCCTTTCATTACAATTCATATAAGTGGGGTTATCACATTTACATATCACTTCATAATAAGGCACATTGGTAAATCATCACCATCCTTATAACATTTACATCTTAGCCAACACATCACAAACCATAGTCAAGACATTTCAATTCAACATCATACCAACCCTATCATTCTTAATACAAGATATACTTCAATGCAATATCATCAGTTAATCACAATTTACCACAATTGAAGTAAGGAATAGGGATTTCATGACTTACCAAGTCTCCTTCATAATCCATCATCAAGGTCTTACCATCAACCCTTAACTCAACCCCATAAGGGTATAACATCATCATAAATCAATAACAAACATGATAACAAAGCCAGTTGAATCACTACATCACAATTCATCACTAGTTCATAGCTTAAGGTAAGAGAATTAGGTCAAAGTCACAATCAAGATCAATTACTCAAGAACTAACATGATAGGAATATAATTCACCTTAATCTATTCATAATTGATACAATAACATCATATAGTAGTAATTCAACCAATAACCAATTCAATTGAACCAACGTTACACAATTCATATCAAGATCACAACGTAGGGTTAAGGGGTAAAGGTCATCTTCTACAAACTAGACCAATCCATCAATAAATAGAATAATTGAGTTATAA
This sequence comes from Solanum sitiens, assembly GCA_016801875.1. Lineage (NCBI taxonomy): Eukaryota > Viridiplantae > Streptophyta > Magnoliopsida > Solanales > Solanaceae > Solanum > Solanum sitiens. The sequence continues at coordinate 495,455 of JABWTJ010000012.1, read as the reverse complement.
TACGTTAATCTATTCATAATATCCAAAAAAAATCATAAACAAAGTAATTCACAAGATCAATTTCGAGATTGGAAAAGACCCACATGAAAACTCAACTTTTGAAATCAATTTTATGGAACCCTTTAAGGAAAGAGGTCTCAAAGGTGAAAGGAATACCATACCTTAATGTTTGATGAAGATTGATGGATAAATCTAGGCGATTACAGACCTAGAACCCCTTTGAATTTGACCTCCTATGGTGTTCTTCAACTTGAGAGAGAAAGAAGAGAATTTGGGTTTGGGAATTATGAGAGCTTAGGTTACTTTAATTAGCTTAGGGTCTTTATATATGTCATTAACTAACTTAATTAGACCTCCCCTAACCCCTAATTAACCTCCTAACTAAGCAAACTAATTAAATGAATTAAATAAAAATGTGAAGCAAAACACAGACCTCACAGACGGAACCCCGACCCACGCCCCGTTTATTAATCGACGGACCAAGGACCAACCGTCCTGTTGGTCCGTCGTTAAGTTCAGAGACTATGCAAAACAATCTCTTCTTGAATTTGGCTAAGTGTTCATCGACGCCCCGTCGATTGACACATGCCTCATCGATTGCACTCGTCTATGCACAATGCCTTTTGGCAGCTTCTTGCCAAAATGCAAGGGTCCTCCTCAAGGGCCCTTGGTTGGTCCTTGGGGGGTCATGCCCGGACGTTTCGACTATGAACTAACTCTAATGCGTGTTATACACCCTTCCACCAATTTTTATCATTTTTAAACTCCTAAAATCTAGTCAAATAGGCTAAGGCACGCTAGTACCTCATTGAACTAGTTCCTGGACGTCATGGACGTTCTTAGATGTTTTGATTTCTAAACCTCCTAAGTGACTTATATACTTTAAAATAGACCTCAAAACAGTGTCTAAACCTCTTGACACTTATGTTAGGCTCCAGAACATGTCTTAGATTTTCGAAGTGTTACATTATCCCCCCCCCCTTAGGAACATTCATCCCCGAATGACACTAAAATCTTTTGAAAGGAAGGAATAGACTCAAGACTAGCAGCCCAACCAATCAACAATACATGACAATCATGAATTACAACATCAATCATAACCCTTACACAAGGTAATTCAAAACTTCAATTACCACTTATAATGCTCAAACATCACATTATGAGGAATTTCCTTCTCACAACAACAATATGAGCTCATCATATCATATATGAGTCAATTTAACCAAAGTTCAACTTACCAACATGCTCCATATCATTTCATAAAGACTCACCATATCAAAATGCACAACATAACTCAAAACAAGAAGAATTGCAAATTTTCAAGTCAAAGTGCATATTTTACTGTAATATTCACTGTGATGACACCAAAAATGCATATTTTTGCAAAACTTCTCTAAAATCAAGCAACTTCATTTTTTGTTATTATTTTCATTATTAAGAGGAATGACTAACCTTAGTTATCAAATAGATGAGAGTAACGGGACTTCATGTCGGCCTCAGCCTCCCATGTTGCACCCTCAACTAGGTGATTCTTCCATAACACCTTTATGGAAGCCACCTCCTTGTTTCTCAACTTCTTTACTTGCCTATCAAGGATTTGAACCGGAACCTCCTCATAGGAGAGGTTATCCTTCACATCAAGACCCTCAACAGAAAGAATAGACTCGAGATCACCGATACACTTCTAAAGCATAGAAACATGGAAAACCGGATGAACAAAGCCAATTTACTAGGCAACCTTACCAACCCTTTGCAAGATTTCATAGGAACCCACATAACGAGGACTCAACTTCCCTTTCTTGTCAAATCTAACCACCCCTTGCATAGGCGAAATTTTCAAGTACACCTCATCACCTTCTTCAAACTCTAAATCCCTTCTCCTATGATCGGCATAAGACTTTTGCCGACTATAGGCCGTTTGCAACCGGTTCCTTATGATATGAACCTTCTCCAAAGTCTTATAAATCAAATCGGGAACCAAAAGTGAAGACTCACCAACTCCAAACCACCCAATAGGAGACCTATACCTCCTACCATACAAGGCTTCATAAGGAGCAATGGATATGGATCACTGGAAACTATTATTGTAAGCAAATCCCACCAAAGGAAAATGTTTATCCCAATTCCCTTAAAATCAATAATACAAGCTCTGAGCATATCTTCAAGGGTTTGAATATTACGCTCCGCTTGGGATGAAAGTGGTGCTTAACTTCACCTTGGTACCCAACCCTTCTTGGAATGACCTCCAAAACCAAGATGTAAATTGTGCACCCCTATCCGATATGATGGATAACGGAATACCATGGTGACACACAATCTCATCTATGAAGATCCTTGCATAATCCTCCGCCGAGTAAGTAGACTTGATGGGAATAAAACGAGCGGATTTGGTCAACCTATCCACAACCACCCATATAGAGTCATATTGCTTTTGTGTCCGAGGCAAACCTACCACAAAATCTATATTAATTTTATCTTACTTCCTAGTAGGAACTTGGATTTCTTGTAGTAACCACCCAACTTTTGGTGTTCGGCTTTCACTTGTTGGCAATTTGGACACTTTCCAACATATTTCACTATGTCCTTTTTCAAACCTTCCCACCAAACCACTTCCCTAAGGTCATGGTACATTTTTGTCGAATCCGGATGAATGTCCTTTTTCAAACCTTCCCACCAAAACACTTCCCTAAGGTTATGGTACATTTTGTCGAATCCGGATGAATGGAGTAATGGGACCCATGAGCTTCCTTAAGGATCCAGTTCCTCAAACCATCTACATTGGGAACACACAACCTTCCTTGATACCTCAAGACACCATCCCCCCCCCAAGGAGAATGACTCATTAAGCTTGCCAAAAACCGATTCATTCAACTCCATCAATGGTTGATCAAGGTGTTGTTTGGACTTCACCTCAACCACCAATGATGACTCGGAGTTATGGTGGACCATAAAACCACTATTCGGAGAATCTTCCAACCTCACACCCAATCTAGCCAACCTATGAACATCTTTCACTAGGTCTTTCTTGGCTTCCTCTATATGAGACACACTACCCATGGTCATACGACTTAGAGCATCCACAACCACATTGGCCTTGCCAGGGTGATAGAGAACACTCATGTCGTAATCTTTCAACAATTCCAACCACCTTCTTTGTCGGAGATTCAACTCCTTTTCAGTAAACACATATTGGAGACTCTTATGGTCGGTATACACATCAACATGAACACCATACAAGTAATGCCTCCATATTTTCAAGGCAAATACCACGGACGCTAACTCAAGATCATGAGTTGGATAATTCCTCTCATGCACCTTAAGTTGCCTAGAAGCATAGGCTATTACTTTCCCATGTTGCATAAGCACACATCCTAAACCCACTTGGGATGCATCACAATACACAACGAATCCCTTTGTACCCTCCGGTAAAGTCAACATCAGAGCGGAAGTAAGCCTATCTTTCAAGATTTGGAAGCTTCTCTCACATGCCTCCGATCACTCAAATTTCTTACTCTTTTGGGTCAAAGTAGTCAAGGGAGATGCAATGGACGCAAAACCATCCACAAACCTCCGGTAATAACCCGCTAGACCAAAGAAACTCCTAATGTCGGTTGGAGGCAATGGTCTAGGCCAATTTTTCACCGCCTCGGTTTTCCTTGGATCAACCTCAACTCCCTCACTAGAGATGATATGACCAAGAAACGCCACCGACCTCAATCAAAACTCACATTTGCTATACTTTGCAAATAATTGGTTCTCCTTAAGAACTTGTAACAGCACCCTCAAATGGTTCATGTGATCACCCTCATTTTTTGAATATACGAAGATGTCGTCAATGTAGACAATAAAAAATGAATCTAGGTAACTTTGAAACACCCAATTCATGAGATCCATAAATGTCATCGGGGCATTAGTGAGACCAAAGAACATTACTAAGAACTCATAGTGGCCATATTTAGTCCGAAATGCCATATTTGGTATATCCTCACCTCTCACCCTAAGTTGGTGATACCCCAATCTCAAGTCAATCTTAGAAAAGTAGTTTGCCCCTTGGAGTTGATCAAACAAGTCGTCAATCCGAGGGAGATGATACTTGTTCTTAATAGTGATTTTATTGAGTTGCCGATAATCGATACACATTCTAAGGGAACCATCCTTCTTCTTCACAAACAAAACTGGAGCACCCTATGGAGAAATACTAGGTCTAATGAAGCCTTTGTCTAGTAGATCTTTGAGTTGAGCCTTCAACTCTTTAAATTCGGCCGGAGCCATCCGATAAGGAGGAATTGAAATGGGATTTGTATCCGATAAAAATTTAATACCAAAATCAATTTCCCGTTCGGGAGGAATACTGGGAAGATCATTAGGAAAGACCTCCGGAAATTCCCTCACTGCGGGGACCGACTCAATGGAAGGAATTTCGGAGTCTAAATCTTGGACTCTTACTATGTGGTATAAACACCCTTTAGAGATCATTTTACAAGCCTTAAGACAAGATATGATACGACCTCTAAGAATAGAATTTTGCCCGTTCCACACTAAAACGAGCTCATTTGGAAAGTTAAACTTCACCACCCTCGTTCTACAATCTATAGAGGCAAAACAAGCATGCAACAAATCCATACCCAAAATGACATCAAAATCAATCATATCAAGTTATACTAGTTCAACATAAGTAACTCTATTGGGCAATATTATAGGGCAATTTTTATACACCCTCTTTGCAACAACCGACTCACCCATCGGGGTAGACACCATAAAAAGTTCATTCAAGATATCGGGCAAAATGTCAAACTTTTTAGCTACTAGAGGAGTAACAAATGAAAAGGTAGCACCAGGATCAAGTAAGGCATATACATAAATAGAGAAGACTTTCAACATACCTGTTACCACGTCGGGGGAAGTCTCTTGCTCACCCCTAGAGCGGAGAGCATAAAAGCAATTCTTCTTCGGAGCATCATTAGAACTACTTGCTTGAGCTTGACCACTATCCTTGTCTTGAACCTTCACATTAGGGCAATCCCTAATCTTGTGGCCACTCTTGCCACAACCAAAATAATTGCCCGTTCCAACTAAGCATTCACCTAAATGATCCTTTCCACACTTGGCACAAGTAGGCTTCTTGTTCGGTGAACTAGTATCCCTTCCCTTTTTAGGCTTAGGGTTAGACACCCTATCATCACGAGCCTTAGGGAACTTGGAAGGAACTTCCTTCAAGGAAAATTTAATGCAAGGTGTAATTAGATTAATATAATTCTACTATAACAAGAATATCAAAAGCCTACATAATTTTTCAATTGAACAAAATAGAGTAATTATTAAGGGTAAAATTGAAAAAAAAAGACTAATTATTTCTTGATTGTTTAAATTGACAATTAATATTGGACATCTATTTTAGTATATCTTTCAAACAATTGTGGACAGATGGGAGTATAAGTTTAGTTATTAGTGTCCACTGTGTTCCTTTAACTTCTTTTGAGTCGTTTTGACTTTTGTTTATTATATTCATTTTGAGCATTTTTACTATAAAGTTAGGTTGTGTTTATTGGTTTCTCTATTCTTATCGTAGTTTTCCTCATTTTTTTATATCAATTGTTACCCTCTTGTTACTCATTGTTATTGATGTTCCATTAATTATTTGGTCCTTGATATTGGTGTTATGTTATTAGTAGACTAATTCAAAAAATCTTGATTTTTTAGAAATTGTTTAATTGTTCTTTTTGAGTGAGTTATTTGTTATTTTTGTTCTTAACTTTATCATGATATTAACTAGTCACAAATTGATATTGGCTGATGAAGAAATTATCATTGTTTTTGAAGGCTTTCCATGTTAATAAGACGGATTTTTAGTTTTAAGTTATTATTTGATTTACTCAATTTTATTCATATTTATTTATTACTAACACTTTTGCTAAGTGTCTTTGTAGGTACCTGGAGTTGCTTCCCATTGAAACTATTCAAATGAAGTTTGAATTATACTTTTTATTCATTATTTTATGTATATCGATGTTAGGCAAACCTTAGGCCGTTTCTTATGTTATTTTGTATTATTTTATTACTTGTGTATATCACATGTGTTATTATATTTCTATATTATTTTTGTCTCCTCCTCAATTTCAAAAAATAAACTCAGTCGGGACCACAATAGTGGATTTCGAAGTGCATAACCATTCACTTCGAAATAACTTGAACTCCTTACCTAAAATAGTTTTATATCGTAAGACAATTATTAAAAGTTAATTCATTAACTAGTTTTCTAGTTTTCCTTAAAATTAAGTGACAAACTCCCTTTTCCTTTTTTGAAAAAAATCTTTTGTTCTTTTAAAAATTGAATTACTATTTTTTAATTGAGTCAGCACGATGTTACACCTTCTCAAATGATGTCAACAGTGACGATACATTAAGAGTGTGACAAGATCGGTTGGTGGAAAAAGGATGTTAGCGGTGTTAGGGATTATCTAATGTGGTTAGCATGTTTAGGATATGATTTAATACAACCCGAAGTGTTAGCGGTGAGTAAGGAAAGTGGCGGGTAATCAGAGTTTGGTGTAAGTTGGCGTGTTCTAACAAAGGGTAAGGGTGGAGAAACTAGTGGTACTTGCATGATCCTATTGTTCTTTTCTTATATTATGAGGTAGGCATCTGGTTGATCGATGATGCCTACCAGTACGTGCGGTTGTACTGATACTAATCTTGCTATATATTTTTGACATAATCTGGATGAAGGATTGGTGATACTTCATTAGGTGGAGACGAAGAAATCCTCCAGCAGCTTCGACTCTTCTTCCGCATGGTAGGAGTTTGTGTTCTATTATTAATTATTGACCTGATTGTACTCTTAATAGCAATGATCTTTGGGGTTGTTAATTTCTTTACAAGTCTTAACTAGTTCGTGAAAAAGTGTTTGTTATAAGGATTTTATCTTTACTATATTAGTCTTCTAAGATTTTCCGCATGTCTAAACCTTTGAGGTATGAGGGTTCTCCTACTTGTGCTCGCACGTCCTGGTAGATTGGATCGTGACAGTGATGAAGTTAGCATTTGGTATTCAATAAAATTTATGCATCAACAGTTATACTTGAAGTTTTCTACATAGAAGTTTTCCATTTTGAAAGAACTTAATTTTCAAGGAGATTTAACACAACTCTTAGAGAACAAATCTGGATACGTTCATTTAGTTAGCTAATTTATTGAATATGTCTTAAATTTTAATTAGTAGAGCAGCATATCTATGATAATTCGATTTCTAATAATTTAATATCTTTTTGTACCATTAAGAAATGAAAAAAAAGTTTTTTGAATAAATTTTGCTATGATAGTCAAATTATATTATTTAACTGTCAAGTATTGTTATAGTGTAAAACAACCAATCGTTATAAAATTCAAAAAAGTGTTGAAACAAACAAGATTGTTACAGTGAAGTCTCATTATTGTAGTTTGGTTATTTAGAGTTGTTTTATTTTGTGATGACTAATTTTTTTTGGAGAAGTCCCAAGATAAGATCTTGATTGATATTACATTCAGATTATTACAAGTGTTGGCTTGTTTATGTTAAGGAATTCATTTATAAGGTAGCGCTATTGAATATTAAGAGAATCGAGGCAAAATAAATGGAGACAGTTCTTAAGGTGTTACAAAGGACAATTATAAACTTATTTTGAGTTTGACCTCGAGCATAGTGAAAAGCTTCGAAATAGTCATTTACAGAGGTAGGTCATAGTTTTTATTCTCTTGAACAAAGATTTTTTCACACAAAATACTTATGGAAATGAAAAGAGTTTTTTGGCATTGAATTGAAAATGACAATTAATCAAATGAAAAGAGCTTTTTGGTATTGAATGAAAAATGACCATTAATTATATTACAACAACAATATAAATATTAAATGAAAAAAATCAAAAATATTAATTCGTCCGAGAAAAATAAAATAAAATAAAAAGAGCTTTTTGATATTCAATGGAAAATGACCATTAATAAAACAAACAGAGCTTTTTCGTATTGAATATGACCATTAACTATATTACAACAACAATATAAATATTAAATGAAAAAACCATGAATATTAATTCGTTAGAGAATCAAATAAATAAAATAAAAAGAGCTTTTTGATATTGAATGGAAAATGACCATTAATAAAATAAAAAGTTTTTTTGGTATTGAATGGAAAATGACCATTAATCATAATACAACAACAATATATCTTAGCCTTTTGGTACTTGAATGGGAAATGAACATTAATTATATTACAACAACAACATGTCTAGTTAAACGTCAAAGAAGGATTAAATGTATATATATTTAGTCAAAGATAGAAGCATAGAATATACGCAAATCATTAGTCGTATTACAATACATCTAGTCAAAGGTCAAAAAAGAATTAAATGTCTGTTTATCAAATAAAAATAGGAGCATAAAATATACGCTAGATTTGACTATATATATCCCGGCATTGGTACAAGTGTAGAATGTACACAAAAAGAGTACTATGTGTGAAGTAAGAAACTCAATACACATAGTACTCTTAAAAAAAGAAACAAAATTTCTCCCATTCTTCCTCGAAATTTATTTTCTAGGCTTCATTGTTAGTACAATAAGAAAAATCCTAATAGTGCCAATTCGTCCTTCCTGCCTTCCTGGACTCCACTCCATTTCCCCCATTATTATAGGTAACTCTATAACTAATCTATTTATATTCTTTATTATTTTGATGTGTCATATATATATATATATATATATATATATATATATATATATATATATTTGCTCAATTTTGTCCTCAAGTTTGCCCCTTTTGTTCTTCTCAATTTGAATTTTATGCTATTGCTTTTCTATTAACTTTTTTTGTGAAATCTAACATCAGTTTTAAGTTCCTCTTTTATTCTATTAAGGAAAACCTTAAGAGAAAAGGATCTGGCTAGTTTGTGATCCTTGTTTGCCAATTCTTGATGATATACCTGTATAGAACCTGTTTGCTTTTCTTAAAAGTATAAAATCATTTTCTAAATTCCTCTAAATAGTTAAAGGATAGATTGCTTATTCTTGATTAAGGTTGAAGACTTAAGAGTCCAAAAAGTGTCTTATGATTGAAACACTAATAAAAGTTATTCATATTTTACTTTACTTTTTTTTAAAACATTACTTTTTCTTTTCGATTAACGTTATGCTATAATTACATAGGTTTCTTAGGATTTTCAAATTTTAAAACTAGTAAAATTGATTTGATGTTCTAAATCTAGAAATAAAACAACTTCTTATGTTTATTTATTTTATATACTTAAAATAAAAATATTTTAGTAATAACAAAGTGGTACTAGGTGAAAATATTCTTTATTTTTCTTTGTAGTCCGAGCTACATAAAACAAAGAGAAATCTAAAACAAAAGGCAGGAATAAAATGTCATGTCCGACAAATTTTCAAGTTCAAATCACTATCATCTTCATCGAAAATCTAAGAAACAAAGCAAGAATTCGACACTCTCAGATTTTTGAGAATCCCAAAAGTACGATAAATAATCAATAATTAAGGAAAAAAAGAGTTAAAACACTACAAATCTGCATTTTAAGATATTCCAAATACAAAAAACTTCGTATCAAGCAAAGAGCATATGACAACTTATATGATTCCACTAATAAAATATCAGCCAGGTAAAATCGTTTGACACTGTTAGGATTAAAGGGAAACCTTGTTGTTGTTTCATATTCTTCTTCATAATGAAGAAAGATTTGAAACAGCAACAAAGCTTCCCTTTAATCCTGATAGTTTCAAACAATTTTACTTCCTTGACATTTTGTTGTTGGAATCCTAGAAGCTTTTGTATGTTCTTTATTTGATAAGAAACTTCCCATACTTAAAATATTTCGATATGCAGGTTTGTAGTGCTTCAACTCTTTTTTTCCTTATAGGGGTCATTTGTCGTACTTTTTTGGTTCTTGAATAATTTGAGTGTTGACTTCGTGTTATATTTATTAGGTTTACGATGAAGATGATATATCGTGATACTGAAAAATCAGTTGAACTCGAAAGTTTATCCGAGGTGACATTTGATCACCTCGAGGAAGTTAAGCTAGAAAATATCGTAGGAAGAATGTATGAGATGCAATTTATCAAGCTTTTCTTAGCCAACTCGCTGGTGTTGGAGAGAATGCTAATATATCGACAATTTCTTGATCTGGAACTTTTTGACACAAGATTAGAATTCTTCAGTGAGATCTTAATTTTTTTCGCGTGCATCACTTAAATAAAAAATTGTTTACATAGATTTAAGCTGATCTCAATCTTTTTCGCGACTCTATTCAACTAAAAAAACAATTCTTTTCTCATTTAGGTTAGTTCTGATAATAATTCTGACATGAACCAGAAATAACTAATAATTCAAAGGTGTTTTAATAAATAACCGGTGACAATTCAAACAAAAAAAGTAAACACCGATAGTTTTGATAAGAAATTCTATAAAACATGCTATTATAAATGCATTTTTGACTATTATTAATTTAAATTGACAAGAATGCTCCAACATACAAATCATTTCTTAACGGCAATAAATGATATGAATAATGACAATAAAGATTAAATATTATACTATGTTAAAATGGATCAATATTTTATAATTTTATTTTACCTCTAGTAATTTAATATTTATTTATTTTTATTTAATATTCCTACATCGCTAATGCCCAGAAGAATTGTCTCACCCTTGAATTCAAGTAATGATCACTGATCTCCTAAGCGAGGTCTGTCAATAGCCGCTTAAAGATGTACTGTACTTAACAAAAAATAAGAGCAAGTGCAGAATCAGTACAAAACCACCGTGTACTATTAGGATCACACGGCTATCTCACTAGTGTAACATAAACAATTAAAGCAACATTATAACCACATGCATATATATAAACGTATACAACATTATCAACATGGCAAATCAACAATATATTTCACATTTATCATCACATCATTGGTCCTCTCATGAACCCAAACCCAAATTGTTAGCTTCACGGCATGTGGCAATCAAATTTCATTTTTATAGTAGACGTGGCAACGAATCCCTGTTAGCTTTCCAAAACTGGCAATCCGATCCCATTTTTATGTCGGACCATTAGAACGATCCCAGTGAGCTTGTCGGAACGTGACAATCCGATCCCCAAACACACACCACAATCACAATCACAAGTATATCATCAAGATCATACATTTACATCATGATTTCATGGCAACATCATTCATCTATCTCATTTACAACAAGTGTAATCAATATTGCGACATTCATACATATACAAGTATAACAATGAAGCAAGGATATACATACATCACACAAACATAGAATCACAACCATCACCTACATCAAAACAAGCTTGAAACCCTAATAAACTTGATCCTTCCCTTTCCGAATTCGTTTCGCTTGTTCTTGCTTTGCAAACAATCACAATAACATGGAAATCAATAAAAAATTGCTAATTACCCGAATTACTAACAACTCTATGGACCATAGATCAAACTTATGTCCCGAACTAACCAATTTAGGATTGTTTCAACCATAGAATTATTCCAAATCCTTCCCCATCATTCTTAACCCATTTTATTACATTCTACGGATCAAAAAATGAATTCAAATAAAGAAAAGCTTACCTTTAGCCTCAAGAATGGTGAAAAACTAGTAGAAATTGCCTGGGGGTCGTTGTTTAGCTCTAAAAGTGCCAAATAAGGTCGTTTAGGGGTTTATTAACGACTTTAAATCGTAACCCGCCCGCCACAACGACACCTATCCCACCACAACAGCAAAATACCCTGCCAGGGTTGGATTCTCAAACAAGTGAGCTCCCTCAAGAATTTCCAAAATCCCATTTCACAACACACCTCTAACCCATGATGCTCAGTATATACCATTTCCACGAAATTTGATTCTTGGAGTTTTACTCACTCAAATTCAATTCCGTAAAGTCGTAGAGGTTCGTTAATGAGTTACTTAAAACCTCATGTAACCAAATTCATAACTTAGTTACCCGATTGCTATCAGATTTCCCTACACCTTAAAGACTCCAATTTCCTCCAAATTTGGATAGGGTTGGGAAAGTTCATATACTATGAAAACATTTTTCCGGCCCCAAAATTTTCCCCATTGGCTTTTCTATAATGACGGAACTCGATCGTTACAATAGATACTAATTAACCCATCACTCATCCCCCAAATGACAAACTTAGGAAAACAGGCTAAGGAAAGAAAAAGGTAGTACCTGATTCGATGAAAATTGAGGATACTTGTCTTGCATGTCCTTCTCAGTCTCCCAAGTCGTTTCCTCAACCGGACGATGCTTCCATTGAACATTCACGGACTTAATCTCTTTGGTCCTCAAATTGGGCATATCACGATCAAGAATAACAATTAGTTCCTCCTCATATTGGAGGTCTTTGTCTAGCACAATTGAGTCCAACTTAATGATGTAATCCTCGTCACTATGATACCTCTTCAACATAGACACATGGAATATTAGATAAACTCCGGAAAGATTAGGGGGTAGATCCAATGTATACGTCACCATCCCTACACATTCAAGAACCTCAAATGGACCAATATATCGCAGACTTAACTTACTCTTCTTGCCAAATCTCATCACCGCTTTCATGGGTGATACCTTAAGAAGACTGTTCTAACTGGTTTGAAATTCCATGTCTCTTACCTTATGATATACATACTTCATTTGTCTACTCTGGGCTACTAGAAGTTTAGCTGGAATACCCCTCACCTTATCTTAAGCATCCTCACTAAATCAACCCCCAAATGTTTCACGTCTCCAACCTCGAACAAAACTATGGGTGATCGACATCCCCTCTCATATAATGCCTCAAATGGTGGCATATCAATGATGGAGTGATAACTATTATTATAAGATAATTCACACAAGGGTAAGATATTATCCCAATGTCCTCCAAGATCAACTACACATGATCTCAATATGTCTTCCAATACTTGAATGTTCCTCTTTGATTGTTCATACGTCACTGGATAAAAAGCTGTACTAAAAGTGAGTTGGGTGCCCAATTCATCATGCAATTTCTGCCAAAACTTGGAAGTGAATTGGGTACCACGATTTGAGATGATAGAAAGGGGAACTCCATGCAACCACACTATCTCCTTAACATACACCTTAGCCAATTGTTCAGCATTATAATTCGTTCTCACTGAAATAAAATGGGTTGACTTAATAAATCTATCAACCACTACCCAAGTAGAATCAAACTTTCTAAATTCTTGGGAAGACCAACCACAAAGTCCATGGATATTCTTTCCCACTTTCATTCCCGAATTGACATCTTTTGAAGCAAACCTATCGGCCTTTGATGCTCATATTTCACTTGTTGGCAATTTTAACACTTCACCACAAATTTCACAACGTATTTCTTCATACCCTACCACCAATAATTTTGCTTCAGATCTCTATACATCTTGCTCACAGCCGGATGAATAGAGCGATCCATGAGATTCTTCCAATAACTTTTGAATCAAGTCACCAACTTGAGGAACACAAATTCTCCCTTTGAAACTAAGCACACCATCCGCATCAAGAGTAGCCTCTTGTGCCTTACCCTTTGCCATCCTCTCCTTGAGTTTGTTCGAATTTTCATCCTCAAATTGCTTGGCCTTGATCTATTCAATGAAGGTGGTCCTAACTTCAATGCTAGCTAACACCCCACCTCTTTCTGAGATGCCCAACTGCATGAACTTGAAATCTAAGGTCTGAATTTATTTGGCCAAAGGTCGCTTGGTTACATTCAATTAAGCTAAGCTACCCATGCTTACCGCCTTTCGACTCAAAGCGTTTGCTATAACATTAACCTTGCCCGGATGGTATTGAATGGTCACGTCATAATCCTTGAGTAACTCCATCCATCTTCTCTGTCTCAAGTTCGGATTCTTTTGAGTGAATACATGCTGCAAACTACGATGATTGGTGAACACTTCACACTTAACGACATAGAGGTAATGTCGCCAAATTTTGAGAGCAAACACTACCACTGCCAACTCTAAATCATGAGTTGGATAATTCTTCTAATGCACCTTCAATTGACGTGAGGCATAAACTATAACATTCTTAATCTGCATCAACAAATCACCCAAACTAGAATGAGAAGCATCACAATAAACGATAAATTTTTTACCTTCACCCGATAATGCTAGAATAGGCGTGGTGGTCAACAGTCTTGAGCTTTTGGAAGATCTCTTCACATTTTTTATTCCATTCAAATGGTATCTTCTTGTAAGTTAAATTAGTCAAGTTGGTAGCAATGAAGGCAAAATTCTTAACAAACCGACGATAATAGCTAGCGAGTCCCACAAAACTCCTAATTTCCATCACCGAACTAGATCGGACCCAATTCTTAACGGCCCTATCTTTTGAGGATCTACCATTAATCCTTCCTTTGAAACTACATGCCCCAAAAATATTATCGATTTCAACCAAAATTCACATTTAGAAAATTTAGCATATAACTTTTGCTTCCCAAGAACAGCCAAAACAGTGCAAAGATGGTTGGCATGATCTTCTTCACTTTTCAAATAAATCAAAATATCATCAATAAATATTATCACAAATGAATCAAGAAATGATCTGAAAACCCCATTCATCAAACTCATAAACGCTGTGCGCGCATTGGTCAACCCAAACGACATAACCAAAAAATCATAATGCACATAGAGAAATCTAAACGCCATCTTGGGAACATTCTCAGGCCTATTCAATTGATGGTAACAGACCTTAAATCAATCTTAGAGATAATGGTTTCCCCATGCAATTAGTCAAAGAGATCATTTGTTCGAGGCAAAGGATACTTGTTTCGAATAGTGACTCTATTTAATTGCTGGTAATCTATACACATTCTCATGCTACCATCCATCTTTTTAACGAAAAATACTGGAGCACCCTATGGGGAAGCACTAGGATGAATAAATCCCTTATCAAGAAGCTTTTGGATTTGAGCCTTAAGCTCTCTTAGTTCTGCCGGAGCCATGTGATATGGAGGAATGGAAACGAGGCACGTACAAGACTCTAAATCAATGCAAAATTCTATATATCTATCTGGAGGCATGCCAGGAAATTCATTGGGAAGCACTTCACTAAATTCGGACACCACATGTTTAGACTCAATAGATGGAGCCTCAATCTCAACATCCCTAATATGAGCCAAACAAGCCAAACATCCCTGCTCTACTAATTAACTAGCCCTAATAGAGGATATAATCTTAACTTGCTTAGTCTTGTACACCCCTTCCCATTCTAACTTTTCCCTTCGCGGAATTTCTAGAGTTACAGACTTGGTATTACAATTAAGCACAACTTGATAGGGGGATAACCAAGTCATGACTAAGATTATGTCAAATTCAATCATATCCAAGATAACCAAATCAACCCAAGTCTTATATCCTCATAAACAAAATGTAACATCTCGCAATTTGAAACAACTAGGAAGAAGCTAAGAATTTGAAATAGTAATTCCTGAAAAGAATTGAAATTTGGAAATTTGGTTTGAGTTAGGAAAGTTTAGTTTTTGGTAAACTAACTCCTAGCTCAGGTTGAGTTAGGTGTATTTGAAGATATGGTTGGAAAGCTCTTGGAATAAATTTTCCAACACCGCCGAGTTTGCACGATTCCGAGTTCGTATGAGTGAATTATGGCCTTCAGAAGTTGGATTGTTGGAATAAGGAAAGTCCAATCTGGATTTGGAAAGGGTAGTTGGTTTTTCCTTACCCAATTATTTTATTTCGTTTGTGGGTAATTAATTGGGGTCTAAACTGATCTTAGTCAGTTTACGCTTTTAGAAAAATAAGTTAGGGTTTTGAGAGAAGAGAAAAGAAGAGGAGAAAAGAGGAGAAAAGAGAAGAACGTTCAAGATTCATCAAGATCGTCGCGTTTAGCTTGTGGATTCCGTCAAGGGTGATCCCTAAAAGGTATGGGAGATCACATAGCATTGTGTTAGTTCACCCACGCTCCAATCATGAGTCAATTCAGCAAAATATGTTTGATTTGAAAGTAAATACTTTGAGTTGTTGATGATATTCGATTGAATTCTTGTGGGTTGTGTTGTTGAAGTTTCTTGAGGTTCGATTCATGTTTCCGGGTGGAATTTTGAGCTGAATCTATCATAAATTAATGGAATAAGTGATTCTAAGTGTTTGGGGGGGGGGGAACCATTGATATTTAGAGGGTTTAGAGATGAAAAACAAAAGAAGAAAATTGAGGATTTTCTAGGTAAGGCTTGGGGCGCCGCGCCTGCCATAGCGCCACAAAAATTCCTCTGAACTTTTGCTGCTGGTACGTCGCGCCAGCAAGAGCGCCAAGAGGAGCCCTCTGAACTTTGAGGGTTGTCTCCCTGCGGGGACGCCAATTCTCCCTTTTTGTTCCCCACCTTTTTGTACTTGTTCCTTAGCAATGTACCTATATTTTCTAGTCGATTTGAACACTCTAAGGTACATCTAAAAATCATGAAATTATCCATAAGATCATGAGTCTTGAATCCATAATCCAATCAAGGAAAGTTAAGATCAAAGTCAAGCAAAGTTAAGAGTCACGTCTAAAAATTAAGAAGCAAGTCAAAGAGAAGTTCATAAAGATTTCAAAAGTCTTTCACAAACGGTTGAGGTTTGTTTTAAGACTTAAAGTTCAAGTTGAGTAAGAGTAAAGAGTAAAAATTGAAGTCTTTTCTTCAAGGAAGTGTATAGGGACTATGTATTCCCAAAAAGTTTAGAAATATTTTCACATTTGACAAATAAAGGGAACATTAATTCCAAGAGAGATTTTAAGCTAAGTTTTGAGTAATTATCTCAACCCAACGAAAGAAGTTGTTTTAAAAACATATGAGCTAAGAATATTTTTGGGAGTAATTGAGCACCGATATGGGTATGCGAGTTCATATTAACTCAAGTCTCCATAAACCGTGTAGCTATAATGGGCATTAAAGGATCATACTTTTTAGTGATCACTTAAGTTAAGCTAGTGGATACACTAAGTTAAGTAGTTTCTATATTATGGTAAAGTATAGGACAGTCTGGCAGCGTGATGGTAAAGACGATGTATCACCACTTAGGCTCATAGTGGTTGTTGTCGGTTTTGAGAAACTCCCACCTAAACTATATTACTTTGTATATGAGTAAAGTTGAGTTTGTTATTGCATTGTATTTAACGAACGGAGATATTTTTTCACTATTTTATAAAGCTTTTCATTTATTACATGTGTTTCATTGCTTTATTCTGAGCTAAGTTTATTCATGAGGTTAAGAAAAGCCAAGGTAAGTGTTTCTTTCAGAATCTTTTCAAGCCTATGTTTTGTTAGCATTCCAACTCGCATACTCGTACATTCAATGTACTGATGACAGTTGGCCTGTCTTATAATGCACATTCAGGCAAACAATATCAACATCCAGCGCCCCGTTGATCCAGCTTGAGCATTCAAAGTCTGTTGGTGAGCCTTCTTGCATTCCGGAAGACTCTTTTATTTGCTTTGTAGTTTAGTTCATTAGGATGTTATGAGATTTGTGCCAACGTCCATCTCAGTTGTTCTAGAGGCTTCATAAACAGTTAGTAGTTCAATAGTCTTTACATTATCATTCTTATGATAAAGACTTGGGTTACCATTTTTGGCCAAGTTGAATATTTGATTCTTTTAACATTCTAGGTTATATTATTTAGTTATTTGAGTAAGTTCATTTGATCATTGTAAAATTGCTAGTCTTCCACTAAGTTAAGTAAGCGAGGCCAAGGGTTCTCTTGGGCCCAACAATGGTTCTCGAGTGTCAGCCACGCCTAGGGTGTAGGCTCGGGGTGTGACACAAAATAAGGCAAGCGTGATAGACATGGGTAACTATGACTGACTCTCCAAGTGGGGTAGAAATATGAATAGGGGCATCAAGTACATCACAAATCATATCAAACTTGAAATTTAAGCTCACAGATACATAAGAATAAGTAGAATCCGTATGAAATAACACATTAACCATCTGGTCACAAATAAGAATAGTACATGTGATCACTGCGTCAGACACCTCTACCTTCTTTTTTGCCCGGAAAAGCATAACTTTGGGCCCTATCCTCTTGAGGAGCTACTTCCCGTCCTTGTTGCACATTGCCTCTACCTCCATGACCTCTCTGATTATCTCCTTGACACCTTGTGGATGTCCTCTACCATTTTTACCCTTCCCCACGGGTACCACCACTCTACATGGCTGTTGTGTGGGTTTAGCACTTGCGGATGGGGGCAATCTCTCCTCATATGTCCAAGTTCCCCACAATTGTAGCAAATACGATCACAGGATGGTCTGTTGCCCGTCGAAAGTGCGACTCCTTGGCTATCCTTAAAATTATAAGATGGAGTTCCTGAATAGTTACCTATGGAAGCGAGAATAGTGGCCTGGACTGAGTTGGCTTGGCTGCCAACGTTGGTCGACCAGATCGTCTAGAATATGAGCCCTAAAAATTACTGAAATTCTTTGATCTGTTAGGCAATGCCTTAGCCTGACCATCTCACCTCACCCCTCTCCACTTTCTTGACATAATTTGTCACCTCGTTAAATCTCCTCCCTGCAGAAGTCATTTGAACAAATAATACTTGCAACTCCGAATTCAAATCTCTAATAAATAACCGGATCCTCTCCTCCTCCGTAGTAACCACTTGCATAGAATATCTTGATAGAGCATGGAACTTGGCCTCATAAGCAGCCATAAACATACTACCTTGCTTTAAGGCCATGAACTGTGATCCCTCAAAGTTCTATGCACATAATTTTCCATAAACAAAGCATGAAAATGCTCCAAGTGAGTGGAGGTAAAGTAGAAGATCTACACTCCATATAAGTTCTCCACCCATGCTTTGCCTCACCTTGAAATCGGAAGGAAACGTACTTAACCCCATGTTGGTGAACAATAACCAATTTATGCAGCCTCTCATAACAGTCTAAGATTAACTCATAAGCATCTTTAGTCTTATAACCCAAAAACATCAGAGTCTTAAGTTTCAAGAACTTAGTCAACATGTCATGCTCATTACAGGTCATAACGGAACCCAAGAAAAGACGAAAGAACGCATCCAAGCCTGCATTCCCACCCATCTTGGGCACAATGCTAGAAATAAGAGGATAAGCTTGAGCTTGAGTAGGTAGAAGCATTCAAGGACCAGCCAACCATTTTAAGAATGCCACAATCTATTCATCTAACACCAGATTGATGGGTGGGTGGGGGGTGGGTGGGACAACCGTAGTTTCTACCGGCACCTCTTTCTCTTGTCCATTCTCCTCAACATCTCTACCCTCAACATCATATTCTATGTCTTCATTATGAACTGGCAGAAACTCATTTATTGGAGCATTGTCATGCCCAGTAGGCGCTACTCTCACATGACCTTTATCCATAACTCTTTCTCTACAACTGCCTCGTCCACGACCTCTCACTACATCTTCCTCAGCTGGAGCATTGATAGGGGATGCGGGACGAACACCATTTAACCTTTTATTAACCATCCGTGGACAGAAGAGTGAAAGAGGTTAGATACCAATTTGTATCACCTAGATACCAATTGATCCAAAGTTATAGCACGAAAGGAAACAAGAAAAAAATATAGAGATTTCCTAATGTCTTTTAGCCTCTCAAAGAAAAGTAACGGCGTCCCCGTACCGTTTTGTGAGACTCTATTAGACTCATTTTGGTACACCAAGATCAACGAACCTAGGATATGATACCAACTTTGTCACAACCCGGACCGTCGTGGTTGGCACCCGCACTAACCCTCCGGTGGGAGAACCACTACTACAACCCAAACCAAGCAAATAAATAAAAACTAAGACAATTAAGTTACAGAAGCACGTTAATTATCTAACAAATGCGGAAAACTAAATACCTAGAATTTGAAAGTCAATGTACCAAAATATCTAACAAGATCCATAAATATAATAAGAAGGGATACATCCCCAAACTAATGAACTACTCATCTATCTAAAACGAATGTCTAAGTCCAAAAATGGTGGACATAGACGAAAAAGAATCTCATGGTAGACCGAATGAATTGGCTCACCCTTGAATTCGAGCAACGATCAGTGATCTCCTAAAAGAGGTCTCTCAATAGCCGCTTGAAGATGCCCTGTACTCAACAAAAGAATAAGAGCAAATGCAGAATCAGTACACAACCATTGTATACTGGCAGGATCACGCGTCAATCCCACTAGTGTAACATAACCAAGTCAAGCAACATTGTAACCACATGCATATATATACCGTATACAATATTATCAACATGAAAAATCAACTTACATTTCACATTTATCATCATATCATTAGTCCTCTTACGAAACCCAAATCCAAAACAATTAGGTTGTTGGCACGTGTCAATTCAATCCCATTTTTATGCCGGAACGTGGCAACCAATCCCAGTTAGCTTGCCAGAACATGGAAATCTGATCCCATTTTAATGCCGAAACGTGGAAACCGATCCCAGTTAGATTGTTGGGACATGGCAATCCGATCTCCAAACACACACCACAATCATAATCACAAGTATATCACCAAGATCATACATTTACATCATGATTTCATGGCAACATCATTCATCTATCTCATTTACAACATGTGTTATCAATATTGCAACATTTATATATATACAAGTATCACAATGAAGCAAGAACATGCATACATCACACAAAACACATAATCAAAATCATCACCCACCTCGAAACAAGCTTGAAACCCTAAGAATTTTGATCATTTCCTTGTCGGATTCGTTCTTGTCACGCCTCGAGCCTACACTCTGGGCGTAGCCAACACTCAAAGACCATTGCTAGCCTCGAGCGAACCCTTGGCTTGGCTTACTTAAATCAGTGGAAGACAACAATCAATGACTTAATGATCAAAGGATTGAACTAAAATGAATAATAAGATATGTGGAATGTTTTAAAAATAAAAACATTCAACTTGGCCAAAATGGCAACCCAAATCTTTAACATAAGAATGATAATGCAAAGACAACTGAGCTATTAATATCTGATTGTCTATCTATGAAGCCTTCCAAAACTGTGATTGTTGTTGGGATAGACCCCAGAACATCCTAATAAAGAAAGTAATGAAAAAAATGAAACAATAAAAGGAGTCATTTAGTATGCAAAAAATTTGATATACTCAAATTTACTTCTCAAATAAGAAGTAAAGCGGTCGTATCAAGTAAAGAACCCAACTAATGAGGTTGAGATCGATCCCACAAGGAAAATAGTTCAGACTTAACTTTATTCTATTATTACTATTATTTAGCCAACTATTTTCCGAGAAATAAAGAGACAAAAAGGGGGATTTTATTTCTAAATTAATGAAAATAATTAACTAAATAAAAATGGACAACTAACAGAGCTTTCGAAGTTTAATCAAATTATAAAAGTAACTAGGGCTTTAGTATTCCCCACAGGTTCCTAACTTGGTAAATCTAACTATAACAATTCTATCCTGATATCTTACATGTAAAGTGATAAGTTATGTATCTCTAAATCCTTGGTCCGGCATCTAGAGAATTTCACTCTGCACCTTGGTCCGGCTACGTGTGTTGCTATACTAACCTTTAGTTTTACCTCATATTAAACATCGTATTCGGTATTTGACTAAGTTATTAACTCGTACCAACCAATACTAGCCTATTAGATAGTCTACACTAAATCTATGTTGATAATTCTTTTCCTATTATCTATCTCCTTGGTCCGGCAAGTAGCATTAAGGCGAGTTCTAACGTTGGCCATCCGTTCAAAAGACTTCTACACGAAAGAATTATCAATACATGCAAGACACCACTCTAGAATTGTTATTTAAGTTAGATTTTTACCTTGTTATTCACCCATGGTTCCCACAACCCTAGCTATGAGGTTTAGTTACCCATGTTCATAATTACACAATTCATATTGTTAATGGAAGAATTCATGCACTTACTTTTATGAAAAGGAATAATTTCCCAGAATTTAACTTGATTAATCAACAAAATCACCAACAATCAATTACCGAGAAAGTATCTTAATTCCCAAAATCGAGAATTCAATAATATAATAGAAGAACTAAAAACTAAAAATTATCCAGAAAGTCTAACCCCAAAAATGAGGTTTTTCCCACTATTTATAATAAAAACAAAGTCTAATCAAATAAGGATTCTATTTACTAAAAATTTGTCCAAACGCGTCTGGATCGACGGACCACGTGACGGACCGTCATGGACACGACGGACCGTCATAGACTCCGTCGTCCGATACTTCACCATTCTTTTGTTGCTTTTTTCATTCCCCTCGACGGACAGGTATGACGGACCATTTCAAGCACGACGGTCCGTCGAGGGTCTTCGTTACAAAATACTTGGACTTCTTGGAATTTGGGTACTGGACTACTTCTCTGATCATCACGACGAACAAGCAGGACGGACCGTCGTGGCTATGACGGTCCGTCATGGACTTCCGTAATCCCACACTTGGTCAGACTTCCCCATTTTCCTTCAGCAACTTCTCCCTTCACTACGATGCCACCTACGGACCGTCACAGCCTCGACGGACCATCATAGGTTCCATAGGTGGTCTCTTCTGCATTTCTTTCTCAAAATCTCCCGCGTTCATCCTTGGACAGATTTTCTGCAAACAAAGAGAAACTTACATAAAAATCAACACAAAAAGGCTTTCGACACACACTAAACTTAAGGAAAAAGCATTAGAAATACCGTGAAACCACGGTACATCAACACCCTCAACTTAAATTCGTTGTTTGTCCTTGAGCGACGCACTATGACTCACTACAAAATCTTTGTACAAAAGTATCCATATTTTAACTTCCGCAATCATTTGGCTATCAATCCCGATTATTCACATTATATTCATGCATGGTTTCACTATTAGGCATTGACTTGTGTAGAATCAAACCATGACCCAGACTCACTACGCGATGATACCTATCCTCTTCAACTTTTCACCGAGATGCTAATATTTCCGGTATTGCAACTCCTGTCCTCACTTCAAATAACATCCTCATTTTTCACACAATGATTTTAGTTTGAGTATAAGGATCACTTTTCGACACTCACTCTCAGAACAAATTCACAACTCATTTATACATATTGCCATAGGCTTGCCCTTATTTTCACTACTTTAAGTTCGCCATACAACTATAAGGATCACAATAGGACTTTTTCTAGATTGTAACATAGGCTCAGGGTCAGGTAGGGTGTATTTAGGTATACTTTAGTGACTTGTTGCCCTCCTTGACATATCGGCTACGCGAACCACCTTTTTATTATTTTATTTCGCCCTATTACTCAATTTTCTTTTCACTTTGCTGTTTTCCCTTTCTTATCCTTATGTGTAAGTGACTTTTCTCTTTTCTTGTGTTTATTTTGCTTTTTATTCATATATATATATATATATATTAGTCACTTCTGTTTTATTCTTTCTTTCTCTTCATTCTTTCAACCCCACTTTCCGGGGTTTTCCTTATAACAGCCACCCTCAACTCATGATTTTGCCATGAGTTAAGGTTCACAATACCCATGGTTGGGTCAGGGCCTAAACAAGGTTGCTTTATGCATTAGCCACCCTCAACTTATGCTTTTGGCATAAACTGAGGTGCACATGTCCAAGGATGGACCAGGGCCAACACATTGTTCCCAGAGAAGATCATTTGGGGTGAAAAAGAAAGATCTATTTTAAGCTCAATTCATTTGGATCAAAAAGGGATTAACTTCATTTGGTTTTCTGTTCTTTTTAGGCTCAAGATTGACTATTTCGAACAAGGGCCTATGATCCTTTCCTAATTGATTGTTTTAACTCACTTTTAGCAGGACTAACCAGGCAAGTTCTAGCTCAGTATTGATGGTGGACATTCGAATTCACCTCACACTCACTTGACATTCCTTGCATTCCCGGATTATTAGACACCTAGTTCAAATCTTAGATTCAGGATCATGCAGTAGTGTATCTGTATTTCATGTTTCAAACCACACACTTATCACTTACTATGCCTAGTCATGCAATTGATTATCGAGATATCAGATTTATTTTAGCCATCATGCTTCAGATTTATACTATGTACATAAGATATGACATGCCGGTTTAACAATAAAAGTAATCAGTCTTTTGGGGAAAAAAGAACACAGGCAAGAAAACCCCAAAAGAGGATCGTGTACTTGGGCTACTCAGAATTCACCCAAGTACTCACTTTCCATTTACCCCACCCCAACAAAAGATATGCAATTGTCCCCAATGCTTAAAAGAGCTAAACAACGCAAAAGGGTAAGTGAAGCAAACCTGAGGCGCTAAGCGCCGGCGATCAGCAAGCTGGTGGGTCCGGTTCACCGGAACCCACTCCCTGCGTAGTCTGGACATCCTCAGTAATGTCCTCAGCATCAACAGCACCATCAGTAGTGCCTCCCACAGAATCTACAAATTTGGAGCTAGACGCCCCGGCAGCTACTTCTACAGCCCTCAACTTACGGGCCTCCTCATCAGCAATCGAGGCTCTCCTCGCAGCCTTTATCTCACGGCGCTCCTTCTTCCTCGCCCTAACCTCATCCTCCTCTCGACTCCTGCGTCTCTTGGCATGCTCTCGTGGGGGAGGTGGTGGAACATCAGAAGTGGCAAAAAGAGCAGCCATCACTGTGTCATCAGCAGGCTCTGCAGAAGGGGCCTCAGACTCAGGCACCCTTGCCTCTAAGATCGTATCCAGATCAGCCCGCAGACTCTCAACCGCAGCCTGAAGGGTCGACATGTCCACCGGAGGTGCTGGTCGGGCTAGCACTCGCAACTCAAAAGCGTCCAAGTGCTGATGTACCTCTGCGATCTTCCTCTCTGTGTGTTGTACCATCTTGCGCTACATGCGCTCCTCTGCCTCAGCAATAGTCTTCTGCATCCAAGGCTGGATGTGATGCAGAAGTGTAGCCATCTGTGCCTCGAGTTACTGGACCCTAGCAAGTGGGACCAGAGTGGCGGAAGGAGCCGAGCGAGAGGAGCTCGGGGCAATGCTACTACCCGGGATAGACTCGACCGGAGTAATGTCAGCGTGTGCAGAAGCATCCTGGGAAGCCGCATGGGCATGCTCTATGGTGTCGGCCAGGTTCTCACCAAGTGGGACCACCTCCAGGCGGGGCCCTCTGCGTGGGGCCAACTTATTGGCCTCATCCCTGATGAGGCCGATGTCAACATTTCCTTGCGGGGTCCAGAGCTGGTCAATGTGCCAAATGGGCACGCCTGTGGATCTGCACAAAGAGAAAATCATGCAAGGAAAAGGGTAAGTCGTGGTGACCATGAAGGCCCTCTCATGCATGACCGCTTTGAGAAGCCAAGCAAAATCGACCTCGAACCCTGCCATCATTGCGGCCATCAGAACTGCACGATCCCAGGTGACGATATTATCAGCAGCAGTGGGGGAGAGACAATGGCGGACTATCAACCAAAGAAACTTGGCCGTAAAGGTCAAGTTGGCCTTCCTGATGGCTCCCTTCGGCTCCATCACCCAATCCGCAGCCTCTCCATCAATAGATAAGTGCTGGGTCATCCACCTCTTGGTGGTCTCTCTCAGTGAAGGCTCGCGTAAGAACCGGCCCTCTTTGATAATTTGCCACCGGTAATCAAACTCGGCGGTGAGAGGTGTGCTGGTGGTGTCACTATCCGTGCCGTACAGATATCGGCGGATGGATGGTAGGGAGATGTCGACCTGTATGCCGCGTACTCGGACGTGCTCAAGTGGGCCTTGTTTGGCGGGGGCAGACCGCCTATCTATTTGTGAGTGGAGAGTGGCCACATAAGAGGCATAGAACTCTCGGACTAACTCCTCACTGTAGCGGCCCAAAGAACGAGCCATCCACTCGAGCCAGTGTCTGGTGAAAAGAGTGTGAATGTCTGGCATGGTGGGGAGACTTCCCGTGAGGACCCGCCTCTCCAGTGTGAGGGTCCGTGTCATGACGCCTTTGTCATTGAGCACCTTGGCGTCTAAGTATACTTTGTATTGCCCGTCGACACACCACCGGTTGGGCTGATCGGCAACCGGGGCAGGGACTCCAGTTGGTGAGCCAGGGGTGGAGTCAGTGCTGTCAACCTCATCATCCGAGGCAGACTGTGTAGCTGTGGCGGGGGCAGAGGCTTCTGCGGACCCGGAGGCTTCCTCTGACCACGAAACTCCTAAGGAGCCAGATGCTCCTTCGTCTTGGGCAGCTGACCCAGAAGGTGTGCGCTCCTCATCAGACAGGGAGGCAGTGACTACGCCGGGCGCCACCTTGTTGGGCGTGACTCTCGGTACACGTGGAGCTCGTGCTGTAGTAGCAGTGCCTGGGGGCACGTACTTTGGATCATGCTCATCATCAGAGCCTATCACCAATCGGGCAGACGGGGCGACAGATTTAGAACGCCTACGTGTATAAACGCGATCTTGTTTAGGTGCCATGAGAGGTAGTACCTGTAACGAATCATTATTAGTACTTGAAAGATAAAACATGACAAAAAAAATGAGACAATAATACACAGAAACTCAAACCAGTGATAACAACTCTGAAGTAGCAGTAAGGTACGACGGACCTGATGACGGCCCGTCGTGCGTATGACGGACCGTCCTGCGGTCCGTCATGTAATACTCAGCAGAATAGAGTATCAGAAGGATGGTCTTAGACTGATACGACGATTGTTCAGGACGGGCCGTCGTGGGTATGATGGTCCGTCACATGTGTCCGTCAGTGGACACTTAGAAAAAGTGGGGAGACCCTTATGACAGGGGTCTCTGACCGATACGATGGTTATGCAGGATGGGCCGTCGTGGGTATGACGGTCCGTCACATATGTCCGTCAGTGGACACTTAGAAAAAGTGTGGAGACCCTTAGGACAGGGGTCTCTGACCGTCACGACGGTTGTGCAGGACGGACCGTCGTGGGTATGACGGTCCGTCACATGTGTCCGTCAGTGGACACTTGGAAAAAGTGTTGAGAACCTTAGGACAGGGGTCTCTGACCGTCACGACGTCGTGCAGGACAAACCATCGTGGGTACGATGGTCCGTCATCGGGTTGTCGTGCTGTCATTTAGAGGCAAAACTGGGGGATGCCACATTCACCCCATGTGAGTCAAAACAAAGACCCAACAATTCTCTAACACTCTTGAACCTAAATACCTATCAAATTTACAAGTTTTAAAGCCCTAATTTCTCTAGTTTTATCGAGGCATTTTGTGGAATTAATAACCTAGGTTGACAATATATATTCAAAGAGCAAAAGACCCATATGCTAATAGTGAAGAAAAACAAAACAAACTAAGTAAATGGGTGGAGTTTGCAGGAACACATACCTTCGAAGAGGAGAAAATAAGACGAAAGTGATGGCACCCAACAGACAAGACTGAGAAGCACAGCAGCAGACTCCGACCAAGAAGGGAGATTTGGGCGGGAAAATGGGAGAATATGGGGAATTTGGGAAGAGAAAGCAGTAAATGATCAGACGGGGGGTTTCCGACCGAACGCCCAAGGCTCCAATCAGGAGAATTGGCGCCAAGGTCAAGGGAATCAAGGTCGGAACTATGGTAACTACAACCGTGAGGGTAATTATGTCCGTGATGGAAATTACAACCGCGACAACAACTTCAACAGGGGTAACTATGGTAATAGAAATGAGAGGAGTGGGCCCTATGTTCCTCCTCAAAATCGTGAAGTTGCTCCTAGGGATGGTGGAGGTAGTATGGCGCGAGTTGAGGATATGTTGCACAAGATGATGATGAGGTTCGATGCTAGTAATGAGCACACCAAAGAGTTAAGGAGTGATGTAGCGGGTATTGGACAGAAAGTCGATACACATGCCATATCAATTAAGCAGCTTGAATTGCAAATGGCTCAATTATCTGCAACTGTGAACACACGGCAACCGGGCACTCTTCCTAGCAACACTGTCCAAAATCCGAAAAAATGATGGACACTGTATGGCAATTACTACTCGTGGGGGTAAACAAACTATTGACCCACCAATGCCGTCTATTGTGGAAAAGGTGATGAGAGATAATGATAAAGTGGTAGAGGTTAGTGATGAAGTAGAAGATAACACTAATAAAGATGCTGAAGTGCCTAAAAAGGTAACTCCCATGCCTAGACCACCCCCCCTTTCCTCAAAGATTAGTGAAAAAGACCGAGGATGGTAAATATCGGCGTTTTATAACAATGTTGAAGCAACTTTCTATCAATGTCCCTTTGGTAGAAGCTCTTGAACAAATGCCTGGTTATGCCAAGTTTATGAAAGATTTGGTTACAAAGAAAAGATCGGTCACTTTTGAGGATGATGACAGAATGCAGCATTGTAGTGCTATTGCTACAAGGTCTTTGGTGCAAAAGAAAGAAGATCCGGGTGCATTCACTATTCCTTGTACGATCGGGTTATTACATTTTGCGAAAGCATTATGTGATCTGGGGGCAAGCATAAATCTCATGCCCCTCTCGATTTACAAGAAGTTGGGTTTGGGTGACCCAAAGCCCACTTCGATGCGGCTACTGATGGCCGATCGAACAGTAAAAAGGCCTATAGGGATACTCCATAATGTGCTAGTAAAAGTGGAGTCGTTCATATTTTTGGCAGATTTTGTTATTCTTGATTGTGAAGTCGATTTTGAGGTGCCTATTATTCTTAGGAGGCCATTCCTTGCTATGGGTAGAGCCTTAGTTGATATGGAAAAGGGGCAGATGAAATTTCGATTGAACAATGAAGAAGTGACTTTCAACATTTGTAGGTCCATGCGGAAGAGTGGTGAGCTCCAATCGGTATCTGCCATATCCTACAAAGTTGGTGAATCACCCGAGACACAAATAGAAGAACGTCTAGGTGTAGAAGCACTGGCGGCAGTGATAATGAATTTTGATAATGAATGCATTGAATAATATGGGTCATTAATCGTTGCTCTTGATCGTGGTAATGTTCGGTTTAAACCGAAGAAATATGAGCTAGATATGAAGAATCGCGAGTCTCCACCCGCTAAACCATCTATAGAGGAGGCTCCAAAGCTAGAACTAAAAGCTCTCCCACCTCATCTCAGGTATGAATTCTTAGGAAACGTTGACACATTGCCGATAATCATTGCATCAGATCTGAATAAACAACAAGTAGAGAGTTTGGTCAAAGTACTAAAAAGGTTCAAAAGAGCTATTGGGTGGACCATTGCGGACATTATTGGGATCCCTCCTGGTATTTGTTCTTATAAAATCCAACTCATGCCCGATCATAAGCCAAGTATTGAGCACCAAAGACGCTTAAATCCACCTATGCAAGAGGTCGTGAAGAAAGAAATCATAAAATGGTTGGATGCTGGAGTAATATATCCGATCGCCGATAGTAGTTGGGTATGCCCTGTTCAGTGTGTACCTAAGAAAGGGGAATGACTGTGGTCCCCAATGAAAAGAATGAACTTGTTCCAATGAGACCGGTGACTGGATGGAGGGTGTGCATGGATTACCGGAAATTAAATGCATGGACCGAAAAGGACCATTTTCCCATGCCCTTCATGGATCAGATGTTAGATAGACTCGCCGGAAAAGGGTGGTACTATTTTCTTGATGGTTATTCAGGGTATAATCAGATTTCTATTGCACCAGAAGATCAAGAGAAGACCACTTTCACTTGTCCATATGGGACCTTTGCGTTCAAGAGAATGCCGTTTGGGCTATGCAATGCACCCGCCACATTTCAGAGATGTATGATGTCAATATTCTCCGACATGGTCGAAGATACTATTGAGGTTTTTATGGATGATTTTTCAGTGGTTGGTGAATCATTCGAGCAATGTTTGAGCCATTTATCTGAAGTTCTTAGGAGATGTGAAGACTGCAATTTAGTTCTCAATTAGGAAAAATGCCACTTTATGGTCAAAGAAGGTATTGTTTTGGGCCATCGTATTTCAGAAAAAGGCATAGAAGTTGATCGAGCCAAAGTCGAGGTGATAGAGAGACTTCCTCCACCTATCTCTGTAAAAGGTGTGAGAAGCTTTCTTGGGCATGCAGGTTTTTACAGGAGATTCATTAAAGATTTCTCTAAAATTGCACATCCATTGTGCAAACTATTGGAGAAAGATTTTAAATTTTCTTTTGATGAATCCTGTCTTAAAGCATTCGGCGATCTCAAAGAAAAACTGGTATCTGCACCTATCATTATTTCTCCGGATTGGAGCAGTCCATTTGAGGTGATGTGTGATGCGAGTGGGGTTGCCCTTGGTGTGGTATTTGGACAAAGAAGGGACAAAATCCTTCATCCCATTTACTATGCTAGTAAAGCCCTCAATGAAGCTCAGAAGAACTATACAGTAACTGAACAAGAGCTCCTTGCCGTAGTATTTGCTTTTGAAAAATTTCGCTCCTATTTGCTAGGTACTAGAGTTATAGTGCATACTGACCATTCAGCCCTGAGATATTTGATGGCGAAGAAGGATGCGAAACCGAGGTTAATTCGTTGGGTATTACTACTGCAAGAATTTGACTTTGAGGTAAGGGATAGGAAAGGGACCGAAAATCAAGTTGCTGATCACTTGTCCCGTTTAGAAGATGAAGCTATGAGAGAGTTGGGGGATAAGACTGATATTGATGACACGTTCCCCGATGAGCATGTATTGGCTGCCTCACAAGACCTGATTCCGTGGTTCGCTGATTTTGCGAAATACTTAGCTAGTGATATTGTTCCATCGGACCTGTCTTTTCATCAAAGGAAAAAGTTCATGTACGATGTGAAGAAGTTCTTTTGGGATGAACCATACTTATACAGGAGCTGTGCTGATGGGCTTATTCGGCGTTGTGTGCCAGAAGTTGAGATGCTGAGTATTTTAGAGGCATGCCATTCCTCACCCTTTGGTGGACATTATAGTGGTGTCCGGACTGCTCATAAGATCTTACAAAGTGGTTACTATTGGCCAACTATTCATCAAGATGCTCATGAGTTCGCCAAAGCATGTGATAGATGCCAAAAAGATGGCGGCATTTCAAGAAAGCAAGAGCTCCCTCTAAACCTCATTCTTGTAATTGAGTTATTTGATGCTTGGGGTATTGACTTTATGGGTCCGTTTGTGAGTTCTCATGGAATGAAGTATATTTTAGTAGCAGTTGATTATGTATCCAAGTGGGTGGAAGCCATCGCCCTCGCGAACAATGAGGGGAAGAGTGTCACTCCATTCTTGAAGAAGAATATATTCTCTCGATTTGGTACCCCACGGGCGATTATTAGTGATGGGGGATCCCACTTTTGCAACAAATTGTTCAAGGGATTATTGGAGAAATATGTGGTTCGCCATAATGTGGCCACTCCTTACCATCCTCAAACTAGTGGGCAAGTTGAAGTATCAAATAGGGAGATCAAACAGATTTTGTCAAAAACAGTGAACGCTAGTAGAACAGATTGGTCAAGGAGGCTTGATGATGCTCTTTGGGCTTACCGGACAGCGTATAAGACTCCCATAGATATGTCCCCATACCAACTAGTATATGGGAAAGCATGTCATCTTCCAGTTGAATTAGAGCATAAAGCCATGTGGGCAATGAAGAAGCTACAAATGGACTGGAACGAAGCTGCAGAACAACGGTTAAATGAACTTGATGAATTTCGCCTAAAGGCTTATGAAAGCTCAGCCCTCTACAAAAAAAAAGATGAAGAAGTACCATGACCTAAAGATCGAGAAACGAGAGTTTATGATTGGGGATTCGGTGCTTTTATTCAACTCTAGATTGTGCTTGTTTCCGGGCAAGCTCAAGTCTAAATGGACTGGCCCTTACTCGATCATCTAATTATTCCCTCATGGAGTGGTTGAGTTGGAAAACAAGGAAGGTGTGCGGTTTAAGGTGAACGGACAACGTCTAAAAATCTATATAGGTCATGCGGAATCGGCGAATGAGGTGATTGAGGCATATCATCTTGATGAAGTCTGAGTAATCGAGTGTCCTCAGTCGTGCCGCGACGTTAAATCAGGCGCTGGTTGGGAGGCAACCCAATATTTATCATCTAACCACTTTATAGTTTTTCTTTCCAGTAGCAGTAGCAATTTTTTATTAATGGGTTGTAAATTTTCAGGTAGAACATCTACAGGAAGTTCTGCAAAAAGTTACTCTACCACATTCACTGACGGATACATCGACGGACCGTCACGCCTGTGACGGACCGTCGCATGACTTCGTCGTGCCAGGTACGCTCTTTAGTATTTTTTAAGAATTAGGGCACATGCGACGGAACCTATGACGGACCGTCATATATGCGACGGACCGTCATCGGGGTTTCGTCACTTCATTACCCGGTTACCCGACCCGACCCGGCTGATGAATTTCAAAAGTTTTTAAACGTTTTAAACCCCCCCACCCCTTCATTTACCAGTTTTCTTTCCCTCTTTCCCCCATTTGAGCCTTTCAACTGCTTTCTCTTCCCAAATTCCCCACATTCTCCCATTTTCCCTCCCAAATCTCCCTTCTTGGTCGGAGTCTGCTGTTGTGCTTCTCAGTCTTCTCTGTTGGGTGCCATCACTTTCGTCTTATTTTCTCCTCTTCCAAGGTATGTGTTCCTGCAAACTCCACCCATTTACTTAGTTTGTTTTGTTTTTCTTTACTATTAGCATATGGGTCTTTTGCTCTTTGTATATATATTGTCAACCTAGGTTATTAATTCCACAAAATGCCTGGATAAAACTAGAGAAATTAGGGCTTTAAAACTTGTAAATTTGATAGGTATTTAGGTTCAAGAGTTTTAGAGAATTGTTGGGTCTTTGTTTTGACTCACATGGGGTGAATGTGGCATGCCCCAGTTCTGTCTCTGAATGACAGCACGACATGCCCCAGGTCTGTCCTGCACAACCATCGTGACGGTCAGAGACCCCTGTCCTAAGGTTCTCAACACTTTTTCCAGTAAAGAACCCAACTAATGAGGTTGAGATCGATCCCACAAGGAAAATAGTTCAGACTTAACTTTATTCTATTATTTAGCCAACTATTTTCCGAGAAATAAAGAGACAAAAAGGGGGATTTTATTTCTAAATTAATGAAAATGATTAACTAAATAAAAATGGACAACTAACATATTCAGCTTTCGAAGTTTAATCAAATTATAAAAGTAACTAGGGCTTTAGTGTTCCCCACAGGTTCCTAACTTGGTAAATCTAACTATAACAATTCTATCCTGATATCTTGCATGTAAAGTGATAAGATACGTATCTCTAAATCCTTGGTCCGGCATCTAGAGAATTTCACTCCGCACCTTGGTCCGGCTACGTGTGTTGCTATACTAACCCTTATCTTTACCTCATATTAAACATCGTATTCGGTATTTTACTAAGTTATTAACTCGTACCAACCAATACTAGCCTATTAGATAGTCTACACTAAATCTATGTTGATAATTCTTTTCGTATTATCTACCTCCTTGGTCCGGCAAGTAGCATTAAGGCGAGCTCTAATGTTGGCCATCTGTTAAAAAGACTTGTTAAAAAGACTTCTACACGAAGAATTATCAATACATGCAAGACACCACTCTAGAATTGTTATTTAAGTTAGATTTTTACCTTGTTATTCACCCATGGTTCCCACAA
Source organism: Solanum sitiens (assembly GCA_016801875.1). Classification (NCBI taxonomy): domain Eukaryota; kingdom Viridiplantae; phylum Streptophyta; class Magnoliopsida; order Solanales; family Solanaceae; genus Solanum; species Solanum sitiens. The sequence goes on along the minus strand of JABWTJ010000012.1, from coordinate 461,911 downwards.
CCCTAGCTATGAGGTTTAGTTACCCATGTTCATAATTACACAATTCATATTGTTAATGGAAGAATTCATGCACTTACTTTTATGAAAACGAATAGTTTCCCAGAATTTAACTTGATTAATCAACAAAATCACCAACAATCAATTACCGAGAAAGTATCTTAATTCCCAAAATCGAGAATTCAATAATATAATAGAAGAACTAAAAACTAAAAATTATCCAGAAAGTCTAACCCCAAAAATGAGGTTTTTCCCACTATTTATAATAAAAACAAAGTCTAATCAAATAAGGATTTTATTTACTAAAAATCTGTCCAAATGTGTATGGATCGACGGACCACGTGACGGACCGTCATGGACACGACGGACCGTCATAGACTCCGTCGTCCCATACTTCACCATTCTTCTGTTTCTTTCTTCATTCCCCTCGACGGACAGGTATGACGGACCGTTTCAAGCACGACGGTCCGTCAAGGGTCTTCGTTCCAAAATACTTGGACTTCTTGGAATTTGGGTACTGGGACTACTTCTCTGATCATCACGACGAACAAGCAGGACGGACCGTCGTGGCTATGACGGTCCGTCATGGACTTCCGTAATCCCACACTTGGTCAGACTTCCCCATTTTCCTTCAGCAACTTCTCCCTTCACTACGATGCCACCTTTGGACCGTCACAGCCTCGACGGACCGTCATAGGTTCCATAGGTGGTCTCTTCTGCATTTCTTTCTCAAAAACTCCCGCGTTCATCCTTGGACAGATTTTCTGCAAACAAAGAGAAACTTACATAAAAATCAACACAAAAAGGCTTTCGACACACACTAAACTTAAGGAAAAAGCATTAGAAATACCGTGAAACCACGGTACATCAAAGGATGCTCACCAACTGACTTTGGAGTGCTCAACTAGATCAACGGTGCGCCAGATATTGATCCTATTACCTTAGTCTGCATCATGATATGATGCAGACTAACTAGCATCAATACATTGAATGTACGAGTATGCGAAATGGAATGCTAAACAACATAGGCTAGAAAGAGTCTTAAAGAAACTGAAGAACTTAACTGGCTCAACTCAACTCAACGAAACATAACTGAATCATTTCAATATAAAGCAATTTAAACACAAGTGCAATATAAAGAAAAGTTGTTTGAAAACATGCTGTAAGTTCTGAATGTATACAAGGATACAAATAACTCTAAGATGTATGTAAAATACAAATAAACTGATGTGTATATATATATATATATATATATATATATATATATATATATATATATATATATATATATATATATATATATATATATATATATATATAGATAGATAGATAGATACACATTTAAATTATGTGGGAGGTTCTCTAACCGACAACCATCACTTAAGAGTTATAGTGATGATACAACGATCTACCTCATTGAAACACCCCGAAAATCCAATGACCTAAGCTAGAGCCTCACATTATGAATAATGAATTAACATGGTTAAAATTATGTTTATAGACCTAAACTACTATAATTAACCTGGTTTTATAGCATTAGAGTGTAAACGTCAAGGGATGACCAAGACCGTCGAAAAACTAGTCTTTTGGTGTGCTAGTGTGTCTTGTTTGTTGGTTATGTTTTCATGTGTTGTTTAGAGTCTAAAATCAGTGGAGGTGACCATAATATCTTAATAATCATGTTTAGGGTTAAAAATTCCGCCGATGACTCCCCAAGGACAACCCTAAGGGTCCTTGAGGAAGACCCAAGCCTTGGCCAAGGTGCTGCCAAGGCAGCTCGTGGGCAGAACCTAGAGGGAGACACTCCGCGTTGCGGACATGATCCACAAATGACAAAAATGTTGGTCCACGTCGCGGACCTCTCTGTCCCAAAATTTGTTTCCAGAAACATCAGGGAACACCTCCAAGATGCCAACTTGTTCCGCGACGTAAATTCAAAAAATAAAAGTCAAGTTTTACTTAATAAAAAAAGTCCAACTAATGTAGAGGTGTTTTGGGTATTTTGGGGGTGTATTATATATTGAATTTGAGTCATTTTACACCCATTCCCACACCAAAGCAAATTCCCAAATCAAAAACCCAATTGCTCTCACTTCTCTCTAAAATTCTCTGTCTACACAAATCCTCCATTGAAGAACCTTCAAGCTCCAAGGAAGAGGATGAATTCACAAAGGTTTCAACCCAAATTTCGTGGATAGACTTCAATAAGGTATGGTGATTTGATCCTTGATTGTTCTATCATTCAAGGATCCAATTCAAAGGCTTTTCAAAAGATCTAAAAAATTCTAAAAACCTTATTTCGAATTATAAAGTATGGGTTCTTGCATTTAAAGGTTTAAATGGGCGAGTTATCATATTTTCAATGTTAATTGATGGTTTTATGATGAAAAACTCCATGGACGCATGATCTTCCCAATTCTTTAATTTTGACTTGTAAAGTGGGTTTGATAATTGTGATTGATTATGGATGAAATTTTATTTAGATTGCTTTATAGTATTGAATCTTATTGTTATATATCTTTATATATGTGGAATTGTGATTGTAATGATGATTTGGTGATCTTGACCTTATGGGCATGATGATGGGTAAATTCTATTGTTGTATTGGAAGTTGAATAATGGTGAATTGTGATATTGGAGAATGGTGAGTTGATTCAATTGCTTATTATAGTGAGATTGATTATGCATGGGTTGATCCACTTATAGTGGAGGTGCTTACTTCTTGTTCTTATTATAATTGTGATCTTGATGTACTATGATGTGATTGAAGGTTGGGTATGTTGTTATATGGAAGATAGGCATATTGTGAAGTTGCTATATGATGTTAAGATGAACTCGTATATAGCTTTCTGATATTGTTAATGAAATCATGTTCCCTCTAAATGTTGGTATGTGATGATGATAGACTATGAATAGTCTTTATATGTTGATATGCTGTCTTCTTTAGGTAGACCTAGTTGTCCCTACTTGATATATGAATGATAAATGAGGTGTTCTAAAGTATGTCTTGAACCGGTAGACCTTAGAATGATTCCCCTTCTTGATGAGTCTAGAACCCTATGTTAATATGAAACCTTGAATATGAAAATAAGGTTTATAATGAAGTGAATCGGATAGACCTAGAATGGTACCTATCCTAATGAACCTTGATTGGTAGACCCTTGTGGATCCCTTCTTGGTAGTGGTATTATGAGTTGATAGGTGTTAGATATGGTACCTTCTCAAATGCTATTATGTGAATGAACTTACTTTATGAGAACCAAGGCAAAGCAACGAGTGGATATGCTTAAGGTAGTAGCTCTACTTGAGTATAAGACTAGAGTACAAAGAAGTCTTTTGATATCCCCTAAACTATGTGCCTACATGGGTCCTTAGTTCTACCTTTGCAAGTAGAACACTTTCCACGGTGTGGGGTTTTATGACACCAGATTCTATACCCAGCTAGTGTCGTCTATGTTGTTTAATGCTTATTCTCATCATGTGGGATGTGCACTCTAGATATTGGATAGGTTCTACAACATGTAGGTAGTTAAATAGGACGTTATATACACATGGAACGAGTAGGCTTTGAAGATGCTAAAGTGAGTTCCCTAGGTCTGCAAGACCATTATGTGTAGTCCCTTAAATGTATAAATGTCTCATTTAGGATCTTTAGTAATGAATGTTGACTTGTTGTGGTTGTGTTGGAAGGTAAATATCCTTATAAGGAACACTTAGGTGTGTATTGAAGAGGTTGTAAAGACGTTCTCTTCATGTCTTACTAAATTGGGTCTTAGGATAACCTTAGATAGAGGGTCTAAATGATTAAATGGGTTACATAATGATTATGGTCTTATCTTGAGGATTATGTGAGTATTACCTTATGTGGTTGATGATGGACTTGTATGATATCTTTTGCTCTTGTATTATGAAGGTTTTATCAAAATAGCATGAAAAGCATATTTCAACTAAAGCATCCCTTTTTGTATGGTTTTTTTGCATGTTCACCATACTTAGTGTTTAATTGTACTAATTCCATATTTCTCTCTATGTCTAAAAGTGTATGTGGTGTCATGTGAGGATTCTTAGAGTTGAAGCTTGGGAAGTAGAGTTCTCTCAAGCATGGTATGTCCTCATATGCTCGAGGACATGGATTTTATGTCTAGTTTTCTTTCATTAAATGACTTTGTATAAGACTTGTGTCTTTCTTTCAATGTAAGGGTTGTGACCCTATGATAAGGAGATGTGTCTAAGATGGCTTGTAATGAGACTTAGTTCTTCTTATGTTTTATGAAAGAGTTTCCTTATTGAATTTATTGTGAAAAGTTTTAATTCCGCACTAATTTTCATACTTATGCGATGAATGAATGCTACATGCTTGAATAAGGCCTCCGAGTGGTCGAATACGCCATGTGGCGACTTGGGGGTGCTCTCCGGTCGTGACACTCACGCTGCCAGTGCGTCCTATACCCGGCCAAAAGTATAAGATCTGCTACCTAATGGATCCACTAGTCTAATGTGAAAAGGGTTCATTAAAAAAGTATGACCCTTTACTACCCATGGTGGCTACATGGTTTATGGGGGCTGTGAGTTGTCTGAACTCTCCCCCATGTCGGTGCTCAATACTCTCCCATAATATACTGGATCTTATGTTTTAAAAACATACTGCTTCTGTGATTTTGAGATTAGTGCTAAAAACTTTTGGTCAAAGGCTATCTTGGAAATCTCACTTTCCTTTTTTGCTTAATTTAGAAAGTTATTTCTCTGTAACTGAAAACTAGCCAGAAGGCTCTTTTGAAATTTCAGTTTCCCTTCTTTTTAAGTATGAAAACATTTTAAGCTCCTTTGGGAATACTTAGTTCCCATATACTGCTTGGAAGGAATACTTCACTTCACTCTGAACAGAACTCGAGCTTATGTCTTAAAACGACACTTCAAACGTTTTTGAAAGATTTATGAAACTAGAAATGAACTTCTTCTTCTTATATTTACTCTTTATTCAACCTCATCTTTAAGTCTTAAAACAAGTTTAAAGTATTTGTAAAAGACTTTTTGAAAGGACTCCAGGAACTCTCTAGACTTGGATATAACTTTCCTTGAATTTGAAGTTATGGATTCAAGGTTGTAAATTTGATTTATATATGATTAGAAGTCAAATAGAGTAGTTAGAATCATTAGGAAGTGTGAAAACACTTTAGAAAGGCTTAGTCGTACTGAATTAAAAAAAACTGGGCGAAAAACGCTAATTTGGGCGCGCCGCGCCAGCCCTTGTTGACTGAGGCACCAAAATGGCACACTGCAGGTGCGCCGCCCCAGGCCCTCTAGCGCAGATGGGGGCCCCGCGCCTGACTTTACCCAGATGACACCTCACAAATTTTTCAACTCGGTTTTCAACGCTAAACCTCCTAAAACTCCATCGTTCTTTTCCCAAACCCTTAGGATCATTAGTACCATCAATACCCAATAGATCTAATTCGAAAAACAATCCGAAATTACGAATCAATTAAACATTAGGCATTCTACAACTCAATCAATAGGAATTCAACAATGTTCATCAAGAACTTCACTATTCTCATTCAACCAATTTTAAAATCACTGAATTGAAACAAGCTTGGTGTGTGGGTGAACTGACCCAACACTAAAAGATCTCACATACTTTGATAGGGATCACCCTCGACGAAATCCACTCGCAAATCTTTACGTGCTCGACGAATTCTTGACTATTCTCCTTTTTCTTCTTCCTTTCTCTCTTCTCCAAGCCGTAAGCGTAGTTTTAATTTTCCAAACTGAATTAAGACTTTTTTTACCCCAATAAACCCCTAAAAAGGAAATAGGAAATTAGTTGCCGAAAATACTAGTTTGCCCTTCCTTAAATTCGGATTTGGATTTTCCTCACTTCAACAACCCAACTTTCGATAGGCATATCTCACTCATATGATATTGAATATGCGCAGACTTGGCGGAGTTGGAAAGATCTCTCCAAGGGCATTCTAACCATATCAACAACTACCATTACCTCATCTTGATCTAGGATTTATGACCCTTTGAAAATGACCAAAACTCATTTTCTTAACTTAGGCAATTTTCCAGATTTTTTTCCTTTTCTTTCCAAAGATGAATATTTTAATTTCTAGCTTACTCTTAGCCATTTCAATTTGTGAGATGTTACAGTTCCGCTTGTTCTTAGTCTACAAACAATCACAATAACATGGTAATCAATAAACAATCGCTAATTACCCGACTTACTAACAATTCTATGAACCCTAGATCAAACACATGACCACAACTAACCAATTTAGGGTTGTTTCCACCATAGAATTTATACCATATATCTTCCCTATCATTCTTAACCCATTTTATTACTTTCTACGGATCAAAAATCAAATTCGAGAAATGAAAAGCTTACCTTTAGCCTCAAAATTGTGAAAAACGAGTAGAAATCGCCTGGGGGTCGTTCCTTAGCTCTAAAGTTAAAAAGTGCCAAATAAGGTCGTTAGGAGTTTATTAATGACTCTAACTCACATTCTGCCTGCCAGAGCGGTAGCGCCACAGCAGCAGAATCCTCCGCCAGGGTGGGATTCTCGAACTAGTGAGCTCCCTCAAGAATTCCAAAATTTCATTTCACTACAGACCTCTAACCTACGACTCTCAGAAAGTACCCTTGACGCTAAGGTTGATTCTCAAAGTTTTACTCACTCAAATTCAATTCCGTAAATATATATATATATATATATATATATATATATATATATATATATATATATATATATATATATATATATATATATATATAACAATTCTATGAACCCTAGATCAAACACATGACCCCAATTAACCAATTTAGGGTTGTTTCCACCATAGAATTTATACCATATCTCTTCCCCATCATTCTTAACCCATTTTATTACGTTCTACGGATCAAAATCAAATTCGGAAAATGAAAAACTTACCTTTAGCCTCAAAATGGTGAAAAACGAGTAGAAATTGACTGGGGGTTGTTCCTTAGCTCTAAAAGTTAGAAGTGCCAAATAAGGTCGTTAGGTGTTTATTAATGACTCTAACTCATGTTCTGCCTGCCATAGCGGTAGCGCCAGAGCAGCAGAATCCTCCGCCAGGGTGGGATTCTCAAACTAGTGAGCTCCCTCAAGAATTTCCAAAATTTCATTTCACTACAGACCTCTAACCCACGACTCTCAAAAAGTACCCTTTACGCTAAGTTTGATTCTCGGAGTTTTACTCACTCAATATATATATATATATATATATATAAAAAAAATTTCCGACGAAGGGTGTGTTCGATAGCCTGTAGTTGCGCTACTGATCATCAAGATACTTCAATTCAATATAAGTGTGTTTTACAAATAATTTCTAAAATTCACATCCACATACTCATTTAAGTGTGAGGTATTCTAGATGTGCATTTTCGATGATGAAGTGTTTAATGAAGTCAACTTAAACCAAATTCAGTTGTTTAAATGCGTATTTTTGAAGTTGAATATTTAGTTGTCAATTGAGATCGATCAAGATTTTCCTTGGTCTACAAAGTGTAATGAAGTTAGCATTTGGTAATCTGTATAATATATATATCAACACTTATTATTAAAGTTCTCTATGTAGAAAGTTTTTATTTTGAAAGAACTTAATTTTCAAGGAGAATTAACACAACTCCTAGATAAAAAATCTTACATGTACATTTAGTTAGTTAATTTATTGAATCTATATCAATTTTTAATTAGTATAGCAACATATCTATGATATTTCGAATTTAAATGATTTAATATCTTTTTTTAACATGAAGAAATGAAAAAAAAAAGATTTTTGAATATTTTTTGTTGTAATAGTTAAATCATATTATTTGTCAAATATTGTAATAGGTGTAAAACAACCAATCATTATAAAATTCAAAAAAGTGTTGAAACAAACAAGATTGTTACAGTGAAGTCTGATTATTGTTGTTTGGTTATTTAGGGGTATTTTGGTTTGTAATGGCTAGTTTTTTTTTTTTTTTTTTGAAGAGGTTCCAAGATAAGATCTTGATTGATATTACATTCAGATTGTTATGGTGTTGTCTTGTTTATGTTATGGAACTCATTTATAAGGTAGCATTATTGAATATTTAGAGAATAGAGGCAAGACTATTGGAAGCAGTTCTTAAGGTGTTACAACGGACAATTATAAACTTAATTGGAGTTTGGCCTCGAGCTTTGTGAGAAGTTTCGGAATAGTGATGTATAGAGGTAGGTCATAGTTTTTACTCTCTTAAATAAAGATTTTTTCATATAAAATACTTATGCTAATTTATTTTCCATAATTTATTTTAAGGAATGCAAAGATATTGCCCACAGAAAGTGAATATGACAAATCTAATGAACTAATAAGTGAATTAACACTAATTATATTTCTAATCCTGCTCCATTAGGTTCTATTTGAAATAAGAGCATAGGGGTTGACTAGGATGAAGCATTTATGAGGTTAACTTAAATTAATACTAAATATATTTGGGATAAGACACAAGTACCCTCTTGACTATAACCGAAATTCAGAGGAACACCTTAACTAAAGTAAGGTACTATTACCCCCTCCCCGAACTCATTTTTTTTTATTTTATACACTATTTAGCATACGTGGCAACACGTCGTGACTCCACATAGTTGAGACGCGTGTGAGATGTTTGGGTGTCACGTAAACTAAAAAGGTCTACAAAACTATTAAAAAATGGGTTTGGGGGGGGGGGGGGGTAATATGACATTAGTTTAGTTGAGGTGTGTCTCTCAAATTTCGATCATAGTCTAAGGGGTACTTGTGGCTTATCCCAATTATATATGTAACACCCCAGAATTTTTTTTGAACTAAGACTCGAATTGTTCATCGTAATGAGTGAGATTTTACCAAGGAATTAAAATTTTCTTAATTATTAAGGTCGTTCACTAGATTTAGCACCAAGAGTTCCAAAAATAATTAAATTGGAAATAGGAAAAATCTGAAAAGTTGCAAGTTAAGTTAAGTATGAGTTTTGGGTCAACTTTAAACGACCATAACTCCTAGTACAAGATGATTTAGGTGTCCTACAAGATACCATTGGAAATATCTTTCAATTATATTACCAAAGCCACCAAGTTTGCTAAATTCCGAGTTTGGATGAGTGAGATATGACCTTTTAAAGTTAGGTTGTCCAGTTAAAGAAAATTAGCCGAAAATAGTGAGAGGTATTTTAGTCTTTTCCTTATCTAATCAAATTTAACTCGTTTTTAGTCATATTTTAGGGTCTAATCCTTTTAGGTTCAGTTTTATAATCCTAATAAACACCTAGGGTTTTAGTTGAGAGTTCAAGAAGAGGCAAGAAAATAAACGAGGAGAAAAGAGGCAAGGATGAAGGCGTTCGTCGACGTTCTTGAGTCTAGTTGTGAATTTTCTCCATGGGTCTAATCCCTAAGAGGCATGTAAGATTCCATAGTGTTGGGTTAGTTCACTCACACGCCAATCATTTATTTTGTTTCAGCGAATTTTCATGCTTAAAGGTTAAAGATTAGAGTTTTTGATGAGTTCTTGAAAGGTGTTCTTGAAATTCATTCTAAATTTTGTTGTGTTGGAGTTTTAATGATTTATTGAGATCAAATTGAGTAGTTTTAGTGTTGTTTCCAGTAGATTATAGTGTAATTAAGTTAAGTAATCGAATCCAAGAGATTGGGGAAGAAACCGTTCATATTTAGGCGATTTAGGGTGAGAAAATGAGCAAAAGTGCTCGGCAGAATTTCTGGGTTGGGGCCTGGCGCGGAGCTCCTTCCAGAGCGCTCCAAACCCATATCTGTCCATCAAGGGCTGGGGCTCCGCGCCACCCATAGCCCCAGGGTCGTCTGCCCCATCCAGTTTGCCTCCGGTAGCTCCGTTTGAGTTCGTTTAAAGTGCACCTTCACTCCTTTTTGATTCTAACTAATCTAAGCTACTTCTAAGCACCTAAAATCAGTCCTAACATGATCATAACCTTGAATTCATAATTCAAATTCAAGGTAGAGTTGATAGTTAAGTTTTGAGAATTCTTTCAAATGTTCTAAGAAAATCCTTTTGAGGAATCTTCTACAACTTCTAGTAACTTGTTTCAAGACTCAAGCAAGTGAGTATAAGAGTGAAAAGCATGTATTCATGAGTCTACAATATCACCTAGATCCTTCATATCATGAACCATAACTCTTTAATTCATAATTCACATTCAAGAGAGAGAGTTAATAGTAGAGTTCAAAAAAGACTTTAAGTTAAATCGCGAATCTTTTGAGATCAACTATTAAGTTTGACCTAAGATTTGAGGAAGTAAGTAAGAGAATGAGAAGATTCGTATACATGAGTTCCATTTAGTTACTTAGACCTTCGAGTCGAGTTTTTCATGCACATAACTTTTGCATGAATTTCATAAATCGAGTATCATTGAGAGGAGTAGTATCTCCAAGTTCTAAGTCTTGAGTATTGAGTTCTGTATTCCTATCTTGAGTTAAGTAGTACCTTTTAGTTCTCGAGTTGAGTAGTTCATGCTCATAATTCCGCATGAACCCTCCAAGTTGAAAATCATGAAATCATCCACATGAGATCATGAACCTTGAATCCATACTTCAATTCAAGGAAGGTTAAGAGTCAAGTCTATAAGTTAAGAGCAAGTCAAAGTAAAGTTTATAAAGTTTTCTAAAGTCTTTCACAAAAGTTTTCACTTGGTTTTAAAGACTTAAAGTTCAAGTCAAGAAAGAGTAAAGATTTGAGTTAAATTCTCAAAAGCTATAAGGGAACTAAGTATTCCCTAAGAGTTAAGTTTCAAGTTAAAGAGCAAGAGTTGAGTTCATTTCTCGAAAGCTATAAGGGAACTAAGTATTCCCTAAGAGTTAAAGTTTCAAGTTAAGTAAAGAGCAAGAGTTGAGTTCAATTCTCAAAAAAATATAAGGGAACTAAGTATTCTCTAGAGTTTTACAAATGTTTCACATTTGAGTAAAGAGGGGAACTAGAAGTTCCAAAAGAGTTTTGAACTAAAAGGGGAACATTGATTTCCAAAAGGAGCTTTTTAAAGCTAATGGGTTCAGTAAATTATCTCAACCCAAAGGAAGGAAGTTTTATTAAAAGTATGAGCTAAAGTACATTTTTGAGAGTAGTATTGAGCACCGATGTGGAGATGAGATTTCATACTAACTCAAGTCTCCATGTAAACCATGTAGCCAACATGGTAATTGACGTGTCATACTTTTTAGATGATCACGTAAAGAGAGCTAGTGGATCCACTAAGTTGAGTAAGGTCATATACTGATGGCAAGGTGTAGGATGGTCCTCTTGCAACGTGAGGTAAGACGTTGTATCATCACTTAGGCTCATAATGATGGTTGTCGATTAGAGAAACTCCCACAAAGGCGATATTACATGGTTCCTCGAGGGGTTCTTCTTAGTCTGAATTGGGGTATGGGAATTTATTCATGCATTGCACAAGTAGACCTTGAGAGGAAGCATGATATATTTTTATGATATTATTATCTTGAGTTAACATCATGTTTTCAACAACTTTTCTTTATATTGCACTTGTTTTAAATTGCCTTATATTGAAGTCAGTTCCGTTAAGTATCATGAGTTGAGTACTTTGAGTTGAGTATCCTGAGTCGAGTATCACATCTTTGAGTTCAGTATTTAATCTCTGAGTTGAGTATCTTATTCTTGAGTATTCCTTGATTTCAAGTTTGAGAAGAGGTAAGTATGTTTCCATCTTATTATTAGAATTCCCCTTACATGCTCGTACATTCCACGTACTGAGCCAATTGGCCTGCATCTTCTCATGATGCAGACAAAGGTATATAGGATCATCAACAGGAGCTTCGTTGATACATCCGAGAGTTCGAGTAAGTTATAGTGAGCCTCCTTGCTTCCGGAGGATTTCATTTACTTTTCAGTTTAGTCAGGAGGTCGTGGGTCTTGTCCCGAATTCCATCATTATCATTTAGAGGCTTCATAGATAGTCAGTATAGTTGAGGAGTCTGTATGAATCATTTATTTTATTAAATGTTTTAAAGACTAAAGTTTCCTATTTTATGGCTAGTTAAATATATGAATTTTATTCAAAGTTGTTCATTTGAGTCAAAGTTTGTAAAGTTGATTTCTATTGAATCTTTACTCAGTTTTTAAGCTTTGTATGTTTAAGTAAGTCTTCCGCTTGTAGTCATCCAGGATGAGGGTTCGGTTGGGGACCAGCAATAGTCTTCGAGTGCCGGCCACGTCCAGGGTGTAGGCTCGGGTCGTGACAATATATCTAACTATGCTCCATTATATTAGCGCATTACAACATTAATACATGGAAAAAAGGTTTTGGATAATTTTTGCAATAATAATTTAATCATATAAATGTTACATATGATTATAGGTGTAAAATAGATGATCACTACAAAATTCAAAAAAACGTCTAAAAATATAAGATTGTTATACATGTGTCTTATTATTGTAGTTTGGTTATTTATGGGTATTTAATTTTGTTTTCTTCAAGGAGTTCCAAGATATGATATTGTTAGATATTACATCCAGATTGTAGTAGGTATTATCTCGTTGATAGATATTGTAGTTTGGTTATATTAAGGAATTCATTTTCTAGTGTACATTATATATATATATATATATATATATATATATATATATATATATATATATACTAGAAACAATAACTTTGCAGAAACATAAACAACATAGTTCAAAATATGTACTCAAAAACAACAATTGATATTATAAGCATAAATTAATGAGTGTAAAAAAACATACCATATATGTAAAAATAGAATAAAATACAAAAGAAAAGAACTGAGTTCACTGAATGCACACTATCCCCTTAAGAAAACTATCTCCCTCCAATACCAGAGGTTTAAAGAATTACATCCTCTGAGGATGGAACGATTTTATTCGCCAACTTATAGATACAAAAATATTGGTGTCAGTAAGTCACTCAACAGGAGCAAAGTACACGAATATTTAATTTTGCAGAAGTAGAAGAAGAAGATAATATTTTTTGTTGTTTTAAATGAGAGGAAGTCCCTCTATTTATAGACAACAAAGAGTAGTGTGAACAAATGTTTATTGTGCTCTATTAGAAATGTTACAACTATTTGTAAAAATTGCAACCCTTCGGAAAGTTCACAACCTCTCATAAAAGTCTCAATATTTCATAAAGTCATAACTCTTCATTAAAGTAGCAACTTTTCATAAAAGTCAACACTTTTGATAAAAGTCGCAACTCTTCATTAAAGTCACAACTTTTCATAAAATCCACAACTTTTGATAAAAGTCGTAAATCTTGATTAAAGTCGCAACTTTTCATAGAAGTTACATCTTTTCATGAAAGTGGAAGACTAGTTTTGGAAATAAATAAATTAAAAGGAAATTCTTGCTTGTGGTGGCGCCACGTAGGCAGGCCTAGGTTTCTCTTTTATATATATACATTATTTGCTCAATTTTGTCCTAAAGTTTGCCCCTTTTGTTCTTCTCAATTTGATTTTCATGTTATTGATTTTCTATAAACTATTTTTTGTGAAAACTAACATCAGTAATAAGTCCCTCTTTTAGTCTGTTCAGGTGCTCCTTAAAAGACATGACTGGCTAGTTTGTGATCCTTATTTGCAAATTCTTGATGATATACCTGTATAGAACATGTTTTCTTTTCTTAAAAGTATAAAATCATTTTCTAAATTCCTCTAAATAGGTAAAGGTTAGATTGTTTATTCTTGATTAAGGTTGAAGACTTGAAGAGTCCAAAAAGTGTCTTATGATTAAAACACTAATAAAAGTTATTCAAAATTTACTTTACTTTTTTTTAAGAAAAAATAATTTTTCTTTTCATTTAGCGTTATGCTATAATTACATAGTTTTTTTAGGATTTTCAAATTTTAAAATTAGAAAAATTGTTGATTTGATGTTCTAAATCTAGAAAATGAAACAACTTCTTATGTTTATTTATTGGGAAAATGCACAATTACCCCCCAACATATGCCCGAAATCTCAGAGACGCGCTTATACTATACTAAAGTCCTATTACCCCCCCCCCCCCGACGTTATTTTATAAATAATTTTCTACCCCTTTTCACCCTACATGACACTATCTTGTGGGTCCAGCGCGTATTGACATTTTTTTTTCAAGCTAGTTTCACGTAGGTCAAAAAACGATAGAAAATTATTTATAAAATAAGTTCAGGGGGTAATAGAACCTTAGTATAGTATAAGTGCTTCTCTGGGATTTCGCGCATAGGTTGGGTGAGGGGGGTTACTTATGCATTTTTCTTTATTTATTTTATTACTTAAAATAAAAATATTTTAGTTATAGCAAACTATTACTAGATGAAAATATTCATTATTTTTCTTTGTAGGTCGAGCTCTATAAAACAAAGAGAATTCCGAACCAAAAGGCAGGAATAAAATATCATGTCCGACAAACTTTCGAGTTCAGATCACTACCATGTTCATCAAAAATCTAAGTAACGTAACAAGAAATCGACTCTTAGATTTTGAGAATTCCAAAATTACGATAAATAACCAATAATTATGGAAAAAAAGAGTTAAAACACTACAAATCTGCATTTCGTGATATTACAAATATAGGAAACTTCGTATCAAGCAAAGAGCATATGAGAGCTTATATGATTCCATCAACAAAATATCGGACAAGCAAAAATGTTTGACATTGTAAGGATTAAAGGGAAACCTTGTTGTTGCTTCATATTCTTCTTCAGAGTGAAGAAGGATATCAAGAACCAACAAAGCTTCCCGTTATTCCTGATAGTGTCAAATTATTTTACCTAGTCATTTTGTTGGTGGAATCAGATAAGCGTTCATGTGTTCTTGCTTGATAAGAAGCTTCCCATATTTGAAATATTTCTATATGAATGTTTGTAGTGCTTTTACTATTTTTTCCCTTATAGGGGCCATTTGTTGTACTTTTCTGGTTTCTCAATAATCTGAGAGTTGACTTTGTGTTATCTTTCTTAGATATTTGATAAAGATGGTATATATTGATATTGAAGAATTACTTGAACCCAAAAGTTTGTGGGACGTGACATTTGATTATCTCGAGGAAGTTAAGCACGGAAATTTTATAGGAAGAATGTATGAAATGCAGTTTATCAAGCTTTTCTTAGCCAACTCACCGGTGTTAGAGAGAATGTGAATATATTGAAAGTTTCTTAATTTGACTCTACTAAAGATAAATATATGTGTCGAATAATAGTTGATTGAGTTCTCTCATTTCTTACTAAGCAATTGTCTTATTTTAACTAGCTAATAATTTGTCATTTATGTGAGCATAAAGAATAAGAGAAGGTACAATGAATTTTGTCGTTGTTTTCTTCTCTTTGGTGGTTATTTTTTCTATATTATATGAATAATGAGAATATGGCTCTAATTGGATATATTTAATTCGAAATTCTTCCTTAGTTAATTACAACTACATAAAAATACCTATTATATATGTTGTTATGCATAAAGCAGTGATAATGGCTCATATTACAGATAAAGATATGTTATATTGAAAGTTAATGTATTGACACGGGCCATTACCATCTAAGTAGATAAGAAACATAGTTGTAAATGCCGTTGAAATTTTGTAAGAATTTTCTCCTCATATGAAAATGTGAACATACCTTTGGTGCGTGTAAGTTTTAAGCTCTTGGTTCTAATAAGTGACTCATTCCTTCCTCTTTTTTCTTTTTAAATTCAACTCTTTATTACCTCAAACTCACTCAACTATGAGTATTTTATCTACAAAGTCATCAAATTTATTTAACTAATTTTCATTTAAATTAGTTGATATGGATTTTTTTTATAATAGTAAAAATTGTAAAAAAAAAAAGGAATATTCATTTAGATCATTTAATATTTTGTCTCACAAAATATTTAATATTGACCATTTTATTTTATCCATTTCCTCCTCAAAATCATCCCAGAGGTGGCCCTTGAGTTTAGTTGCTTTTGGTTTAATATGGTATCGATAGCAATAACAATTTTTCAAGTTTGTCGGTCCCCTATTATAAGTTCTCGTTGACCAGGACCTATACGAACCAAACTATCTACCGCTTTTAAACCTGTTTGCATAGACTTGTGCACTGATTGACGTTCAATAATCTCAGGGGCTTTCACTTCAACACGTCTTCACTCGTGATCGCTCAGAACCCCCTTCCATCAATAGGTACTCCCAAGCCATCGACCCCACGCCCTAGAATAGCCTTTCCCGATGGAACATCCACAATAGATCCAATGCGCTTGACAAGATCTCTTTCTCCTTGTTTATGGCGCCACCACAAACAAGGCTTCCCTTTTTATTTATTTATTTCTAAAATTAGTCATCTCCTTTCATGAAAAGTTGTAACTTTTATGAAAAATTGCGTCTCCAATGAAAATTTGGGACTTTAATAAAAGGTTGTAACATTTATGAATGTTTGTGACTTTTATGAAAAGTTATAACTTCTATGAAAAGTTGCGACTTTTATTAAAAGTTGTGCCTTTTATGAAAGGTTATGACAGTGGTGGAGCCAAAAATTTGATCAAGGGTGTTCAAGATTTTTTTTAATAAGTGATTTGAATGTTATTTATTTAACCTAGTGATTCTACAATTAACAATCTCAATATTTGTCACTATCAAATATAAATAATTGGGATTTTTTCTTCTTTTTGATGCACTGATTGTATATGATAAAAATAAGTGATTGTTATTTTTAAAGTGAAATATTGATAGATGTAACGACAGGGTTCCATCGTTATAGAAATACCAACGGGAAAAGTCAGGGTTGAAAAAACTTTTTCATAGAACTAGAATTTTCCCAACCTTGTCCATATTTGGAGGAATTTAGAGTCATCAAGGTGTAAGGAAATCTGATAGCAATAAGGTGGAGTAAGTGTGGATTTTATTACATAATCGGTTAGATAACTCATTAAGAAATTCGTACGACTTTACGAAATTGAATTTGTATAAGTAGATCATTGGGAATCAATCTTAGCGTTAAGGGAAATTTTTTAGCGTAATGGTTTAAGAGTATGTTGTAAAAAGGGAGAAGTGATTTTCCATTAAGGATCTCACTGCCTCGCTTAGTGCCGTTGCAGTGACGCCGCTACAGCAGGATGGGTACCTCTGTAGTGGGCAAAGCGGAGATGGAATTAAGGATTTTGGATTTTTTCAAGACAAGCTCATTATTTCACTTTGTGCCGCTGCAATGAGATTAGTGCTGCTGCAGCGACGCTGCTACAGCGGGATGGGTGTCTCTATAGCGGGATGAAGGGTTTTAAAATCATAAATAAAACCCTTAGACGACCTTATTTTGTATTTTTTTGATTTTGTGAGTTAAGAGACGACCCCTGGGCTATTCCAACTCATTTTCTACCATTCTTGAAGATAGAGGTAAGCTTTTCACTCTCCGAATTCTTTTTTCGATTCGTACAATGTTTTAGAATGGATCAATATTGATGGGGAAGAATTTCTTGAAGAATGCTACGGTGGAATTAACCCTAATATAATTGACTAGTTGGGGTCATGAGTTTTGAACTAGGGTTCATAGATTGTGAGTTTTCTATGAATTCAGTGTTTCTTTATTGATTTTCGTATATAAATTGTTGATTGTAGGCCACAAACAAGCGGAGCAAATTGGAAAGGGAAGGATCAAGTTGAATAGGGTTTCAAGCTTGTTTCAAGGTAGGTGATGGTTGTGATTCTTTGATTGTGTGATGTACACTTGTTTTTCTTCATTGTGATACTTGTATATGTATGCATGTTGCAATATTGATCATAGAAGTTAAAAGAGATATATGAATATTGATACAATGAAATCGTGAATTGAATGTGTGATATTGATGTGTTGATGTATGATTGGGATTGGCTGCTACGTTCCGAAACTCTAACTTGGATCGAATTTCCACATTCCGGCATGCTAACTGGGATCGGTTGCCACATTCTGGCATAAAAAATGGGATTGGATTGCCACATTCTAGCATGCTAACACTTTGACTTTGGGTTTCGTGAGAGGATCAACTATGTGATGAAGCATGCGAAATTGTGATATTGATTTTTATGATAATATTGAATATATTGATATTTAGCCATGTGTTATAATGTTTGTAATTGCTTGTTTATGTTACACTACAGGGATAGCCGCGTGATCCTGCTAGTACACAGTGGTTGTGTACTGATTCTGCATTTGTTCTTATTTTTGTTGAGTACATGGCGTCTTCGTGCGATTGTTAAGCCGTCGAGTTTGCGCGATTCCGAGTTCGTATGAGTGAGTTATGTCCTTTTGAAGTTAAGTTGTTGGAATTATGAAAGTCCAATCCGGATTTGTAAAGGATGTTTTGGTCTTTTCCTTACCCTTATTACTTTAATTTGTTTTGGTGAATATTATTAAGGGTCTAAACTGTCAGTTTTACACTTTTGGAGAAAGATTGGGGTTTTGGAGAAACAACGCAAGAGAAGAAGAAAGAAAAAAAGGGCCAAGATCATCGAGTTCGTCAAGAATAACTTGTGGATTTCGTCGGCGGTGATCCCTACAAGGTATGTGAGTCTCTCATAGCGTTGGTTTCGTTCACCCACGAGCCAAACATGTTTAGTTCAGCGCAATTCTCCCAAAAAAAAGTTTGAAAGTTGATGTTCTTAACATGAATTCCCGCATTTAAATATTGTTCTGAATTGGGTTGAATTGTGGAGTTTCTGAGATCTTTACGTTGTGTTCTAGAGTTATCTTGAATACATATGTTGGGTACCAAAATTTAAAATGAATTTGAGAACAATAGTCGAGTTTACACGAATTGGGGATGAAAAACGAAGAGGAAAAAGTCGAACTAAGGAACAGGTACCAGGTCCCCGACGCGGACCTGTTCCCTCAGTGAACAAAATTTTCTCCGTGTCGCGAACAAAATGGGGACTCCAATGTCTCAAAATTTAATTTCGTAAATAATTGTTTAGGAACATGTCCGCGTCGCGGACTTGTACCAAGATGGTGATTTTGTAACTTTTCTCATGTTTAGCTATTCGGAATCGTTCCTAAACATCATCATGTCTTTCCAAACATAAATCATAATTCTTGAATCCATAATTCAATTCAAGTATCAATTAAGAGTTGATTCAAGTAAGAGTTAAGATCAAAGTCAAGAGTCAAGTCAAGTGAAGTTCATCAAAGTTTTCACTGGTCTTTTACAAATGTTTAAACTTTGTTTTAAGACTAAAAGTTTCAAGTAAGCAAAGAGTAAATAGTTGAGTTCATTTCCAAAAAATTTATTAGGGAACTAAATATTCCCAAAGAGTTTATAAATATTTCACATTTAAGATAAGAGGAAATTGAGATTTCTAAAAGAGTTTTGAGCAAGAAAAAGGGAACATCGATTCCAAGAGAGCTTTTAAGCTAAGTTTTGAGTAATTATCTCAAACCAAAGAAAGAAGTTTTTAAAACATATGATCTAAGTATATTTTTGGGAGTAGTATTGAGTACCAATATGGGGATGCGAGTTCATATTAACTCAGGTCTCCATAAACCATGTAGCCATCATAGGTATTAATGGGTCATAGTTTTTAGATGATCACATAAGTTAAGCTAGTGGATCCATTAGTGAGTTAGCTTCCTATAATGATGGCAATGTATAGATGGTCCTTGGCAGCGTGAGGTAAAGTGTTGTATCATCACTATAGCTCTTAAGTGATGGTTGTCGGTTAGAGAAACTCCCACAGTAGTAATTTCATGGTTTCTCAAGGGGATCTGGTTGGTATGAATGGGGGTATGGGACTTCATTTATCCATTTCACAAGTAGACTTTGAGAGGAAGCATGGTATGTCTTTATGATACTATAATTATGAGTTTACATCACGTTTTAAACAATTTTCGTTTTCTTTATATTGCGCTTGTTTTAAATTGCTTTATAATGAAATGAATTCAGTTAAGTATGCATGAGTTGAGAAGAGACAAGGTTGTTTCTTTCATAATATCTTAGAAGCCTATATTGTTTTAGCATTCCAATTCGCATACTCGTAAATTCAATGTAGTGATGCTAGTTGGCCTGCATCGTATTATGATGCAGACACATGTAACTAGGATCGGCACCCAGCACACCATTGATCCAGTGAGCAGCTCAGAGTCAGTTGGTGAGCCTCCTTGCATTCCTGAGGACTCCTTTTTCATTGTTTTTCAAATTTATTTTCAGTTGTTAGGATGATCGAGGGTCTTGCCCCGACATCCATCTCAGTTATTAGAGGCTTCATAGATAGGCAGTTAGCACTCAGTTGTCTTTTCATTGTAGTTGACTAGGTACTAAGACTTGAGTTGCAATTTGGCTAAGTTGAATGTTTTATTTCTATAAATGTTCTAAGTTATCCTTTCACAGTTGAGCAAGAGCATTTTGATCCTTGTATTAATGCTTTAATTCTTCTACTAAGTAAGTAAGTCAGTCCAAGGGTTTGCTTGGGACTAGCAATGGTCTTTGAGTGTCAACCACGTCCAGGGTGTAGGCTCGGGCGTGACACTATCCTAGGCAAGGGTTACCTATTCCTAATGGTGACTATATTCATTTTCCATCAGTAATCTATACACATCCTCATGCTACCATCTTTCTTTTTGACGAACAAAATTGGAGCACCCCATGGGGAAGCATTAGGACGAATAAATCCTTTATCAACGAGCTCTTGAATTTGAACCTTAAGCTCTCTCAATTCTGTCGGAGCCATGCGATATGGAGGAATTGGTATGAGACGAGTACCAGGATCTAAGTCAATATAAAAATCTATGTCTCTATCCGGAGGCATGCCAGGCAAATCATTGGGGAATACTTCACTAAAATCCGACACTACCGGAATAAACCCAATGGATGGAGCTTCAATCTCAACATCCCTAACATGAGCCAAATAAGCTAAACAATTTTGCTCTACTAGTTTACAAGCCCGGAGGGAGGATATAATCTTAGTTTGCTTAGACTCTTACACCCCTTCCCACACTAATTTTTCCCTTCCCAGAATTTCTAAAGTCACAGACTTAGTATACAATTAAGAAAAACATAATAGGGAAACAACCACGTCATTCCTAAGATAATATCACAATAGGCCATATCTAAAATCACCAAATCACCCCAAGTCTGAAATCCTATAAACCAGATAGGGCAAGCACGATAGACATGGGTGACTATGCCTGACTCTCCAACTTGGGTAGAATCACGTATGCATCAAGAACATCACATAATATCTCAAGATCATAGTTAAAGCTCACAGACATGTAAGAATATGTAGAACCTAGATCAAACAACACATTAGCCATTCGGTGACAAATGAGAATAGTATCTGTGATCACTGTATCGGATGCCTCTGCCTTATTTTTTTCCCAAAAAGGCATAACATTGTGCTCTATCATCCACACGATCCACCTCCCTACCTAGTTGCGTGTTACCTCTAACTCCGTAACCATTCCCTCTACCTCCACGGCCTCGCGCATTCCCTCCACGCCCAACTTGTGAATGTCATTTACCATTATTACCATTATCCGCAGGTACAATTGCTCGAGCAGGATGCTGTCCGGACTCAAACACACGCGGTTGTGGAAAATCACTCATTATGTGTCCAAGTTCTTTACAATTAAAGCAAGTGCGTCTTCCAGTTGGTTTTTTGCCCGCCACATGCACAATACTCTAACTTCCTCAAAAATTATTAGATTGAGTCCTCGAATAGTTACCCGTAGAGGCGGGCAGAGCAGACTGAATTGGCTTGGCCGCGAGTGTAGGTAGACCGGATCCTCTAGCATAGGAGCCCTAAAAATTTTCAGCATTCTTGGCTCTCTTATCCAACCCTTTGGTTTGACTATTTCGCCTCATCCCCTCCATTTTCTTCACATAATTGATCACCTTATTAAAACTCTTCCCTACATAAGTCATATGGACAAACTATACTTGTAGTTCAGAATCCCAACATCTAATAAATAACTGAATCCTCTCCTCTTCAGTAGTTACCAACTTCATAGCATATCTAGATAAAGCATGAAACTTGGCCTCATAAGAAGCCACATACATACTACCCTGCTCTGATGCCATGAACTCATCCTTCTTGTGATCTCTCAAGGTCCTAGGCACATACTTTTCTAAAAACAAAGCATGAAATTTGGTCAAAGTAAGTGAAGGTAGGGTAGAAGATATGCACTCCATACGCTCTCCACCATTGCCTCACCTTGAAGTTGAAAGGAAACAAACTCCACCCCATGTTGATGAACAATACCCAATTTATACAGCCTCTCATAACAATCCAAGATGAACTCATAAGCATATTTAGTCTCAGCGCCAAGGAATACCAGAGCTTGAGCTTCAAAAACATGGTCAAGATCTTATGCTCATTACTGAACATCACAGAACCCAACAGACGATGAAAGAATGCATTGTTACCTCCCACTTCACCCTTCTGAAGCGCATTCCTAACTATCGGAGGGTTAGTAGGGCCTTGGGTGGGTGGAATCTTTCTTGGACCAGCCAACCCTTTCAAGAATTACATGATCTGTTGAGCCAACACCGGATCGATGGGAGGGATCCCTGTCGCTTTAGCCTGCATTACTTCCTCTTGTTCAACCTCCCCAACATCCTCGATCTCAACTTCTTCTTCTATCTCTTCATTATATGCTGAAGGGTTCTCATTCACCAAAATATTTTCAATCGGCACCTCATTCATAGCAGGCACCACTCTTTTCCACGGCCTCTACCTCTGCCTCGACCATGATCTCTCGCTGCGGTTTCCTCAGCTGGAGCATTGACGGGAGCTATGGGCGTAACGTCGTTATACCTAGTATTAACCATCTGTTGACAAAAGAGTAAAAGAAGTTAGAGACCAATTTGAATCGACAGATACCAATTGGAATCAAGTCATAGCACGAAGGAGACAAGAGAAAAATGGAAATTTTCGAAAGTCCTACAGCCTCTCGAAGAAAAGTAAAGGTGTTCCCGTACCGTTTTGAGAGACTCTATTAGACTCATTTTGGTACATTGAGATCAACGAACCTAGGCTTTGATACCAACTTTGTCATGACCCAGACCACCGTGATTGACACCCACACTAAATACTCAGTAGGAGAACCGTTACTACCATCCAACTAAGCAAGAAATCTAAAACAAAGGCATTTAAGTTACGGAAGCAAGTTAAATAACTAAGCTAAGTTCCATTACTAAATCAAGATCTAACGACTAACTAACAATGCGGAAGATAAACCTAGAATAGAAAGTCAATGTACAAAAACTACAATGCGAAATAGTTGGGTGGACCCTTGTACATGTATGCGTTTGTATTGTGAACCCCTCAACTTAATCATTTGTCAACTGGACACTTAAACTCAATTAAAATGGGTCTTTTAAACCCCTCGAATGATGTGTGTAGCTCACTCTCTTTTATATAAATGACATGTCATATCCACATCACATACATAGATGCCATGTCATAATTATTTTTAAAATTACTAATCAAAATAGTTTAATTAAAGGAAAATAATAAAATATTAACTATATTTTTTACAATAGAACTCTATTACATTCTCTCCTATTCCCACAGTTTCACAGCCAAAGTCGTCGCCATTTTTTCCGGCGATACCACTCATATTCTCACCTACATGTCTTCATCTCCTCCGCACATCATCATTTTCCTTTCCTCTTCCAGCCTCCAAAAAACCAACAACCTAAGCCACCAACCATCAGATCTAGCCGAACACTATCACAATTTTCGCCTTCATCTTGGCTGCACAGAATCACCATTTTTGCCGCCATGATTAGATCCTTGCACCCCCACCCACCTCGTTCTTCTCTCTGCTGACCAGTCGCGCCTCTCTCTCACACACACTACTGCGTATTAGTGTTGTTCGGAGAGCACCACCAGCGCCGCTCTCTACCTCCGCCGGTGAAGTATTGGACTCAAGAAACTAAAAAGTGCTCAAGATCCACAACAATAGATTGTGGAAAATGGTCAGAGGGGTTCGTTAAATTGTGTTTTTTGAGTTTAAGGGTGAAATTGACAAAAATGTAAGTAAAAGGATTCACAATAAAAATGCATACAAGTACAAGGGTCCACCAGACTATTTCGCCAAACTATAACGATATCCATGTTTACAAGAGATTACCAACGAACTATCAACTAAATAAAGCAAGGTCTATGTACGAAAATGACAGACGTAGAGTAAAGAGCACTTCATGGCAGCCCGAACGAAATGCCTTACCCTTGAATTCGTCAACGATCACTGATCTCGTAAGTGATGTCTGTCAACAGTTGAAGATGCCCTGTACTTAACATATATAAGAGCAACTGCATAATCAGTACACAACCACAGTGTACTGGTAGGATCACGCGGCTATCCCACTAGTGTAACATAAATAAGTCAAGCAACATTATAATAACAGACATATATATCAACATATTCAATATCATCATAAGAAGTAAACAACACTTTTCACATGCTAAATCACATATATGGTCCTTTCACGGAACCCAAGCCCAAACTGTTAGCATGTCGTAACGTGTCAATCCGCTCCAAAGTTAGCATGCCAACACGTTGCAATACGATCCAAATGTGAGCATATTGGAACGTGGCAATCTGATCCAAAAGTTAGCATACCGGAATGTGGCAATTCGATCCCAATCACACATCACGATAGCATATCAAGATCACACATTTAAGTCATGATTTCATTTTTCATCATCTATGATCCATATTGCAACATGCATACATATAAGAGTATCATAATGAACCAAGGACAAGTACATATCACACAATCATAGAATCACAACCATCACCTACCTCGAAACAAGCTTGGAAACTTAAGAAACTTGATCCTTCCCTTTCCAGATTCGCTCCACTTATTCTTGGTCTTCAAACAATCAACAATATACGGGAATCGAAAATTAATCACTAATTTCTCGGAATTAACAAATTCATGAACCCTAGGTCAAACTCATGAACCCAACTAGCCAACTAGGGTTGTTCCCACAATTAATTCTATGAAGAAACAATTTCCCATCAACTATGACCCATTCTAAAATGTTCTACGGATTGAAAAGCAAAAACGGGGTGTGAAAAACTTACCTTTAGCCTTAAGAATGGTGGAAAACGAGTAGAAATCACCCAAGGGTCGTTCTTTAGCTCTAAAAGTCGAATAGTGAAAATAAGGTCGTTTTAAGGGTTTTATTTACGAATTTAAAACATGTCATCCCGCTACAGCGGCGCCCATCCCGCTGTAGAGGCGTCGCTGCAATAGCACCAATCCCGCTACATCAATACTTTTTGAACCAGTGAGCTCTGTCTTGAAAAATTTCAAAAATCTTATAAATCCATCTACGTCTCGTCTACAGTGGCACCCGTCCTGCTATAGCGGCGTCGCTGCAACGGCAATAACCTCGCTGCAGCGGTAGAAAGCGAGGCAGTGAGCTCTTTAAGGGAGTTTTAATTCCTACTTTTTACAACACACTCTTAACCCACTATACTCATAAAATACCCTTAACGCTACGATCGATTCCGAGAGATCTATTTATTTAAATTCAATTTCATAAAGTCGTATTGATTCCTTAACGAGTTATCTAATCGATGATGTAATCAAATTCCTATTCACTCCACCCGATTTTTACCAAATTTCCTTACACCTTGATGACTCCGATTTCCTCCAAATCTAGACAAGGTTGGGAAAATCCTAATACTACAGAAAAGTTTTCCCGGCCCCGATTTTTTCTCGTTGGCATTTCAACAACGACGAAACCCGATCGTTACATAATATTTATTTTAGGATAGTCACAATAATAATAATTATTGTTGGAATTTATGAAATATAACAAAATAATTGTGTACTCTTGCTTTTATAATTTTATTGTGTGTTAATGCTATTTTTGAGAGTAGAATTTAATATTATTCTATATGAAGAGAAAATCACTTGTAGATCCTGAAGTAGTCCAATGTCCAAATGTTCTTATTTTTTTTTCAAAGATTAGACGTATAACTAAAAATTTGTATCTTGATGTTTGAAAAAAATTCTAAATTGTCGTCCTTTCTCCCTTACCCTTTCAAGTATACATATTTCTCCTACAAATTTCTGGGGTGTTAATCTCAAAATAATTATTAGGATTACTCAAAAATCATTTATGAAAAAACAACATTTTAAGGAACGTCAACGTACTAGGTTATCGCGATCAGAGAATTTTAGTAGCTATTTCAACAAGTAGCGTAAGCATGATTTTTTAAGCGATTTCACCATTTAATGGACAAAAATGATTCAAGAAGAAAATTAATAAAAGTTTTTGGGCTTCCAAAATTTGAGGCCCATCAATAGTGAACTTTATGAAAAAATATTTTTCTTAATAATATAAAATTTTGATTAAATAATTTTTTTTTTAAAAAAATTGTCTACTCTTTAACTTAAAAATATCCGCTTATGATTTCATATGGTACATGGGGGATCCAACTCCTCTCCATTTCTCCTCTCTCCATTTTCCCCAAGTTCCCATTTGGATAAGTGACACATGGCATAGGTTAGATTAAATGGCTAAGATTTAATTCTTAAAGTAAATCTCTAACCATGATTTAAATAATAAATTAATTGTATATATTTAATATTAAAAAATATTATAACTCACAATCTTTGCAACATATTATTTTATCCATAAATATAGGAAAAACAAAGTTCTATTCCTACTTTTTCTTTACTGTAGGATCTTTTTAATTTTTTAAAAAAATAATGTTATCGAGTATATGAACATTGAACTGCATCCAAATAATAGCTAATGTTTATTTTGGAGTAAATAGAGAGAAAAAAAGATGAAATAAAATAGGAAAAATAATAGACTCTTCAATAGCTAATGAATAAAAAGAAAAATTCAAGGAACAAATGCAACAAAAAGATTAACTTAAAAAAAAGAAGTAATATCCGCGTATTTTTTTTTAATGGAAAATGCACAAGTATCCCCCTAAACTATGATCGAAATTCCAGAAACACACCTTAATTAAAATAAGGTCCTATTACCCCCGTGAACTTTTTTTTTTGTAATTTTGTACACCTTTGTATTACGTGGCACACTTCGTGACTCCACACAATTGAAATGCGTGGGAGATATTGGGATGCCACGTAATCCAAAAAAGTGCACAAAATTACAAAAAAAAAGTCCAGGGGGTAATATGACCTTAGTTTAGTTAAAGTGTGTTTCTCGGATTTCATTACTTTAGGGGGTACTTGTGAATTTACCTTTTTCTCCTTAAATTTATGAAGAAGATAATCTATTTTTAATATTAAATATACAATATATTTATTATTTAAATCATGGTTAGAGATATACGTTAAGAAGTAAATCTTATCCATTTAATTTAATATATGTCATGTGTCACTAATCCAAATGAGAACTTGGGGAAAATGGAGAGAAGAGAAATGGAGAGGAGTTGGATCCGTACGTGGAGGTTATGTGAACATTTAATAATTTAAATTTGAATTTTGCAAAACAAAGATAGTTTAGAGTGATATTAATATATTTACTCAAGAATTTATTACTAACTGATCGGATGATTTTTTCTAAAATTATACATATTTGAAATACATGATCCAATAAAATTTTGGTGTTATTTTGAGTTCATAATCAAATACTATATCACAAAATTCCATAAACAAATTAAATAAATATAGTAATCTTACCTTCCCAAATGTGATGATACTTAAGTATTATCCTTAATAAATGTGTTTTCATTCAAAAATATTATTGATGTTACAAATTCACTTAATTGTGTGGATGTTTCTATTCATCTATTCCTAACGTAATATCCTATTAATGTATCACTTAATTAATGTCTTCTAACGTGATTGTTTATCATTATAAACGGATGATTTTACATCCTATAAAAGGCATGCTTCACCCTTGTGAAAGACACACTTGAAGATAATAAGAATATTATCCATTCTATACTTTTCATCACTATTTTGTCTTCCTATATTGTTTAAATATTTTGGTATTTTCCTTTTATTTTACAACAAGTTATCAGCACGAGTCTCTAACCAATTAAGACCTACTTAATTCGAAATTAACTTTTTTCCAAAGCATTAATCATTTTTCTTTCCGAGTCAGGTATACATTTATATGTTATAACATATCTAACAGGACTTGCATAAATCTTTGATCCGTATTTTTATTACTGCATATATAACTTGCTTTAGGTATTATTATAATACTTTACTAGGCATAATAATCAATACGTTTCAAGTTTATATTGTTATGTTATTTATGCTACTAATTTATGACTCTAAATTTAATACTAAGCAATATGATAACACGATAGTTAGTTTACACGTATGTAATTTCTTGTTATACATTTTATGTGTCATAAAGAATATAATATTGTATTAAATACAACTTGAAATTATTACTAAACTTTGATATTAATTGAAACTAGTAATAAATACTTAAAACAAGTAGGAAATACATTTAACTCTTACCGTTTCAATGCTTCATGAGTTTATATTTTTAATCTAACATTAATGTTCATGCATATAATGTATTTATACTCACCATTTACTTTATTATTTAAAGTATTAATTTGTCATTTATAATAAACAAACCAACATCATAATATTAACTCAAAATTATTTTATGATAGTTTTCAACATGTCGAATTTATCAAAACTTCAATTTGTGGCACTTGACATTTCTGGAAAGAATTATTTGTCATGGGTATTTGATGCTGAAATTCACCTTACCGCTAAGGGTCTTGGTGATAGTATAATCAAAGGAAATACGACATCAAGTCAGGATAAAGCGAAATCTATGATTTTCCTTCGTCATCATCTTGATGAAAGCCTGAAGGTTGAATTCCTAACGGTTAAAGATCCACTTGAATTGTGGATAGGTTTGAAAGGGAGGTATGACCACCTCAAGGCAACGTATTGCCAAGGGCTCGTTATGAGTGGATGCACTTACGGTTTCAAGATTATAAAATCGTAATTGAGTATAATTCTGTTGTATTTAGAATAACTTCCCAATTGAAATTATGTGGGAAAATAATAAAAGATGAGGACATGTTGGAAAAGACACTAACTACTTTCCATGCCTCTAATATGATATTACAGCAACAATATCGTGAAAAAGGTTTTCAGAAATACTCTGAATTGATCTCATGCCTTCTGGTGGCTGAGCAGCATAATGACCTTCTTATGAAAAATCACGAAGCCCGTCCCGCTGGAAGTGCTCCATTACCAGAGGCACACGCGGTTGATGCACACGGCCAGTCTAAAATAAGACAAAATAATCGGGGCCATGACAATGTGCGCGGGCGTGACAAAGGAAAAAAACGATATAGTAATCGTCGAGGTGGTGGTCATAACAAAAGGGAGAACAATATAGGTTCTCAAAATAATCCTTATAAAGGAAAGGGCGATCACTGTCATCGTTGTGGCCTTAAAGGTCATTGGAAAAATGAATGTCGGGCACCTGCGCATTTTGTCAGGTTGTATCAAAATTCTTTGAAAAGGAAAGGAAATAAAGGTGGCGCCTCCTCTTCTAAATTCCGAGTAGAGTCACATTTGACTCTCAAAGATGATATTCAGGCAGGATCTTTTCAAAAATATAATGAGAATGTTGAGGCAAACTTAGCATTAAAGGATGATGCTTTTGATGGGCTCGATGATATTACTCATCTGGAAGCTGAGAACTTCTTTGGGGATCACAACTGAGATTGATAATTGAATTAGGAAATGAATAATGTTTTTATTTATTTTTAATATCTTAATTAAAGTTTATGTACTTAAGATTTCTTTTGCTAAATTTTGTACTTCTTATTATGTATTTTTTATTCTTGTGAAGATAAATAAAATTTTCAGTCATCAGTTTGATCCAAGATGAGTAATGGAGATATATGTCTTCTGAACAGTGCCACAACTCATACGATACTAAGAGAAAAGAAATATTTCTCTCGTTTGATAATTAAAAAGGCATATGTTAATACAATATCCGGTAGAGGGCTCTGGAAGAGCGGCCTTATTACTACCCGGAGGAACATTATTGGTAATTGATAATGCATTGTATTGTAGTAAGTCTCATAGAAACTTGTTAAGTTTCAAGGTTATTCGCCAAAATGGCTATCATGTTGAGATTGCGAATGAAGGAAAGGTGGAATACCTTTATATTACTACAATAAATGCAGATAAGAAAACTGTGCATGAAAAATTGCCAGCACTTTCTTCAGGGTTGTACCATACAAATATTGGTACAGTTGAATCACATGCCCTAGTAAATAAAAGGTTTATTGATTCTAATGATTTTATCATTTGGCACGACCGGTTGGGCCATCCCGATTATAATATGATGCGCAAAGTAATTGAGAATTCACATGGGCATACTTTGAAGAACCAAAATGTTCTTCAATCAAAGGAATTCTCTTGTTCTGCTTGTTCACAGGGAAAGTTGGTTATGAAACCATCAGTGGCTAAGGTTGGGGTGGAATCCCCTACATTTCTAGAACGGATACAGGGTGATATATGTGAACCTATTCACCCTGCATGTGGACCATTTAAATATTATATGGTCTTGATAGATGCATCTACAAGATGGTCTCATGTGTGCTTATTATCAACTCGCAATATGGCTTTTGCGAGGTTGTTGGCTCAAATAATAAGGTTAAAGCACAATTTCCAGATTATGCAATAAAAATAATTCGTCTTGATAATGCTGGTGAGTTTATGTCACGATCCAAATCGAATCGTGAGTGGCACCCACACTTAACCTCTTAAGTGGGCGAACCAACCAATTTAACCTAACTTATAAATACAAGCATAACGCGGAAACTCAAATGTTACTAAATATCTTTTCCCAAAACCTGAAAGTCATCACATCAAGGATATCTAATCTCCAATACTAAGTCTAATTAAGGCATCATAACATTTTATGTAGTCCCATCAATGGAGTAGTATTAATCCAACTCTAAATTTTTAATAACCACGTAGAATTATATCTCACATTGTACATCATTCTTAAGTTATCTATCATAATTTGAGCAATATAACCCCAGGTAAAATTTTAATTAATTTTTTTTTTCATACCTCATTATTGTCACCCAAACCAAAACTCAATTTTATAAAGCCGATGATAAACCCCTAATAAGTCTGTACCAAACTAGTTCACATCTTACAATCATATTTAGTCTCTTATGCAAAAATTAATACAACCTTCAACTATTAACCAATGATTTATACTAGAGGTTTTATTCCTTCACTTTTCTCAAATTCTTACCATGATGCAAAATTCTATATGTCTCGATCCTTTAATATATCAGACACTTGTCTCTCTAAATTGCTTATTGATCTCAACTTTTTATCAACAACCCATGAGGTTTTACGTCACACTCTAAATCAAAACTTTGAGGGAAACTCTTTCTTAGGTTCTTTAACAATCAAAAGTAACCAAATTACTGACTTAAATTATGCACAAGTCCTTCCCGAATACTCAATGTGATCAATCATTTCCTACCTTACGAATTCATATCTTGATAACTTTTAGAAATTCATCTATATTAAATTATTATTGATCGCCTCTTCATAGATCTTACTATATCCTTCGCTAAAATTCAATAGTACTCATAACTGAACTCAAAAATCACAAAAGAACATATTGTCACACTCGAGTTAAACATAAGTACACTTTTAAAAGTCTTTTTCAATAGTTTTTAACCAATATGATAGACACGTGACACTAAAACCATGACCATATTAAAATAAATGAAATCACATGTCTTAGAACCCAATACTAGACCTCCAAAAGATACCTCTTTATCTCTTGCAATTAGACAAAATATTCTTGTTCCCACCTCTTTCTGAAGACTGCATTATATCCCATAATTTTTTTTTATTATTATTATGACTATAACTCTTTTAAATTCAATTCAAGTGGTGTCCCCACATCTCCTAAAGCTTTCCATACAATCACATTATTCATCCAATAATGAAAAACCACAACATTAGATGCTCGCAATTCATTAGTACCGTACAAAACTCGTTTAACCAACAATCCTTATTATATAATGTTCATCACCGATTCCTTATCATCATTACGAACTCTAATCACCTGCATTGTCTTAAATTAAGATCTCTTATTAAATATTATATTAAAACACCTCATAATAGACACTATAAATACAATATCTCTACAATTTTAATGCAAGCATCACCCAAACACAACTGTTGTTCGGAACCAAAAACAATAATCTTGCGGATATACGAATCCAATCTCCACCGTTCAAATCAACCAATAAGATGTCAGAAACATGTAATTAATATTTTAGCCCGATCTGACGGTTGGTTAATTGAGAAACACGATCTGAAGGTTGCTTCTCAGAGAAAAGATATGCAGCAAAAATAAATCTTTTTCTTCTTTCTACTCTCTTCTCTCTTAATGAAGCTCTATCAAATCCTCTCTTATGTCCTAATATCTTTCAAGTAGAATACTAATGAGTAGTTCAATTTTTCTCTTAGGACCATCCTCTATTTATGCAATTGTGTTTTTCCTTACAAAGTCCAAAAGCAACTACAAATAGGATTACAATTCCAATTCTTTTTCTAATATAATTGGAAACCAAATAGAGAGAATAATTTCAATCCTTTTTCAATTAGGATTATGCCTAGTGTCCAACTCTTAAGCAAATACTAAATTCGATATCATAACCGATGAAACACTTTCAAGACTTTGTTGTCACTAAAACTGATTCTAAATGAGAATTCTCGATACTAGTACAACAAACATAAATCATATAGGTCATATATCACTTTCTCTTTTTACCATCATGCTTAACTACACCTCTTCATCATCAAGAAGTGAACCACATGACACCTTAAACTCAGGTATACCAATCAAATTTAAGGGACTATCTCAATTTTATGAGCATCTTCTTACTAAATTCCTCAATTTATTTCACCCAAGTATACTCATTATGACTTTCTTTCCCTATAACCTTGTCATCCTAGTTTCAATCTACTTTTTGAAGCTTAAGATAAAATCGTCAGTCCTCATTCAGAACCCTCAAGATACATTTCTCAATCTAAATGCACTAGTACCATACCAAAGATCCACCACTAGAATACATTATACCTACCGAGAAGATCATATCCAAATAGGTCACACATTTCTACCATTAAATAAATCCAAAATATTTTTAAATTCATTCTTAGATCAGGTCGATGACAAAAATAACACACATCATAAATTTAACCAAGCAAACATCTATATTATTGTAGTAGTCGTATCATGACCCTTTTATATATAAATATATATATATATATATATATATATACATACACAATTTATAAAATCGTAGTAGAGATACTTCCCTCAGTTGACTCAACAAAATTTTATTATTCACTAAGCAATCCATATATCTTATGAGAACTTCACTAACCATATTTTTCAAAGTAGTGATACTCATTACCTATCCGTTTCTTACGAACTTTTTAAATGTTGTCTCCTTGACAAAGTCATCTTGCTTCACCCCATCTACCTCATATCCATTAAGATCCGTAGAATATATTTCTTCATGAAGAAGCCAGAAAATGCTATCCAAGTCATAGGTAGTGTCATTACCGGCAATACTGAACATGAGACCGCCACCACATTTTGCAGTCGAGAAAATATACCTATTTCTAAGGACACATTTTTTTTTCTTTCTGTCGTTGTTATTTAAACTTCTAATACTCTAGTAGTAACCATATTTAAAATAGAGTGAAGAAGTTCAGATACCAATTTGTATCACCTAGATACCAATTGGATTCAAGTAATCGCACGAAAGAAAGAAAGAAATGAGTTTTCCTAAAGTCCTATAGCTTCTCGATGAAAAGTAAAGGCATCCCCTTACCGTTCCGCAAGACTCTACTAGACTTGTCCTTGTGTGATGAGCTCACCAAACCTAACGCTCTGATACCAAGTTTGTCACGATCCAAATCGAATCGTGAGTGCCACCCACACTTAACCTCTTAAGTGGGCGAACCAACCAATTTAACCTAACTTATAAAATACAAGCATAACGCGGAAACTCAAATGTTACTAAATATCTTTTCCCAAAACCTGAAAGTCATCACATCAAGGATATCTAATCTCCAATACTAAGTCTAAGAATATCAAATACACCAATATAAAAGAATAAAATGGTATGTGTTCGAAAGTATAAAAGAATAAAATGATATGCGGGAGGCTGGCTAGAGCTGAGGAAAATCAGAAGTCATAGGTACACTCGCTGCATTTCATAAAAGGAAAACAAAGAAGAAAACAAGTAGGGCTCAGTACGAGGCAACATGTACTGAGTAAGTATCATCGGTCAACCCAAAATAGTAATTAATATACAAAGAATAATAGTATGAACTCAACTATAGCACTTAATATGTGATAAGCAAGAAACAAAATGAACAAGTGTCAACAACATTAAAGTAAGCACGTATTAAGTCGACGGTATCAAGATCACACATGAGGACTCATGCCTCCAAATCAAACCATTTTGGGAGTTGAGTTCTTTGAGATTGAGTATCTTCCATTCATTTAACATGTTTTTCCTTTAATATTATCGTGTCGGAACGTGACACTCCGATCCAAGAATACCGTGTCGGAACGTGACATTCCGATCCAAGAATACCGTGTCGAAACGTGACACTCCGATCCAAAAATACTGTGTCGGAACGTGACACTCCGATCCAAGAATACCGTGTCAGAACGTGACACTCCGATCCAATAATATCATTAATTTATCATTTAATATTCCACTTTTTCATTCGTTAATAATATTTCATCGAGCCTTCTTTATTCAAGGCATTACTTCGATAGAGATGGTTTAAGATTATACATTCCACGGTCTCGGGATTTCAGACCAATCACAAAACACACAACCAAGCCACACAACCACACAATTAAGTACATAGAAAACTTACAATACCATTCAATGCATATCAATCACTATTAAGAGTTTACTATCAAATAGCATAAACCATAACCTACCTCCACCGAAGAGCTGAAGTCAAGCAAGCTACTTCCTCAACACTTTTCCTTTCCTCAATGCCTCTGAACCTTTTCAATCTATCAAATATATATACATAATTTGTAAGTGAAGATTCTATAAACACTCATATTAACCTATGTCTAGCCTTAGTCCCAAAAACTCGCCTAATTCTATAATTAAATTTTCTAAAGTTAAAACCTAAGGATACACATTAATTCCTCTTATTTGCATAACCTTAATGATATTAAATTAATATAATACATCTTATATTTAATTATCTATCTCAATATGTCAACATATAATTTATAACGAAGATAAAACATTTTAATATTTAAAATTTTGAGCCACTGGTTACGAAACCAGTGGCAATGAACACCTCCACTATACACCTACACTTTAGTACTCCAATTCTTTACACCATTAATAATTTTGACCTAACTTTTCTCTCACCATTCATCTAACATTAAATACTATACATATGCATCCTTTAACTTTGTAATATAATATAATAATATTAGTAAAATAATGTAAATTTATTCCACTGGAGTTAACCACAAAAATTCGCCTTAATCTGCTACTCGCTATATTATTTTACTCTCCTCCAATCATCACATAGTATTTGTATAATAATTATTTTACAAGTCAGTTTAATCACCTACATCTATAAGCGAGAGAAGAGAAGAAGAAACCTCATGCGTATCACCCATGATCTATGCACCCTCCAAGATATTATGATTACTATTATTATTATTTTCCTTACCATAACTACACCAGACAATTACAATACAATTTTAATTCACCAAAACCTATAAATTCATAACACACCAAAGTCAATTTTCTTTTATGTAACATGTCAATTGCTGCTAAAATTTGCAGGCAGCAACATCATATTGTCGCCACGTAGAAACAATTTCTCCATATCCCCTTTTTCCCATTTAATTAGTATAATATTCTGTCATGGCTAAAATATCAATATATATATCCCTATCATCAATACATATGTATAGCTCAATATTAAACTTGTCGAGTTTTACCTGAAGGCGCACTTTACGATCTTCTTCGCAACCCTTCTGCCCTTCTGTGATTTTCTTACTTTCCTCTAGAGATTACTTATACCCTAATTTCTATATAGGACTAATTATATAAATAGTGAAAGTGACCCATCACTAATTGTAAGGTTATTTTCTTTAATCATTAACTAAATTAATTATTTAAACTACCCTCTTAATTTTATAATTGTAATTACGAATAGTCCAAAACACCTATTTAGAATCTATTGAAAAGTATTTTATGAAATAAAAGCTCTAGTACTCAAAACGACCATAAGGGTTGTTACAGTTTACATCTCAGACATTTAATGATTATTGTTTGTCCACTGGAATAACAGTTGAACATCCTGTTGCACATGTTCATACTCAAAATAGTTTAGCAGAGTCATTGATTAAACGTCTTCAATTGATAGATAGATCCTTGTTGATGAAAACAAAGTTGCCTGTTTAGGTTTGGGGGCATGCTATTTTGCATGCAGCAGCACTTGTGCGCATAAGGCCAACCAGTTATCATGACATCTCCCCATTACAATTGGTTTTTGATCAGGAGCCAAACATTTCCCATCTTAGAATCTTTGGTTGTGCGGTATATGTTCCAATTGCTCCACCACAACGCACAAAGATGGGTCCCCAAAGAATGTTGGGGATATATGTTGGGTATGAATCTCGTTCTATTATAAAATATTTGGAACCTAGAACTGGAGATTTATTTACGGCAAGGTTTGTTGATTGTCATTTTGATGAATCAGTTTATCCAACATTAGCGGGAGAATAAAAGCAGTTGGAAAATGAGATAGATTGGAATTCATTTTCACAATCTCATTTAGATCCTCGAACAAATCAATGTGAGCAAGAAGTTCAAAAGATAATTTATTTGCAGAATATTGCAAATCAACTGCCGGATGCATTTACTAGCCTTCCACGGGTTACTAAATCATATATTCCAGCTGCTAATGCTCAAGTTAGAGTTGATGTCACTATAGGATAAAATGTTAAGGCAAATGAGTCTGGACCACGCTTAAAACGTGGTAGACCAATTGGTTCCAAGGATAAAAATCCTCGGAAAAGAAAAGGAATAAATGATCAAGATGATGATCATAATATAGAGGCAATTGCTCATGAAGAGCTCCGAGACATAATAAATTATGACACCACAAAGGAGGTCCACGTACCTGAAAATAATGAGAATGAGGAAATCTCTATAAATTATATCTCGACGAGAAAAAGGTGGAATCGAAATAATATTGTGGTGGATAATATTTTTGCCTATAATGTTGCAGTTGAAATAATGCAACAAGATGAGAATTTGGAACCAAGATCTGTCAACGAGTGTAGACAGAGAAATGATTGGCCAAAATGGAAAAAAGCAATTCAAACAGAATTGGCTTCACTTGAAAAACGTGAAGTTTTTGGACCAATAGTCCGAACACCTGAAGGTATCAAACCAGTGGGGCATAAATGGGTTTTTGTGCAAAAACACAATGAAAGTGGTGAAGTCGTAAGATATAAAGCACGACTTGTGGCACAAGGATTTTCACAAAGGCCTGGCATTTATTATGAGGAGACATATTCTCCTGTGGTAGATGCAATTACCTTCAGGTATCTGATAAATATGAAAGTTCATGAAAAACTTAAAATGCATCTAATGGACGTTGTCACAGCTTATTTATATGGCTCACTAGACCATAATATTTTTATGAAAATCCTTGTAAGCATTTAAAGTGCCTGAAGCATATAAAAATTCAAAAGAAAGTTGTTCAATAAAGCTTCAGAAATCCTTATATGGATTAAAACAATCAGGTCGAATGTGGTATAATCGTCTTAGCGAATATTTGCTAAAAGAAGGGTACAAGAATGACCCTATTTGTCCTTGTATTTTTATACGAAGGTCAAAATCTGAATTTGTAATAATATCTGTTTATGTTGATGACTTGAACATTATTGCAACTCCTAAAGAGCTTTTAAAAGCAGTTGAGTGTTTGAAGAAAGAATTTGAAATGAAAAATCTTGGTAAGACAAAATTTTGTCTTGGCCTTCAGATTGAACATTTGACAAATAAAATATTTATCCATCAATCAACATATACTGAAAAGGTTTTGAAAAGATTCTACATGGATAAACCACACCCATTGAGTACCCCGATGGTTGTGAGATCTCTTGATATAAATAAAGATCCATTCTGACCTCAAGAAAGTGATGAAGAGGTTCTTGGTGATGAAACACCATATCTCAGTGCTATTAGGGCACTAATGTACCTTGCAAACAATACCCGACCAGATATTTATTTCGCAGTAAGTTTATTGGCAAGATTCAGCTCATGTCCAACAAAAAGACATTGGAAAGGTGTTAAGCATATATTCAGATATCTTCAAGGAACAATTGATATGAGATTGTTGTATTCTAATGCATCCAAGTCAGAATTGGTCGGTTATGCAGATGCAGGGTATTTTTCTGATCCGCATAAAGCCCGATCTCAGACAGGCTATTTATTCACCTATGGAGGTACAGCTGTATCATGGCGTTCGATGAAGCAAACAATAGTTGCTACTTCTTCAAATCATGCAGAGATAATAGCTATTCATGAAGCCAGTCGAGAGTGTGTATGGTTGAGATCAATGACTCAACACATTCTGCAATTATGCGGTCTTTCTGTGCAAACAAAGACTCCAACAATATTGTATGAAGATAATGCTGCTTGCGTAGCTCAATTAAAAGGAGGATATATTAAAGGAGACCGAACAAAGCATATTTCACCAAAGTTCTTTTTCACACATGATCTTCAACAAAATGGTGAGATAAATGTTCAACAAATTCGTTCGAGTGATAATCTTGCAGATTTATTCACTAAGGCATTGCCAACGTCAACATTTGAGAAGCTAAGATATAAGATTGGGATGCGTCGTCTCCAAAATATCAAATAAGTTCTTTATCAGGGGGAGTAAATACGCGCTGTACTCTTTTTCCCTTAGCCAAGGTTTTGTCCCATTGGGTTTTCCTGGTAAGGTTTTTAATGAGGCAGCACTCGAGGCGTATGACAAGATGTGTGTACTCTTTTTCCTTCACTTGGATTTTTCCCACTGGATTTTTCCTAGTAAGGTTTTAACGAGGCACATTATCTATAAACATCCAAGGGAGAGTGTTACAAATCCACTTAATTGTGTGGATGTTTCTATTCATCTATTCCTAACGTAATATCCTATTAATGTATCACTTAATTAATGTCTTCCAACGTGATTGTTTAGCATTATAAACGGATGATTTTACATCCTATAAAAGGCATGCTTCACCCTTGTGAAAGACACACTTGAAGATAATAAGAATATTATCCATTCTATACTTTCCATCACTATTTTGTCTTCCTATATTGTTTAAATATTTTTGTATTTTCCTTTCATTTTACAACAATTGAAAGAATGCTTAATATTACCTTAAATTAAAGTCTTCCTTCTTAACATTTTCGATTCATCCCATAAGTAGGGACTGAGTCAATGCATTAGTTACGTTTTCGATTGAGCCCAATAATTTTAGTTTTAAACCATGAATTTGTAATAATAAATTTATTTAATATGTAAAATTATTTATTTAGAAATAAAAGTACGTTTATTATGTTATTTCTGACATGTATGATTTTTATACTTGAACCCGTATTATTAGCATGTGTTTCTTTTATATAAGAAAAAATATTTTCTGATTGATCTGTTTCTGTTTTGCTTAATATGATTCATATTTATTGACTTTATGTGTTGTTGCAAATATATAACAAAGTGAATAACAATTTTAGTTATAACCTAGTCATCTTACTTAAGAACAACGTTGGTGAAGATCGAAAGAACCTTTAAATTAAAATAACTCTAATAATAATGTACACCAGTTTTAAAACTACTATTTAAATATATTCTGGATAATATTTATGTCACATTCATAATTCAGTACTCATTAATTGATAAAGAATAAACACGCAACACTCATATCAAGAGATTAATAATTAGTGAAAGAAAAAGTTAAAAAAGAATGTAAGAATTAATTATAGTGAATATGAGTCAATAAGAATACTAGTAAATAGATAAGAATGAATGGAAGAAAAAAAAGTCTTCACACATTAAGGAAAAAGACAACAAAAATTAAAAAAAGATAAAACTTCAAGAAAATAATGTTGTCCACAAGATTCAAACCCGCATTGCCCATGTGGCAAATTACTTGCTTTACCAATCAAAACATTTGTCACCATTATGATTAGTGGGTGGCGACGAATATATATATATATATATATATATATATATATATATATATATATATAGTGAGAGAGAGAGAGAGAGAGAGAGAGAGTTTTTTCACGGGTACCCATAGATCTGCCTCTGCTTATAATTAATGGAAAAGGGCCTAAAATACCCTCAAAGTATTGAAAAGGGTACAAAATTACCCTCCATCCACCTATTGGCTCCAAAATGCCCTTTTCATCCACCTATTGGCTCCAAAATACCCTTGTCATCCACCTTTGGGTTCAAAATTGACCACTTCTTTAATTGTTTTAAAATTAAACTCTTTGAATATTTTTTAAAATACTTGGCGTTCAACTATTGGTTATAATTTAATTTATTAATATAATTTATAAATCAACCCACTACCCACTCATTACTAACTAAACCCGACCCAATTAATAATCCAATTATAATATTAAAATTGTCATAAACATTACTAAAACACGATGAAATTATAGATTCCTGAAAATGACATTCAAAATTATTTGAGTACGAATCGAAGCCCCAATTAAATATAGGTTGAGCAGCTTATTTAGGAGGACACTTTCAATAGGATTCTCTTTCAAGATTGAATTAAAAATTTATGATTAAAGGTAAAGAAGTAATACATCCCGAATTAATTCATGCACTTTTTTAAAATATAATTTTATAAATATTTATGATTTGTTTTAATACCTTTAATATATTATTTTGAAAAAAAGTTAACTATGAAGTAACATCACATAATTGAGACGTAAGAATAATTAAGATGAACATAGTCAGACTTTTAAGTTTATCGGTAATTTTTATATAGACACTTAACGTATGATAATTTACTTCTATAGATATTTTCGCCTCAAATTTTTAAAAACACTAAATTGGCAGTAGCTTTTTTGTTGTTGCATTAATAATGTGACGGTGTATTAATTTGGAGGGGTTTAATTAGTAATGGGTGGTTAGTGGATTGATTTATAAATTATACTAATAAGTTAAATTATAACATATAGTTGCGTGCCACGTATTTAAAAAAATATTTAAATAGTTTAAATATAAAACCGTTAAATAAGTGGTCAATTTTGAACCAAAAGGTGGATGACAAGGGTATTTTGGACCCAATAGGTGGGTGGGAAGGGTATTTTGGAGCCAATAGGTGGATGGAGGGTAATTTTGTACCATTTCCAATACTTTAAGGGTATTTTAAGCCCTTTTCCGTATAATTAAAGCTTTCTATGTATAAACTTTTCCATTTTGAAAGGACTTACTTTCAGGGAGATTTAACACAACTCTTAGAGAACAAATTTGTATACATATATTTAGTGAGTTAAGTTATTGAACCTGTATTAATTTATAATTAGTAGAGCAGCATATCTATGATATTTCAAATTTAA
Source organism: Solanum sitiens (assembly GCA_016801875.1). Taxonomy (NCBI): domain Eukaryota; kingdom Viridiplantae; phylum Streptophyta; class Magnoliopsida; order Solanales; family Solanaceae; genus Solanum; species Solanum sitiens. The sequence continues at coordinate 420,299 of JABWTJ010000012.1, read as the reverse complement.
ATAATTTAATATCTTTTTGTAACATTAAGAAATGAAAAAAAAAGACTTTCGAATAAGTTTTTCTACAATAGTCAAATCATATTATTTGTCAAATATTGTTAATTTGTTATAGTTGTAAAACAACCAATCATTATAAAATTCAGAAGTGTTGAAACAAACAAGATTGTTACGATGAAGTCTAATTATTATAGTTTGGTTATTTATGATATTTTAGTTTGTGATGGCCAGTTTTTTTTTTGGGAGAGTTTCCAAGATAAGATCTTGATTGATATTACATTTAGATTGTTATAGGTATTGTCTTGTTTATGTTAAGGAATTTATTTATAAGGTAGTGTTATTGAATATTAAGAGAATAGACGCAAAACTATTAGAAACAGTTCTGATGTTACAAAGGACAATAATAAACTTATTTGGAGTTTGGTCTCGAGCTTAGTGAAAAGTTTCAGAATAGTCATGTATAGAGATAGGTCATAGTTATTAGCCAAAAGAATTCATTAACCCCACCCACCCCCCGAACTTGAAGCTTTTTATTCGGTGTACACCTAAACTTTATTTTTTTTGAATTCCCCCCCCCCCTCCCTCCGAACTTGTTTATTCATCCAACCCGTGCACCTTTTCTGTCCACCTGGCATAAAAATTGAAAGCACACTCTACTAGGCGCGTGAGGGAGTGATTTTTTGCCATGTCATAAAGCTATAATTGTAAAAAAAAATGTAAAATCTGCATTTTTTATAAATATTGACGAAAATATTCATTACCCATATGATTTTTTCCTCACTTTTCTCCAACTCAATTGCTAATCACTCAATATTTGGTATAAAAGGAGTATCTTGAAGAACCCAAGCTATTAAAGAATCGTAAATTACAATTACTCTTTAGTAATTTCTGGATAGTTTTTGTAAAAGAGAAGTAATCGGGGCATCAATTGGGAAGGGAATTTGGTGGTGGAATTTGGATTTGGAGGTGCGGTTTCGTAATTTGGTATTTGGAATCCATGGAATTTGACGGTGGAGGTGGAGAGTGAATTCCAGTCATGGATGCGAATTTTTGCTTGACGAAGGTGGACGGTGGTTCTGGAAAAGTGGAGCGGGAGGTTATAGACGGATATGAGGCGGGAGAGGTGGAGGAGTTGTTGGAATATGATATTTATTTTTTGCCATTTTAATTTTTTTAGGTGGCTATTACTTATCCAAGTGGAAATCCACATCATCACCACTTTTGTCAGGTGACGCGCGCGTGTAGTCTTAATAGGAGCAGTGGACAAAAAAGGTGTACGCAATGGTGGAATAAACAAGTTTGAGGGGTAATTAAAACATAATATAGTATAGGTTTACACCGAATAAAAGACTTCAAGTTCAGGGAGATAATGAATACTTTTGCCTAGTTTTACTCTCTTGAATAAATATAATTTCACATAAAATACTTATGTTAATTTATTTTCCGTATTTTATTTTAACGACTGCAAAGATATTGACTTTAAAAAGTGAGGATGACAAATCTATTGAACTAATAAGTTAATTAACATGAATTATATTTCTAATCATGCTCCGTTAGGTTCTATTTCAATAAGAGTGTAGGGTTTAACTAAGATGAAGAGTTTATGAGGTCAACTTAAATTAACACTAATTATATTTGGGATAAGACACAAGTACTCTTCCTAGACTATAATTGAAATTATAGAGACACATCTTAACTAATTAAGGTCTTATTGTTGTTCATCTTGTATTCCTAACTTACTTAGAACAAAGCTTTGAAGAACTTTGTAAGACAACAAAGTTTAAGAACATTTTCACAACTAGAAAATTTAAAACTAGTAGAGAAAGTAGAATCAGAAACAAATTAGAAAAATACACGAAATATTTTTCTTAAAAAAGAATTATTGTCAATTTGTGTTTAAAGAATCTTACTGATTCCAACAAACTTTGCAGAAACACGAAGTTACCAAAGTTTAATGAACCAGTAAAGAATAGAAGAACAGAAGAACATAAATTAATTCACAAATCTAAAATCTGTAACACATACCAGAATCTGGAAAAACAGGAAGAATATCAAGTCACTGGATGCACAGTGTCCCCTTAAGGAAATTATTCCCCTCTATTATCCGAGGTTTAATTTGGAATATGTCCTACCAGGATAGAATGATCTCAATCACCAGTGTATTGATACCCAAAACGCTGGTGTTAGCGAGCCACTCAACGACAGTAAAGTACACTTAGAATACAAGATTTATTAGTAGTATAAGAAGTCCAGAAAATTCTATATCTAAAATGAGAGGAAATCCCTCAATTTATAGAAAACAAAGGGTATTGCGAAAAGGTTCTTATTGTGCCTTACCGAAAAGGTCACAATCTTTCAGAAAGGTCGTCACCTTTCATAAAAGTCACAACTTTTCATAAAATTCACAACTTTTCATAAAACTCATAACTTTTCATAAAAGTCGCAATCTTTCATAAAAGTTGCAACTCTTCATTTTCCATTCACACTTTTTAAACCTAACAATCCCCTGAATGAATAGGGAATGACTCCAAGACAAAGAAACAGACAAGTATGTGTACTTTACAAGCAAGAATTAATTGCATCTGGATAAGTAGGTTTCCCCTTGGACTTTTCATAGTGAACGTATGTAGGATATACTCGGTCAATCGGTAGATGCGATATCTTTGAAACCGTCGAGCTTTGGTGTATACCTAGACAACCATATGTCTCTCAATTAACCCTTTACCGTTTATGGTTTTTATAGTTGTGTTCGTTTCAGCCATGAACACCTCCTGATTTAATGAGTGCATAGAGAATAGTCTTTTGACAATAATTCTCTTTGAAGCGGCTTACACTTCACACTCACATAGGTGATTTCTAACCGTGTTATCGCTTAGATACACTATTTGGTCAACTCTGCCAAAATTAGCAAATCATTAAAACCATTAAGCTTTATTAACTCATTAAAAAGTCTTAATGTTGTATCCTTGTTCCTGAGCATTGTCTTCATCATGAGAATAGATTGAGTTGGTTGACAATGTGCCGAACCGTCATTCACAACTTTGTTTTCTGCCTTGAATCTAGCTCTTGGGATCTCCAGTCTGCTAGATAGAGTTACCGCCATGATGACTTGTCCTAAGTCGTAAACCCATTCCCTTATATAATCTTTAAATTTTCTATCTAGTTAGGCCTTTTTGTAAGTGGATTCGACACATTAAATTTTGACTTTACATAGTCAATTCTGATAATTCCAATAGAGAGTAGTTTTCTAACGGTATCATGTCTATGTCCTATATGACGAGAATTTATGTTATACATCATGCTCCATGCCCTACCTATTGCATCTTTACTATCAAAGTGTATGCATACTAATGCCAATGGTTTGGGCCAAAATAGAATATCTATCAAGAAAATTCCGAGTCTTTCAACTTATTCACCGACCTTATCTAGAGCACCTAGCTCAGAGATCATTGTAGAGCTAGCGATACATGTCTCTTTTGAAATATTTTCAAGAGACTGCTCCTCTACCAAGAATAAATACATATCCACTCATGGATTTTACTTCATTTGTCCGATGATCCAATTAGCATCACTATATCCTTTCAATACTGTTGTATATTATTATAATGCAAGACATAGTTTTAAGTATTATTTTAAAAACTCCAAAACTCTATTTATTGCCATCTAATGAGTTTATTTGGGATCACTTGTGAACCGACTCAGTTTATAATAGCAAATGCTATATCTGATCGCGCACACTTCATGATATACATCATACTTCTCAATACTCTAGCATAATCCAATTTTGAATCACTTTTGCTTTCACTCTTTTGAAATACAAAGCTCACATTTATTGGAGACTTGACAATATTGACATCCAAATATTTGAACTAGTCAAGTACCTTTTCAATGCAATGAGACCGTGAAAATGCTAAACATTATGGAGTTCTAAGGATTCTTATATCTAAGATTGAATCAGCAACTCCAATATTTTTCATTCCAAACTTGCTTTCTAGCATACGTTTAGTAGCATTTATGTCATTAGTGTCTCTATTGATGATCAACATATAACCACTATACAAACAAACAATAACCTTATGATTTTAATGTGAACACATTTATCACTTCCATCATTCTTAAATCCATTTGACAACATGGTTTGGTCAAATTTCTTATGTCATTGTTTAGGTGCTTGTTTTAGTCTATAATGTGCCTTAACAAGTTCGCACATTTTCTTTTATTTTCCAGGAACCACAAAACCCTCGGGTTGTTCCATGTAAATTTCTTTCTCCAATTCTACGTATAAGAAAGTTCTTTTCACATTCATTTGATGAATTTGGAGGTCATATGCCACAACTAATAATTTTAGCATCCGAATGGATGTAATTCTAGTTACTACCGAGTATATATATCGAAAAGATCAAAAAACCTTGTTTTTGTCTAAAGCCTTTGACACAATGTCTTGCTTTATATTTTTCAACAATTCTATCAACTGTTATTTTCCTTCTAAATATTCACTTTGAACCCAAAGGTTTATTTTCTGGAAGAAGATCAATTAACTTTCAAATATGATTGCTCAAGATTGCATCAATCTCACTATTGACACCATCTTTCCAAAGGATGAGTCTACAGAAGACACAAGAAATGTTACAAAATCATATTCGAAGGAAGTAAATGTCCTTTGAAATTACTAAGCCTCTGAATCTCTTTATTAAGTACATTATCATTTTTCCTTTCCTAGGCCTTTTAGACCCTTCTCTAGACTACTCAAGTCTAATTTTACATTCCACAGTCATAGGTCCAATTTTAATTTTTTTTAGGAATAGGAACTTGAACTTTGGCTAGACACCCATACACTTTGAAATATTTCAAGGTGGATTTCCTTCCTTTCCATTTCTCATATGGAAAATATTGTATCCTGAACAAACAAAATCTCTTTCTTTCTAAAAAGACAAAACTTTTTGTTGTTCCCTTTTGCAGTAAGGATAGTTCCTCCACACAAGTTTTGTGGTAAACTCGAACTTAAAAATAATGCATCCATAATTTCTTTCAACGTTCGGTTTTTCTTTAGATTGAGATGAATAGGGCAGTAGTTTGATGGATAATTCCACTTTCCAAACATATTTCTGCACAAGGATATTTGTACTCTCCATTCTTATCATTTTTTATCTTTTTTCACACTGATTTTCAACTTCGATATTGCATTGTCTAGACATTTCTATTGTTTCATCCTTACCATTCAGCAAATAGAAATGTCTAGACAATGTAATATCGAAGTTGAAAATCAGCGTGGATTTTAATGTGAAAATATTTATCACTTCCATCATTCTTAAATCCATTTTCCAACATGGTTTGGTCAAATTTCTTATGTCATTATTCGGGTGCTTGTTTTAGCCCATAATGTAACTTAGCAAGTTCGCACACTTTCTTTTATTTATCAGGAACCACAAAACTCTCAGGCTATTCCACGTAAATGTCTTCCTCCAATTCTCCCTATAAGAGAGTTCTTTTCACATCCATTTGATGAATTTGGAGTTCATATACCACAGCTAACACAATTAACATCCAAATGAATGTCATTCTAGTTACTGGTGAGTATGTGTCAAAAAGATCAAGACCTTGTTTTTGGCTAAAACCTTTGACAAAAAGTCTTGTTTTATATTTGTAAACAGTTCCATTGACTTTCATTTTTCTTTTGAGAATTCACTTTGAACCCAAAGGCTTATTTCCTAGAGGAAGATCAATCAACTTCAAATAGGATTACCCAAAATTGAATCAATCTCACTATTGACACCATCTATCCAAAAGGATGAGTCTACAGAAGACACAAGAAATGTTACAAAAAATCATATTCGAAGGAAGTAGATATCATTTGACATTTACTACGCCTCTAAATCTCTTTTACATTCTCCTCTTGTTCTTCCCAAGGTCGTGTACACACTAGACTATTCAAGTCTAAGTTTATAATCCACAGTCTTAGGTCTTATTAATTATTTTAGGAATATGAACTTTGACTTTATATAGACATCCCAACTTTTTGAAATATTTCAAGTTGGATTTTCCTCTTTTTCATTTCTCATATGGAATAGATTGTGTGCTGAACAAACAAAATTGTTTTGATTTTAAAAAGACAAAACTATTTGTTATTCCCTTTTGCAGTAAGGATTGTTCCTCCACACAAGTTCTGTGGTAAACCCAAACTTATAAATAATGCATCCATCATTTCTTTCAACGTTCGATTTTTCATTAGTTTGAGGTGAATAGGGCAGCAGTTTGATGGATAATTTCACTTTTCAAACACATTTATGCAAAATGAGATTTATACTCTCCATCCCTATCACTTCGTATCTATTTCCCAACTGATTTTCAACTTTAGTATTATATTGTCTAGACGTTTCTATTGCTTCATCCTTTCCATATAGCAAATAGACATAGTCGTTTCTAATGCAATTGTCAATAAAAGTAACGAGATACTTTTTTCCACCACGAGATGGTTATGACTTTATATCAAAAAATTTAGTTTAAATCAATTCTAAGGGATTATAATTCCCTTCAACAGATTTATAAGAATGCTCAGCATACTTAGATTTCACACAAACTTGACATTTTTATTTGTTGCACTCAAAGTTAGATAAAACTTCTAAGTTGATCAGTTTTCCTTACAGGGTTCTTATTTTTAATTGACATGCCACAAGTGCTCATGTCACAAACTTTGAGTCAAGCAAGTAAGAACAAATAAAAATATTGAGTTTGAAAAGCTCTTCGCGAGGTAGCATTTTTCTCAAATATTTTGTTCCAACTTCTTACAATTTTGTGTGATACAAACATTGTTTAGAGTCAACACCTTGTCAAATGTCCTTTTCATAAGGACCTTTCCATAACTTTCAATTTGATTGTTATAGAACTACCCATGAACAAATTTTCATCGGATCCAATAAAGGCGATATAGTCCAAATGCTTCTTTTACAAAATATGACAAATGACTATTCACAAATATTCATGTCTATACAAATAATTATATATAATGGACACATATTTACATGAAAAATCACAACATTTTAAGTAATATTTTTTCATAAAAGAACTCAATCATTTTGAACAAGTACATATAATTTGGTAGTTTCATACTAGTAACACCATATACTAGTAATAGAGAAACTCAACAACCACAATACCAAATATACTCCAAAAATTTTGTGGGTCTAACATAATACAAAAGTATCATTGAATTTCATATCTTTTGCTCCAAAATTGGATTAGACAACAAGTCTAATTTTATTTTTATCAGAAAAAAAGATTCCCCACATTTTAAATGTGATCTCAAAAGTATTTTTCAAGTATTTAAAAATATTTTTTCCACATATTTTCTCATACTATCAAAATGTCATTGGCAGTATGAAACCTCTTTTGAAAATATTATTCTACGAAAGAATTATAGAGTTTCAATTCTCTTTGACAATCTTTACATAGTGTCAAAGTTCATTCCACAAACTCACCAACTCTATGTCACTGGTCTTTTCCCTCTATCACAAATAGACATACCACTTATTATTTAGAATATTTCTATATAAAAGTAAATTCTATAGAAAATCAAAAGTATAACACAGACTTAGTAGATGAAGTTTTCATATTCTTCAAGTCAATTGCATAGTCTAATTTCTTCAGAGTAGAAAACTACAAAAGTTTTTTATCCACAAGAATCAGACATAATCAAATTCACAAGGAGTACAAAACTACAAACGTTTTTTTTAGTCTCCAAACGGAATTAAACATATTCTTTATCACATAGAAATGTTTTTCTTTTCAAATAGTCTTCCAATTATAACATTTTGACATACTATTTTATCAAAAAAAATTGTGCATCTCTGATTTTGCAAGGAATTTTAAAGGCAACACTATTTGTCAAGCAAAATTCATTCCAGTAGACACGTAATTTTGATCGAACATAAGGTTTTACACTATTTTTTATTTCTTATATATTTCTTTTATGTTCAAGTTAGATATTTTAGTTTTATCTTATTTTAATAAGTTTATTTTAAAGATTTGAAAACAACAAAATATATTTTAATCTTGATTTAATAAAAAACTAATATTTCTTAATTATAATTTTTATATTAGCTATTCAATTATTATTTATTTTTATAATTAGCTAATATTCTTATTATAATTTTTATATTAATTATTAATAATAACCTTCCTTAACTTCACTACTACCCAACCCACTACCCCACCTTAACCTCCACTCCCTCAACCCCACTACCCCACTCCTATACACTACTACACACATTACTCTACATATTACACCAACACACACAAACGAGGAGCGAAAAAAGAAAAAGGAAAAAATCAGAAAATTTTCAGCAATAAAAAATAATCAAAACACACCCACACACAACAAAAACAGAAAGGAAAAGAAGGAAAAACACAACACACATTCACATAAAAAATTGAGTATTCTAATCGTGGTTTGGTCAAGACTTTGCGGGACTTTTCTTTTCATTTAAGGTTTAACTTTACCTTGTTTATTGATGGAATTTGATGTAATTATTTGGTAGTTTCTTACACTTAAGAGTTATATCTTTTTTTTAAATAGCTTTATTTGATGAAAATTATTGTTGTTTATTTTGTCCAATAAAGAATGAGATTTATTTTAGAAATTTGTCATTGTTTTGTTGGATCAATGAGAAATTATAATATGTGCATACCTAATTTTGTCATTAACTTTAATATAAAAATAAAATATAATATGTGTGGTCCTAATTTTAACATTAACTTTAAGAGTCAATAAAAATAAAAGAATACAAAATAACATATAATGTTATATTGTATCCTAGAAGTTTAGATTTATTTTATTCTATTTGATTTTATTTAATATTTTCTTATAACATTAGATGTGTTTTAGGCATGTTAAAGATATTGGTTTCAATTAAGAATGTGGTTACACATCTTTCTTGATACATTTAAAAATAATTCAAGGATGCGGTGACACAACTTGTCCATAAGATATTAAATTTTCAGCAATTTAACATTATATTATAGACAATTATTAGGTGAAATGCGAAGAAGACAATTATGTCTCTAAACGTCAAGATCGAGAATACAGTTATGCATCCGGTTTAAGACTAATAAAATTCAACAATAAAAATATGAGCGAAACTGTAGCACATAAAATATATCAAAAAAAAACTAAAAGAAGTATAAGTCAATAAAAGGACCGTGCTAGAACCACGGGACTCGAGGGATGTCTAATACCTTCCCCTCGGTCAACAGAATTCCTTACCCAAATTTTTAGTTCGCAGACCAAAATATAGAGTCATTTCCTTTTGGTTAGGGATAAAAAGAAAGGTGACTTGGAACACCATAAATCTATTCCAAGTGGCGACTCCTGAAAAAGTAAAATAATCCATAAATCAATAATGTCACTTAAACTGGAAAAAAACTTCCTACGCCGCGCACAAAAAGGGGTGCGACATCTCTGGCGACTCCACTGGGGACTATTCAGAATTCGAGCTTTGTATATTGACTTTTACTTGATTTTATTATTTTATTTTATTGGATATATTTTGTTTGATGATCTATTGTGCTACTTGCTGCTCATTCTTTTTGCTTTTATATTTATATTATTGAACTTCACCTAAAAAAAAATCCTCTCACTCACACCTTATTAGTCTATGACTACACTTACACACGTTCACAGGAATGCAGTTATGCATCCTACTTTCTCTTGAGATAAAGCTGGAGTGTCTTGGCACCCAGTGAAGGATAAATAGTCACATATGTTAGGCAGGTTGGACCAGCAATGAAGTCAGAATAGCGCTGCTACTGATAAATTGTCCCTCTTTGTCTCGAGTTGTCCACTTGAGTAAGCCGATCTAGACGCCTATCACCTTTAGGTCATGGTTTCCACTAGTAGGTTTCACTTATTTGGACGATTGCATTTGACTTAGTGACTTGAAACAAAAATTGAGTCACTCTAGGACAATTATCCATTTCTTATTGACCACTTAAATGGTTTTCTATGCTCTATGAAAATGCAGTTATTTAGAAAGTCTTTATAAGTAGATTCATTTCAGTGTGATTAGTGTAGTGAAAAAAGAGTTACCTTTCAATTTTATTATTATTTTAAAAAAACGCCAAAACATTTATTCTTTTAAAATTTATTACACATTTCTTAAAAATAAAATAATAAATTTTGAGTAACTTAATTAAAAAAATAATAAATTTTATTTAAATTTCTTTTGTATAGTAAATATAAAAAAAATCAAAATATTTTGTTTCATTATACTTACAAAAATAAGGCATTTGTCAAGTCAAGTTTCAATATCTTATAATTTTTTTTATTATTATCCAGTCTGAACGAACTACGCACACCTGATTCTCACCACAATGAGATACGTAGGCAACCCTCTCTCGATTTAGTGATCTTTAAATAAAATAAAATAAAAAGAAGTTTTAATCTTTATCTAAAATAAGTTTTTATTAATTTTCTTTTAATAGTTCAAAAAAATCTATTTTTATCAAAAAATAAATAAATAAAAAATGCAAACTTCTAGTTCTTGTTCATGTTCACAAGCGTGTTACGTACGCAATTTCAAACGAATTTGATCAATGCATTATTAAATTATTATTTTTAACAACTAATAATTTCTAACCATAACAAACTTTATGGTCCATGCACATAATTAAATTAAAGCGGTTGGTTTGTTGGTAAGCTGACATCACATCCCTACAATACAAGATCAAAAGCAAAAAAGAAAATGGCTCACAAATATGAAAATGAGTCGGACAATGATAAGGTCCGAAACCAGATGACCTCACAAGAAACAGAGTCAACAGAAGAGGTAAGGGTATTAAGACAACATATATCAGAGTTGTACGAAGCTTGGATGAGTGGACAAGCTCCACCATCTTCAATATGTGACTATCTAAATACAAATATGTCACCCCTATCCAAGTGTCAACAAATGATTCAATTTATCCACCTGGATTTGGTCCTTATGCTAACACATCCAACGTTGCTGGAACTTCTACGGTGCGCCCTTTGAGTATACCAATGATGAGTAATTCACTCTTCGTGTCGACTGCGCCGACTAATAACATTTCGCAGCCTATACTGGAGCCGAAATTGAACAATGACCCTCTACCTAAAATTCAATATGATCGAGATTATACCCCTTAATTGACATTCAAAATTCCAAACTCTTATCTTCACACTCATCAGTATAGTTTCCATGTTAAGGCTAAAAAGGCTGTTAAGAACGAGGAACATGAAGAAATGACGAGAAAACTGAAGAGTTTGAAACAAAGTGTAAGAGATATGCAGGGATTGGGAGGTCACAAAAGTGTCTCATTCAATGATTTATGCATATTTCCCCACGTTCATCTACCCATTGATTTTAAAACTCCAAAATTTAAGAAGTATGATGGACATGGAGATCCTCTAGCTCATTTAAAGAGATATTGTAATCAACTGAGAGGGGCCGGAAACAAAGAAGAATTGCTCATGGATTATTTTGGGAAAAGTTTGATTGGAATTGCCTCATAATGGTTCATAGATCAAGATACTTCTAACTGGCATACATGGGATAATTTGGCTCGATGTTTTGTTCAACAATTTTAATATAACATTAACATAGTTCCAGATCGTACTTCACTGGACAACATGAGGAAAAAGACAACTGAAAATTTTCGTGAATATGCTATTAGGTGGAGGGAGCAAGCTGCGAGGGTTAAGCCACCAATGAAAGAGTCTGAAATGATTGATGTTTTACTTCAAGCGCAAGAACCGGACTACTTTCATTATTTACTTTCTGTTGTTGGCAAAACATTCGTCGAAATTATCAAGATTGATGAAATGGTGGAAAATGACATCAAATCTAGAAAAATTATTAGTCAAGCTTCCCTGAAATCCACCACGCAGGTGATTAAAAATGGATCAGAGAATCTTGGGGGAAAGAAACTAAACGGGGATGTAGTGAATGTTATGTCAGACACACAAAAAGTTCAAGGGGTCTACTTTATCCTGCACCACCTCAATACCCTCACTATATCCCCATGCAAGACACACAATACTCTATGGTACCACCTCAATATGCAGTCTATGGTGCACAACCATATACATTTCCACCAAACTATTCTCAATGGCGAGCAACAACACATCAAAATGTTCAAGCGTCTTCTCAAAATGTTTAAGCACCTTATAATCTTCGTTCGAGAAAGGAATTTAAAGGAGGTCAAAGGCCTAGAAATAATTTCACACCAATTGGAGAGTCTTACACAAGTTTATTTAATAAGTTGAAACATTTGAAGATGATAGAGCCGATTCCTAAAAATTATGTGGACCCACATGCAGAAGGTTTCAATCCTACTATACGGTGTGCATATCATTCTGATGCTCCAGGGCACAGTACTAAAGATTGTCGAAACTTAAGAAGAAAGGTGGAAGAGATGATTCAAACAAAGAGGATTGTGGTTCAAAATGATGACCCCCCAAATGTTACTAAGAATCCCATACCGGCGGAAAATGATGTACACTTCATCAAAATGATATGTGATGACAAAGAATACGAAAATTCTCTCAATTCTCAAGAAAAACAATTGAAATTGATGAATCTTTCATGAAGGCTAGCGTGAAAAATAGTGGCTAAGAAGTCAAGCTTGGTGATGGGGATGCACACTCTTCTTTTATCTAAAAAGAGAGTATGGATAGTCTATTTTGTCATCATTTCTGCTATGCAATCTTTTTTTATTTTACTTTAGTAAGTTAGAATTTTCTATCATTTCTCTTATATGTTTGTTTGTTGAGTCTTGTCGTAATTTAGGTTATAATAGAGTTGTAACCTGAAATTTAGTTTGTTGTCTGATTACTAAGTCCTTTAATCTTAATATAATATTTGTCTTGTATCATTTCTATCCGGTCTATTTGATTTTCCACATATGTATCTCTTTTCGATTCAATTTTGTGACATGATATGCAAGAGGATTTGGTTAGATCTTAAGATTATATCTAGTCATGGAATGTATACTCCATATAAGATCAAAAAAATAATATATTCGAGGAAATGAATAAAGGACTTAAACACCTTGATGCATCCTTTAGTAGCAAAAAGCATAAAGGAATAAATTTCGTTTAAATTGACATATCTCATTTGTTGTCAAGAAGTTATTACTTAGATGGAGATTTCAAGCTGACAAATATATCCATATTCAACAATGCATATGTTGCAAAGCGATAATGTCTGATTTTCACTTCACATCTTAAAAAGCATGTTTGTATTTAACATTTTTAATAATTGATATGACGAATGCATTTCATTCTACTATCCAAACATCGTGTAATCCTTTGCTTCCCCTTTTGAGACTTATTTTTATTCTCTTTCATACCCCTCTTATTGAATCAAAATACAGCCAAAAATAGTCACAAATTCAAATTCAAGAAAAAATAAGGTCGAAAAAAGATTCAAGAAAAAAAAATGAAAAAAAGTTTGAAAAATCAATAACAAAAAAACCAAATTTTTTGAACTACGTTTGACTTGATCTTGCTTTGAAAAGATACGTAGGCAACCTTATTATAAGGTTCGGTCCAACCAAGAAAAGAAACCTAAAAGGTCCTCATCACAAAAACTAGGGCAAAAAATAATAATAATTTGTTATTATTATTTTTATACAACATAGAGTCGACTCCAAAAGTTGTAAGTTTTAACCCTGTTACCGCATTATCTTTGAGCCTTTATGACAATCATTTCTTTGTAACCCTATCCAAAAGCCACGTTACAATCCAAATAAGGACCTTCTGATCAATTTTTAACAATGACAAGTCAAGTAAGCTTTCAGTGTTGATAATCATATAAAGAAAAAGTCATGTTCGTATGAGGAGTGAAAATGAGGGAAACTTATCGATGAAGATCCTTCAAAGCACTGTAAAACATCATTTGTGTTGAGATAAAGTGAAATGAGAGAATCTTATTGGTGAAAACCCTCAGGGCACTATAAGACGATAATGAGTGAGAGACATACAAAATGAGTGAGATTGTTGGTGAAAAACATTTTGAGACACCACAAGTCAAATGTGAGGCATGAATCTAGTACAAGATTGGATTATAAAAGCATGACTTCAAAAGGCTGAAACTTTGACAAAAATAAAGTTTAGATTGATTGGACAGATCAAGCCATTTAATCTCACATGCATGTCACTCTATAATCTGATGAGTCACCACGGAAAGAGTCATGATTATTAGAATTGGGCATCACTCTCAAATGAGTCTTTTTATTTTTTTTCTCAAAAGAAATAAATTTTTTTTTCTTTTATTTCTTTTTTCTAATTTTTGTATTACTCAATTCGTTTTGTATTTCTTCCTTGAGTTAGTTTTTATTAAAGCATGCAGAAAATGATTTCAAAGTTGCTATCATTTCTTCAACTACTCAAAACAAACACATCAAATGTGACATGATTCAAGAAATAGTGACATGCATAGTAACTTGTCAACAATTATCAAAGTTTGAGAATTTGTTTGAATACAAGATTCAATGATTGTTGAAATATGGAAACAATATGACAAATTTGAAGTTGAAAGTTCTGAACAACTAGAGATATATTTTAAGATTATCAAGGTGAGCTGACTAGCGGATGAAAGCAGTCTATCTCAAGCTGAAATTAGCTTCAAACATGGCAACGACAGAACAATTATCATCAAAGCCAATACCACAAATCAATCGCCATTATAAAATAAAAAATAAAAATTGAAGACTCAAATTTTGTAAACATTATTGCCAAAAAAAAATAAAAAAAAATTAATTACATGTACTTTTCCTCCTTGGACAAACATTTCCTAGGCTGAGACATATATTTCTCATTTTCTCATAGGATTAACACTTCCTATTCGGAGACCGTTATTAGTATTTTTTTTTATTTTTTTTTTCTGTCCCAGAATAAACACTATTTAGTTTGAGGCAGTTATTTTTTTTCTTTTAAGATAAAAACTTTTTATTATAAAAAATAATAATAACAAAAGTAAACTAAAATTCAAATGTTATGATAATTATATTTGATGATTCAGAGTGGGAGGACCCTCCTAAACAATGAAAATTAGAGTAGCAGGATCCTCGTAAACAATGGGAATTAGAGTAGCAGAACCCTCCTAAACAATGGGAATTAGCGTAGCAGAACCCTCCTAAACAATGGGAATTAGCGTAGCAGGACCCTCCTAAACAATGAGAATTAGAATAGCAGGACCCTCCTAAACAATGAGAATAGCGTAGCAGGACCCTCCTAAACAATGGAAATTAGTGTAGCAGGACCCTCTTAAACAATGGGAAATAGATTAGCAGGACCCTCCTAAACAATAAGAATTAGCATAGCAGGACCCTCCTAAACAATGAGAATTAGAATAATGGAACCCTCCTAAACAATGAGAATTAGCGTAGCAAGACCCTCCTAAACAATGGGAATTAGAATAGCAGGACCCTCCTAAACAATGGGAATTAGCGTAGCAGGACCCTCTTAAACAATAGGAATTAGCGTAGAAAGTCCCTCCTAAACAATGGGAAACAGATTAGTAGGACCCTCCTAAATAATGGGAATTAGCGTAGCAGGACCCTCCTAGACAATAGGAATTAGCGTAGCAGGACCCTCCTAAACAATGGGAACTAGAATAGTAGGACCCTCCTAAACAATGAGAATTAGAGTAGCAGGACCCTCCTAAACAATGGGAATTAGCGTAGCATGACCCTCCTAAACAATGAGAATTAGCGTAGCAGGACCCTCCTAAATAATGAGAATTAGATTAGCAGGACTCTCCTAAACAATGGGAATTAGCGTAGCAGGACCCTCCTAAACAATGGGAATTAGCATAGCAGGACCCTCATGAATAATGGGACGTAGTATTAACAGGACCCTCCGGGGTAATGGAATTAGCAGGACCCTCCTACATAATGGAATTCAATCACTTTCTCCTAGGATAAACACTTCCTAGTCTGGGACGTTATTTATTTATTTTTTCTTCTCCTAGGATAAACACTTCCTAGTCTGAGATATTTTTTTTTCTTCTCCTAGGATAAACACTTCCTAGTCGGAGACGTTATTTATATTTTCTCCTAGGATAAACACTTCCTAGTCTGAGTTTATATTTTATTTACATTTGCTAATAACTCACAAAGTTTTTCCAGTGAAAACTGGGGCAATTTTTTTTTGTTTGTTTGTGATGATTTTCAGGTTTCTTCAAGCGAAACATGGATTTGAAAATCAAGAACAAAGTTTCAATTCTTTTCAGAATGATCAATCCCCATGATCGCAAGAAATCCGCTTCTGCAATGCATGTAGCAGCCTGACTACCTGACATCTATTTCTATTCAGTTACTAATCAATAAAACAAGCAAGCATTGTCATTTTGAAGAGTCTCAAAACCTCAGACTAAGTGACAAGTTCAACCTCCAATTCAGTTCAAGGATAAGATACTCACCCAAAAATCAAGGTATATCTTAAATTCAAGATTCAAGTGAAGACTCAAGAGAAGCTGCATAGATAGGAACTTGTACTTTTATATTCCTTTTGACTATTAGCTTTCATTTTTTTGTTGTAAGGATAAGAGCCGTGATCTGGAGCCTCGATAGAACCTTACTTAACTTCCGACTTATCACCTCATCTCTTTGAACTACATGTGACATGATTCCCTTAAAACTTGGATATGTAGGATGTTTGAAACAAGGACTCGGTTGCATATTTGTCTTTCAAATAAAAGTCCGGTCAAAACTTGTCGCTTTGTCAACTTCTTTGTCTGAAAACTCTTCGTGTCCTGTCAAAGATGGGCAAACTGTAGACAAGTAATTTTTTACCGAATTTAAGTTTTATACCCTTTATAGAGCTTAATATTTTTTATTAATATTTTAACTTTTATCTTATTTTATTAAGTTTATTTTAAAAAGATATAAAACTACAAAAAATAGAATCACACTTTAAGGCACATTTTTATTTATTCATTCAAAGTTTTAATAATAAATTAGCGATTTTAATTTTTATATTTTTTTTATCTAGATATTTAATTTTTCTTAATTAAGATTATTATTATTTTTATTTAATAACAGCAAAAAAAAAAAAAATAACCCACTACCCTCTCCCATTACCCCACTCACCTCACACTACCCCCACTCTCCACTCTCCACTCACCCCCACTAAACACTCCCACATTCCCATGCACACACGACATACACATGGCTGCACATTACATACACACCTACACTATTCCTAGGCTGATATACACACATACTAATGCATACAGAAACACACACACAGAGGAACGAAGAAAAAAAAGATCAGCAAAAATACCAACATATATAAGTACATAAACGGAAGGGAAAAAGGGAGAAGAACCAAAACTTACACATAGAGGGATCAACGAACAAAAGCAAAAAAGGAAAAAAAAAATTGGTAACATATCCACAAACATATTCATATCTTTATTCTTTTTTCTTCCACTACCTTTATATAAAGACAACACACATTCACACAACAAATTGTGAGTGTTTTAATCGTGGTGATTCAGTCAAGATTTTACGGCACTTATTCTTTTCATTTAAGGTTCAATTCTATCTTATCTGTTTATTTATTTATTTATTTATTTATTTATTTATTTTATGGAACTTAATGTAACTATTCGATATGTTTCTTATAGTTTGTTTGAATCATGATTTAATTTAAATGAATATTTTGTTAAGCGTTATGTTCAATTAATGAGTAAAGATAATCATAATTGGTGATTATTTTCCCTTGTTTATTTTTATTCCTTAGTTACTATCTTGATTAATATGTCAATAATAATAAATTAGGGATTGTTAGGCTCAACAAAATATTATTATTATTTTATGTTATCACACAAAGTGAGATTTATTTTAACATTTTGTTATAGTTTTGTTGTATTAGAAAGTGTATGCTTAGTTTTGACGCAAATTTTAAGAATAATAAAAAATAAAAGATATCGAAATGATACAAAATTTATTCCAGAAGCTTAGTATTTTACTTTATCTTTCTTTATATGAAATAAATATTTTATTTTAATGTTAGACCGAACATAAAGGCACATTAAAAATATTTCATCTCAATTAAGAATTTGGTTCCACATCTTTTTGAGATACTTAAGAAACTCAAGGATGCGGTTACGAACTTTTTGTAAAATTCAAGGATGCGGTTACGCACCTTAATCAAAATTATTTTAATAATTAATTTTCATTAAATTAAATCAAGAGGTGTGAATAGAAATTATTAGGTGTGCGATACTTGAAAGGAAAAAGCAGTTATGCCTCTAAATGTCAAGACCAAGAATGCGGTTACGCATCTAGGTTCAAACTAACAAAAATTCAACGATAAAGAAATAATAAAAATGAGCAAGCCATGGCCTGTATACACAATATATCCAAAAAATAGTAAAAAGAAGTTTAATTGAATAAAAGAGACCGTGCTAGAATCACTGGACTCGAGGGATGCCTAATACCTTCCCCTCGGTCAACAGAATACCTTACCCGAATTTCTGGTTCGCAGACCAAACAAATATTCATTTCCTTTTGATTAGGGATTAAACAAAAAGGTGACTTGGGACACCACAACTCAATTCCAAGTGGCGACTTTGGAAAAAATTAAATAGTCCTTAATCAATATCGTCACTTAAATTGGAAAAACCCTTACCGCTCCGCGCGCGAAAAAGGGGTGTGAAAATTTCACAACATATAGTTTGCAGGTCTTTTTCCAAAGATACACATGATAAAAAAAAATCAAATTTGTTAACTCTTAGAAACTATTTTTCTCCTTAGATAAATAATAAGAAGGTTACCTGGTATCTTTAACCGGAATACCAAAAAAAAAAATCTGTTATATTCTCACTTCGACCTTGCTAAACAAAGCAACGAATTATGGAGAAGTAATATATTTATCTTCTACTTCCATGATCAGATTCTCAGAATCAGTAGAATAAAAAAATACTAACAGTATAGTAATTTCCTTAAGATTGTTGTTCATCTTGTATTCCTAACATACTTAGAACAAAACTTTGAAGAACTTTGTAAGCCAACAAAGTTTAAGAACATTTTCACAACTAGAAAATTAAAACTAGTAGAGAAACTAGAGTCAGAAACAGATTAGAAAAATACACGAAATATTTTTCTAAAGAAGAATTATTGTCAATTTGTGTTGAAGAATCTTGCTGATTCCAAAAAACTTTGCAGAAATATTAAGTTATCAAAGTTTAATGAACCATTGAATAATAGAAGAACAGAAATTAATTCACAAATCTAAAATCTGTAACACATACCAGAATCTGAAAAAACAGGAAGAAGATCAAGTCCACTGAATGCACAGTGTCCCCTTAAGGAAATTATTCCCCTCCAGTATCCGAGGTTTTATTTGGAATATGTCCTCCCAGGATAGAATGATCTCAATCACCAGTGTATTGATACTCAAAACACTGGTGTCAGCGAGCCACTCAATGGCAGTAAAATACACTTAGAATACAAGATTTATTAGTAGTATAAGAAGTCCATAAAATTCTATATCTAAAATGAGAGGAAATCCCTCAATTTATAGAAAACAAAGGGTAGTGCGAAAACGTTCTTATTGTGCCTTACTGGAAAGGTCACAATCTTTCAGAAAGGTCGTCACCTTTAAAAAGTCACAACTTTTCATAAAAGTCGCAAGTATTCATAAACTCACAACTTTTCATAAAAGTCATAACTTTTCATAAAAGTCGCAACCTTTCATAAAAGTCGCAACTCTTCGTAAAAGTCTCAACTCTTCATTTTCCATTCACACCTTTTAAACCCAACACTTATTACCCCCTCCCCCGAACTCAGTTTTTTTTGTAATTTTATACACCTTTTAGCTTACGTGGCACACCTCGTGACTCCACATAGTTGAGAAGTGTGTGAGATATTTGATTCCATGTAAGCCAAAAAGGTGTACAAAATTATGAAAAAATGAGTTCGGGGAAGAGGGGGGAGGGGTAATAGGACCTTATTTTAGCTAAGGCGTGTCTCTCAAATTTCAATCATAGTCTAGGAAATACGTGTGCTTTATCCCAATTATATATCTAATTATGCTCCATTATATTAGTGAATTACAACATTAGAAATGAAAAAAAAAGTGTTTGAATAATTTTTACTACAATGATCAAATCATATTTAAATGATGAATATGGTTATATAGGCATACAACAACTGATCACTACAAATATTGAAAAAAAAACGTCTAAACAAATAAGATTGTTATACAGAAGTCTGATTATTGTAGTTTGATTATTTAGGGGTATTTTACTTTGTGATGACTTGTTTTTTTGAAGGAGTTCCAAGATAAGATCTTGATAGATATTACATCCAGATTGTCGTAGGTACTATCTCGTTTATATTAAGAAATTCATTGATAAAGTAGCGTCATATATTGGATATGAAGAGGCAAAACTATTGGAAACAGTTCTGTAGGTATTACAAAGGGCTGCTATAAGCTTATTTAGACTTTGGCCTCAAGTTTAGTGAAAAGTTTCAAAATAGTCATTTACAAATAGGTCATAGATTTTTACTCTCTTGAGTAAATAAAATTTCACGTAAAATACATATGTTAGTTTATTTTTTGCAATTTATTTGAAGGAATGCAAAGATATTACACTCAAAAGTGCGGATGGCAAATCTAATAGACTATTAATTAGTTAGTTAACACTAATTGTATTTCTAATCATGCTCCATTAGGTTCTGTTTGAAATAAGATTTTCATTTCATTACTAATATTATTGTCCGCGTGTAACGACTCGAAATATTATTTTTGGAAATTTTCATAAAAATTACCATTTTACTCCTTTCAATAGTTGCCTCGAGTCATTTATGATTAGTTGGTGAAGTCGATTGGGAAGTTTAAACGATTTGATAACTACTGCTACTTAAAATTAATGAATGTTTATTAAATAATTAATTTAGTTGGTGGTTGATGTCCAAGTCCATAATTTAGTTAATACTTTGTATCACTTGGCCCTCTTATTAATATAAGTTAAAAGAAGATTATAATTTCTTAATTATAACACACAACCCAATTTCGGCTGCTTCAGGTAACACTAATTATGCTTGGAAAAAAAATGTGAATATAAGAAAGTGGGTAGCAAAATATATTAGTGTAGTTAGTCTAAAAATTTTTATATATATTTATGTCACGACCCGGACCGTCGTGATTGACACCCATACTACAACTTGGTGGGAGAACCACTATTAACACCAACTAAAGCAAGAAATCTAAAACTAAGGTATTTAAGTTACGGAAGCAAGTGAAATAACTAAAGGCAAGGTTCCATTACTAAATAAAGATCTAGTAACTAACTAACAATGCGGAAGATAAACCTAGAATCTAGAAGTCAATGAACCAAAAAAATAACGATATCCTTATCTAATAAGAGATTACTAACGAACTATCAACTAAGTAAAGCAAGGTTTATGTCCGAAACCGGTGGACATAGACTAAAGAGAATTCCATGGCAGCCCGAACAATGTGGCTCACCCTTGAACTCGAAGCGATCACCGATCTCCTAAGCGAGGTATGTCAACAGTCACGCGAAGATTCCCTGTAATAAATAAAAATAAGAGCAAGTGTATAATTAGTACACAACCACCATGTACTAGTAGGATCACGTGGCTATCCCACTAGTATAACATAAACAAGCAATAACAACATTATAACACATGCATAAATATCAACATATTCAATATTATCATAAAAATCAATATCACAAATTTGCATGCTTCATCACATAGTTGGTCCTCTCACGGAACCCAAAGTCAAACTGTCGGCATGCCGGAATATGGCAACCGATCCCGGTTAGCATGCCCGAATGTGGAAATCTTATTCAAATTAGAGTGTCGGAACGTGACAGCCGATCCTAATCACACATCAATAACACATCAAGATCACAAATTCAAGTCATTATTTCATGGTATCAATATTCATATATCTCTTTTAACTTCTATGATCAATATTGCAACATGCATACATGTACAAGTATCACAATGAAGCAAAACAAGTGTATATCACAATCATAGAATCACAACCATCACCTACCTCAAAACAAGCTTGAAACCCTAGACAATTTGATCCTTCCCTTTCTGATACGCTCCGCTTATTCGCAGTCTACAATCAACAATTTATATTCGAAAATCCATAAAAAAAACACTAAGTTCCCAGAAAACTCATAATCTATGAACCCTAGTTCAAAACTCATGACCACAACTAGTTAATTATGGTTAATTCCACCATAGGATTCTTCAAAAAATCCTTCCCTATCAATATTGACTCATTCTAAGACGTCGCACGGATCGAAAAATGAATTTTGGGAGTGAAAAGCTTACCTCTAGCTTCAAGAATGGTGGGAAATGAGTTGGAATAGCTCATAGATCGTCTCTTAACTCAAAAAGTAAAAAAATACAAAATAAGGTCGTCTAAGAATTTTATTTACAATTTAAAAATTCGTCATCCCGCTACAGCGACACCCATCTCGATGTAGCGGCGTCGCTGCAGCAGCACTAATTCCACTGTAGCGGCAAAAAGAGAACCAGTGAGCTTGTCTTGAAAAATCTCAAAACTCCATAATTTCATCTCCGCCTCGCCCGCACAGCGGTACCCATCCTGCTTTAGTGGCGTCGTTGCAGCGATAAAAATCCCGTTGCAGCGGCACTAATCGAGGAAGTGAGCTTCTTAAGGAAATTTCACTTCTCCCTTTTTACAGCATACTTTAAACCACTACGCTCACAAAGTGCCCTTAATGCCGAGATCGATTCCCGATGATTTACTTATCCAAATTAAATTTCGTAGAGTCGTACAAATTTTTTAACGAGTTATATAGCCAATTATATAATCAAATCCACATTTACTCCACCCGATTGGTATCATATTTCCTTACACTTTGATGACTCTAAGTTCCTCCAAATCTGGACAAGGTTGGGAAAATTCTAGTACTACAAAAAAGTTTTTTCGGCCCTAATTTTTCCCCTTGGTATTTCTATAACGACGAAACCCGGTCGTTACAATTTAGAGTGAAATAGATTGACATATTATGATGTTTATGTTGTTGGGTTGGAAAGAAAGTAAATTGTTGATTTCAATTTGAAATTTCAGTGAACTTGTTGGCATCTTTTGGACCTAAGGGGAACAAGGAATTGTGTGATCGATCATTAGTCAATGGTTGGAAATTATGACAAGTTAATCATTATAATGATAAACAACTTGAGTGTAAATATGGGTCAAGATTTCGGTAAGGTTTTAATTTTGGAATTTTTTTGTATGTTCATCATATTATGATTCAAGTTTTGATATATTGAGATAGGTAATCAAACATTAATTGTATCGTATTATATGATATCATTAAAATTATGATATTTGGAGGAATTGAGATTTAACCCTAGGCTTGAATTTGGGAAATATGAGAGTTGATAAATTAATTACATCAAGATTAAAAGCTTGACTATAGATTTGGATGAGTTTTTGGTCTAGGCTAGAAATAGTGTAACATGAGTGTTGTTAGTTCCAAAATCTTATTATGATTATTTATTTGAGTAGATTGTATTGATTTGGAAGTCCAACGAAAGAGGAACTCTCAAGTTGCGGAGTAATTGCTCGATTATTTTAGACAAGTGGATTTTTTAACCCTGTTAAGTGTATAGAATCGTGTATTTCCTTGTGGTATGTTTTGGCAAGTAATGAGACTTGGTGATGGATTGACTTGTCCATATTGAATAATCCTAATGATTAAAATGAGGCAATAAAAGACAATTTGATTATTGGTGTGTGATGTGTTGAGAATGGATTGATTCATTATTGATGTTGTATTACGATTATGTTGTTATAAATTGTGCATTATTATGAAAACGGTCATCTCCTCATTATTTGTGTGAACATGTCATTTGCATTTTTCTGAGATATGATTGTGACAAGTTTTATGTGAATTGAGAAATTAAAGAGAATGTACCATTTCGAAAGACATGTCGCGCGCCGCGACATATATTATATTTTGAGGAACGTGTCGCACGCCACGACAGACTCCATTATCTAGGGACATGTCACATGCCACGACGGATTCAATTATCGAGGGACGTGTCATGCGCCGTAACATATATTTTACTATTGAGGGTCGTGTCGCATACTGCAACAGATGCATGGAAAAATATGTCCTCATGTACAGACAGCGGGTGTGTATCGTTAGTTCAGATATGCATCAGTATACTTGACATTGCATTTCATTGAATTGCACATCTTTATCATTGGTGGACTTAATCTTGTGTGTTGCTATTCTTGTGAGTTCCTTAGGGTGTTTTTGTTGAGTTGTGTGCTATGTAAATTGTAAACTCTTAGGTTGGACTGGTTTTACGCAGGTTGTAGTTGTGGAGGTCCGGTTAGGGTGGTAAGGAGTACTCGTATTCTATTCTCTTAGCTTGTGTTTAGAAGTTTACTTGCTGAGTACCGTGTCATTTGGTACGTATCCCTTGCTTCTACATTTTTATAGATTACTAGCCTGGACCTTTGTGATAGTTTCTCTTCTCTTCTTGTCTGAGGTTTCTTGTGGAGGTTTGTGAGGTAGTTGCTTGTCATCTCAGCAAACCTTCTTTCTCCTTATTTATGATCTTGTTCTATTCTAGAAACAATCGTTTGAGACCGATATTTTCTTTCAATTTTGTTATAGAACATGAGGCTCGCACAAGTGATAATCAGATTTTGGGGGCATATTTAAGTCAATTACGAATATCCGCATTATATTAAAGTATTAGACATTTATTATCGCTTTACATCCACATTTATCGTAATGGTTGGGTTTTAAGTTGACTTGTCTTGGTGGGATAAGACCAGTGCCATCACATCCCTTTTTGGGTTGACATCGCGCTTCACACGATCCTAAATACCAAAATTTGAATAGATTATTATTGAATATTATTAATTTATAATTTAATAATTAATCATCTTTTCACAACTTTTCTAACATTCTATATAAAATATTTTTCACTTCCATTTAAAACTTTTCGACCTTATATGAAAAAATTATTTTGATTTAAATTTTAAAAATAAATATGAAAAGGAAAAATTTGTAACACCCCGCTACTAGAAAGACTTGGAATTAGAAAGAAATTATTTTTTGGAAATAATCAAATTTGAAAAGTTTGACAAAGTTAAGCTAAGTATGAGTTTTGGGTCAACTTCGAACGACCATAACTCCTAGCTCAGAATGAGTTAGGCGTGCTACAAGATACCGTAGAAAATATATTTGAATTATATTTCCAACACCGTCAAGTTTGCTCAATTTTGAGTTTGTCAAATTGGGTTGTCCGAATAAGGAAAGCTAACCGGATTTTAAAGGAGTATATTTTCATTATCCAATCAATTAACCCCA
Source organism: Solanum sitiens (assembly GCA_016801875.1). Lineage (NCBI taxonomy): Eukaryota > Viridiplantae > Streptophyta > Magnoliopsida > Solanales > Solanaceae > Solanum > Solanum sitiens. The sequence continues at coordinate 394,932 of JABWTJ010000012.1, read as the reverse complement.
TTTTTAGTAAATTATTTAGGGTCTATATTGAGTTAGTTCAATTTACACACTCAAAGAATTCATGCTAGGGTTTCAGAGGAAGAACTCAAGAGGATAAAAGAGGAGTAAAGTCAAGTGTTCTTGGAGATTTCTTGTGGAATCGATGTCGTTTCACCAAGGGTTGATCCTTAAAGAGGTATGTGAGACTTTCAAAAGGTTGGGTTCGTTCACCCACGCACCAATCATACTTAGTTCAGCAAAATTCATTCTAGAAAGTTGAAAGTTGATGATTTTGAATTGTGTTCTTGAATATTGACTTTTGTTCTTGAGTTAAGTTGGGATTGTTGAGTTGTTGAGAAAATTATGTCGATTTTGGTGTCGTCTATGAGTAGATTCTTTTGTACATATACTGGGTATATGAATCTAAAGAGGATTTGTTAAAAAAAAATAAATTTAGGCGAATTGGGTTAGAAAATGAAGAAGGAACAAGTCTGTCACGACCAGGGAGCACCCCCTAGAAGTAACATGGCGTACTTGACCTTTCGGAGGTCTTATACAAGCCCATAATTATAATTCATCGCATTGTCATAGTAAATTTAGCAGAAAATTTAGAACTTTTATAGCACATCATATGCTAGAACACCACTTTCATTATATATAAAATATATGTCATAATACATAGTTAGACTCTAAGTCTCTTTTGTCATCTTAGACTCAACATCATAGAATAGAATAGGGACACGGCCCTTATCATTATAACATAATATCTAAGATATACATATACTTTGAATGAAACATAATATAGGAAATCCTTGAAACATAAGGATCCCTTTTCTTGAACTTGAGAAAGCAATCCAAGCCCTTCAGTTTAAGAGACATCCTCTAGTCACCACCACCTACACTTTGTGTAAAAAGATGAAGAAGAATGGTATTAGTACAAGAATACACTAAGTATGGCAACCATGCAAAAACATGCATTTAAATAGGACATTTTACTTTGAAATCATGCGATATGCCTTTTAGTAACACTTGGTGCAATGCATGAATAGTGTCCCATTCCACTACCCACACTAAAGCATCACCTTAAGGTAGGTGAACATTCACATAACCTTCAATTACTTAAACATAGGCATTCATAGGAACATAACATATTCAAAGACACCTACTTCACATATGAACCAACATGTTCCAAGAATCACATATATGACTCACTTCAAGACCACATGCAAATCAACACTACCAATAACATCATAATAGGCAATAGTCAATAATAGCATATTTGGACTTCATTTCATATAGACATCATAAGAACTCTACCCATAATCCCAATATAAGCCTACTAGTACAATGTATATGTGAAGCTCCATAACCTCATACATACTAAGTAGACCTACAAAGAGACCACAAGCATCATCATTTACTTCATACATCAATATGAAAACTTTAGTCAACTAAATGACTAATCAAGAGAGACCATCATCATATACTCAATAAGTCAAAACTTCATGCATATAAGGTGAGACCACATCAAATAGACACCATGGACTCATACTATGCATATTATCATAACAAGTAGGTTAATACCATAATGCCATGCATAAGAGAGATATACATATACATATACATATAAATCTCCTTTCTAGAACTCCCTTCAAGAGCTACTTGTGCAATGCATATGTAAAGTCCCATGCCCTCACCTACACTAAGCAACATCCCTAAGGTTATCCTAGTTAGGGTCCATTTCATTACTTCCATTGTCCATTTTACATTAGGGAAGCTATAGCCTTAACCGACACTAAGACCATGGGTGCTACATGAAATTTGGTGTTGTAGAGTCTTACACCAAGGGAAGGTGCTCTACTTAGCCAAAGTAGAACATTAACACATGATAGCATAGTAAGTGATATCACTTGCTATATCCTATGTGGCAAGCATAGTTTATGGAACTTGGAGGCATATATAGAAACATCACTCTATGCCCTTTGGGCTATGAGGCTTACCACCTCGTGGGGACTATGGTGACCTACCTTCCTACAATGGGAAGGGACACCCCTCATCTTTAAGTTCACTCGGTGCTAAGCTAAGTTCACTCGGTGCTAAGCTAAGTTCCCTTTATTGAAAAAACCTTTATTACATTACTTTATAAATTATAGGCTTTAGGAGATTGAATCCTCATATGCTTAGCTCATAGGTCATAGATGAGAGATCATAAACCTAAATCATGTGAGAAAGCCTTTCACATGGACATAGCATATTCAAGCACCATCTAGGTTAGGGTACTCTTGGGACCACCTTCCAAGTGCCCCTCTATTGACTAGATCATCATACACGTTTGTGTGTGTATACATATATGTGAGCAAACCTTTCACATAACACATTAGGGCTACACATGTTCATACATTAATGCATAAGTGTATTTATGAGAAATCCTTTCATATAAACACATTAAGACACTATGCACATCCATACTTCATCATATCACCTAAGACATGTTCATATCTTAATCATGTATTCATATTCATAGACATAGATAACCACCTATGAACTATCCTATCAAGGCACACATGTGCAATGCATAGACAAGGTCCCATACCCTTGCCCATACTAGTACACATATCAAGTCATCCTAGTTGAGGGACACATAACATACTTCATGCACACATATAGTGTACATGCATAGTAGTAGACATGAGTGCATATGAGAATACCCTTTCAATTAAACACCATGAACCTGTACTACTTATAAACATGCATAATGTGTGAGTTTGTGTACATTGGACAACATGATCACATAATGGCAACAATTCTCAACATTAGCAGCCACCTTACAATCATCCTAGTTGAGGGACACATAACATACTTCATGCACACATATAGTGTACATGCATAGTAGTAGACATGAGTGCATATGAGAATACCCTTTCAATTAAACACCATGAACCTGTACTACTTATAAACATGCATAATGTGTGAGTTTGTGTACATTGGACAACATGATCACATAATGGCAACAATTCTCAACATTAGCAGCCACCTTACAATCATCCTAGTTGAGGGACACATAACATACTTCATGCACACATATAGTGTACATGCATAGTAGTAGACATGAGTGCATATGAGAATACCCTTTCAATATATATATAGTAAAAGGAACTATAGACCACACACAAAACATCATAGCATAGGAGACAAGACATATTCATCATTTAAATCTAGGACTCCTAATCATGCTTAAGACAACACATTCATATAGGTGTTCATAGGTATGGGTTATGCTACACAAGAGTAACCAATCATCACTATACCTCAACAATGTCAAACATATAAACCCCTAACCCTAACATCTTCATTCACATATAGAAAGCATCATCAATATAACCTAGATCATAAACTCGCATTGGAGACTAGGCATATAGCTTCACATGTGTGATCACCATAACCACACTTCACCACATAAATTTGCCTTCAAGGCTATGATCATAGCATATATCTATATAGACAAGAAGGTAAATATCACCACCATAAGTGGACCATACCACACAATGCCATACAAGGCCAAGAACATAGCAATTCTATAGAAAAGTAGAGAGAATAGGGTCAACTTACAATTCCTCCAAGCTTTGATCACCATTGATCAATTCCCATAATTCAACATCAATATATGTACAAAACAGTAGCTAAAGTTACCATTATATAAACAAATCATACTTCAAACATCATGGTTTCAAGATCACATTAGGTACACTACTTCATCAAGTCTATAGAAAGTAGAGGAATATAGATCAATTTACAAAATCCCTAAACCTTGATTATAATTGATCACTCATCAACAATTCATATTCAATTCACATGAGTAACAATAGTAATAGGCAATTCAACAGAATTGAAACATAATTCAATTAACATAGAGTAAAGATCACAAGACCCACATCATAGGCCAATTTGAGAAATTAGGAGGATCATGGGTTCATCATAAAGTTGGATTGAAATTCATCTTTAAAATAGTAGTTATCATTAATTTATCATTAGCATGTTTTTGAAATCAATTTGAGAAAGAACGCATGGCTAGATTGAAAGATAGTAGTTTTGATCATAAATTCTCTTTGAAAAACCATTGAAGGAACTCCTTAGATGAATGGATAACTAAGGATGAAGGATCACCATACCTTTCTACATGAGAATCCCACAAGAAATTGGAGAAGAAACCATGAAAATCATCCCCTAGCTTGAACCTAGAGTTTTCCCTCCAATGGAGGTTTGAGAGAATTTGGAAGAGAAGAGAGATTTGGGATTTTGATTTCTTAATGGTGTTGGGGTTTTGACTTGGGAAAAGGGTTCAATAAGTCCTAAAGACAGTTTATAACTGTCTCCCTAAGTTACCAAAACACCCCTATACTTATTGGGACTTTTAGACATGTCAAACTTGACTTTAAAATGACACAACCGAATATGGGAAGTGGATGCGCGTCGTGGAGACAACCTCTGATTCTGCCCCAAATAATTTTTTTGATGCAGTGGACCTCATGATGGGCGCTCGTCGCACAGGCACACTCAGCGCCAGGCGCGCGAGGCGAGGCTAGTCCCAAAATCTTGTTGCAGCCTGCTGCCTTGGGCAGCCTCCTTGTCCAACGTTTGGGTCCTCCTTGGGGGCCTTTAGGGTGTTCCTTGGGGAGTCGTACCCGAACATTTTGACTCTTAACATGTCTATTAAGATGCTAGGGTCACCCCTACTGCTTTTTAACATCAAACAACACACACAACACCTCAAAACACGCTAAGCACACTCAAGTACATCCAAGGGCTAACTTTCGAACGTATAGGACGTTCTTGGATGGTTGACCTCCAAAAGACTTCAAATCAAGTATGTACTTGATGTACCGTGGTTTCACGGTATTTTCTAATGCTTTTTCTTTAAGTTTAGTGTGTGTCGAGAGCCTTTTTCTGTTGATTTTGATATAAGTTTCTCTTTGTTTGTAGAAAATCTGTCCAAGGATGAACGCGGGAGTTTTTGAGAAAGAATTGCAGAAGAGACCACCTACGGAACCTATGACGGTCCGTCGCGGCTGTGACGGTCCGTAGGTGGCGTCGTAGTGAAGGGAGAAGTTGCTGAAGGAAATTTGGGGAAGTCTGACCAAGTGTGGGATTACGGAAGTCCATTACGGACCGTCACAGCTACGACGGTCCGTCCTGCTGGTTCGTCGTAATGATCAGAGAGTAGTCCCAGTACCCAAATTCCAAGAATTGAAGTATTTTGGAACGAAGACCCTCGACGGACCATCGTGCTTGAAACGGTCCGTCATACCTGTCCGTCGAGGGGAATGAAGAAAGCAACAGAAGAATGGTGAAGTATGGAACGATGGAGTCTATGACGGTCCGTCGTTTCCATGACGGTCCGTCACGTGGTCCGTCGACCCAGACGCGTTTGGACAGATTTTTAGTAAATAGAATTCTTATTTGATTAGGTTTCATTTTTTATTATAAATAGTTGGAAAAACCTCGTTTTTGAGGTTAGACTTTCTGGATAATTTTTAGTTTATAGTTCTTCTATGATAGTATTGAATACTCGATTTTGGGAATTAAGATATTTTTCGGGAATTGATTATTGGTGATTTCGTTGATTAATCAAGTTAAATTCTGGGGAATTATTCGTTTTCATAGAAGTAAGTGCATGAATTCTTCCATTAACAATATGAATTGTGTAATGACGAACATGGGTAACTAAACCTCATAGCTAGGGTTGTGGGAACCATGGGTGAATAACAAGGTAATAATCTAACTTAAATAACAATTCTAGAGTGGTGTCTTGCATGTATTAATAATTCTTTCGTTTAGAAGTCTTTTTAACGGTGGCCAACGTTAGAACTCGCCTTAATGCTACTTGCCGGACCAAGGAGGTAGATAATAGGAAAAGAATTATCAACATAGATTTAGTGTAGACTATCTAATAGGCTAGTATTGGTTGGTACGAGTTAATAACTTAGTCAAATACCGAATACGATGCTTAATATGAGGTAAAGATAAGGGTTAGTATAGCAACACACGTAGCCGGACCAAGGTGCGGAGTGAAATTCTCTAGATGCCGGACCAAGGATTTAGAGATACGTAACTTATCACTTTATATGCAAGATATCAGGATAGAATTGTTATAGTTAGATTTACCAAGTTAGGAACCTGTGGGGAACACTAAAGCCCTAGTTACTTTTATAATTTGATTAAACTTCGAAAGCTGAATCTGTTAGTTGTCCATTTTTATTTAGTTAATCATTTTCATTAATTTAGAAATAAAATCCCCCTTTTTGTCTCTTTGTTTCTCGGAAAATAGTTGGCTAAATAGTAGTAATAATAGAATAAAGTTAAGTCTGAACTATTTTCCTTGTGGGATCGATCTCAACCTCATTAGTTGGGTTCTTTACTTGATACGACCGCTTTACTTCTTATTTGAGAAGTAAGTTTGAGCGTATCAAATTTTGGCGCCGCTGCCGGGGAAAGTAGCTTCTAGATTAACTTAAATTTATTACTAAAATTTAGTCAATATTTTCCTGATTTTACTTTTTCTGTTGTTTTTGGTTTTGTGTAGAATTGACGTCCTTGTATGCCAAATACACAGAGAGGAAGAGAACCTTTGTTTCCCTACGATCACGAGTTAGAGCGTACACTATGCAAAATGAATCGAAACTTGGGTATAAATGATGATGATCCAAACCTGAACATCCCAGCTCCGGTTGATGCTCATGGTCGATTATTACCTGCCTGATCAAGGTGCACAAAGGGGACAAAATCCCGCTCCACGTCCTCAAGAATACTACAGAGGTTATGATAATATTGCAGATTCTGATGGGCCACTTGTCTTGCCCCCTCTACCAGAAGGTCACACCTTTGTAGTCACTAGTAGTCTAATGCAAATGCTCACGGCTAGAGGTTTGTTTTCAGGACTACCGTCTGAGGACCCACATGCCCATATAGCTAAGGTGAGGGCAGTGTGTAAAAGCTGTGTAGGGAGGCCTGATTTGAATTTGGATGTAATAGGGCTAAGAGTATTTCCTCTCTCACTGACGGGAGAGGCTGCTATTTGGTTCACTGAACTCCCTTATAACTCAATTTTCACTTGGAACCAACTAAGGGACGTTTTCTTAGCACGTTACTACCCGGTCTCCAAGAAACTAAATCACAAAGACAGAGTGAACAACTTTGTGGCACTACCAGGAGAGTCAGTTAGTAGTTCGTGGGATAGGTTCACTTCATTTTTGAGAAGTGTCCCCAATCACCGCATAGATAATGAGTCACTGAAAGAATACTTCTACCGGGGACGGGATGATAATAATAAAGCGGTATTGGATACTATAGCAGGTGGTTCTTATGGGGAGTGTCCTTATGCTGAAATTGCCGAAAAATTAGAGAAAATCTCCCGGAACAATAAAGCATGGAGTACTAGGAAGTCAGATACGGGGAGAAATACTTTTGCAGTGCAATCCACACACAACCCAGCCACAGATGAGATTCGTGAAGAGATGGCACAGATGAGAACTGAGCTTGGGTTGGTGTTAAAACATGTCACTGGGGGTGCAGAAAAGATAAATGCAGTGAACTACTTGTCTAAACCACCACCACCAACTGATGAATATTATTATGAGGAAGATTCCTATGCAGTAAATGATCAGACGGGGGGTTTCCGACCGAATGCCCAAGGCTCCAATCAGGAGAATTGGCACCAAGGTCAAGGAAATCAAGGTCGGAACTATGGTAACTACAACCGTGAGGGTAATTATGTTCGTGATGGAAATTACAACCGTGACAACAACTTCAACAGGGGTAACTATGGTAACAGAAATGAGAGAAGTGGGCCCTATGTTCCTCCTCAGAATCGTGAAGTTGCTCCTAGGGATGGTGGAGGTAGTATGGCGCGAGTTGAGGATATGTTGCACAAGATGATGAGAAGGTTCGATGCTAGTGATGAGCACACCAAAGAGTTAAGGAGTGATGTAGCAGGTATTGGACAGAAAGTTAATACACATGCCATATCAATTAAGCAGCTTGAATTGCAAATGGCTCAGTTATCTGCAACTGTGAACACAAGTCAACCGGGCACTCTTCCTAGCAACACTGTCCAAAATCCAAAAAATGATGGACACTGTATGGCAATTACTACTCGTGGTGGAAAACAAACTATTGACCCACCTATGCCGTCTATTGTGGAAAAGGTGATGAAAGATAATGATAAAGTGGTAGAGGTTAGTGATGAAGTAGAAGATAACACTGATAAAGATGCTGAAGTGCCTAAAAAGGTAACTCCCATGCCTAGACCTCCACCACCCTTTCCTCAAAGATTAGTAAAAAAGACCGAGGATGGCAAATATCGGCGTTTTATAACAATGTTGAAGCAACTTTCTATCAATGTCCCTTTGGTAGAAGCTCTTGAACAAATGCCCGGTTATGCCAAGTTTATGAAAGATTTGGTTACAAAGAAAAGATCGGTCACTTTTGAGGATGATGACAGAATGCAGCATTGTAGTGCTATTGCTACAAGGTCTTTGGTGCAAAAGAAAGAAGATCCGGGTGCATTTACTATTCCTTGTACAATCGGGTTATTACATTTTGCGAAAGCATTATGTGATCTGGGGGCAAGCATAAATCTCATGCCCCTCTCGATTTACAAGAAGTTGGGTTTGGGTGACCCAAAGCCCACTGCGATGCGTCTACTGATGGCCGATCGAACAGTAAAAAGGCCTATAGGGATACTCCATGATGTGCTAGTAAAAGTGGAGTCGTTCATATTTTCGGCAGATTTTGTTATTCTTGATTGTGAAGTCGATTTTGAGGTGCCTATTATTCTTGGGAGGCCATTCCTTGCTACGGGTAGAGCCTTAGTTGATATGGAAAAGGGGCAGATGAAATTTCGATTGAACAATGAAGAAGTGACTTTCAACATTTGTAGGTCCATGTGGCAGAGTGGTGAGCTCCAATCGGTATCTGCCATATCCTACAAAGTTGGTGAATCACCCGAGACACAAATAGAAGAACGTCTAGGTGTAGAAGCACTGGCAGCAATGATAATGAATTTTGATAATGAATGCATTGAAGAATTTGGGTAATTAATCGTTGCTCTCGGTCGTGGTAATGTTCGGTTTAAACCGAAGAAATATGAGCTAGATATGAAGAATCGCGAGTCTCCACCCGCTAAACCATCTATAGAGGAGGCTCCAAAGCTAGAACTAAAAGCTCTCCCACCTCATCTCAGGTATGAATTCTTAGGAAACGGTGACACATTACCGGTAATCATTGCATCACATCTGAATAAACAACAAGTAGAGAGTTTGGTCAAAGTGCTAAAAAGGTTCAAAAGAGCTATTGGGTGGACCATTGCGGACATTATTGGGATCCCTCCTGGTATTTGTTCTCATAAAATCCAACTCATGCCCGATCATAAGCCAAGTATTGAGCACCAAGGACGCTTAAATCCACCTATGCAAGAGGTCGTGAAGAAGGAAATCATAAAATGGTTGGATGCTGGAGTAATATATCCGATCGCCGATAGTAGTTGGGTATGCCCTGTTCAGTGTGTACCTAAGAAAGGGGGAATGACTGTGGTCCCCAATGAAAAGAATGAACTTGTTCCAATGAGATCGGTGACTGGATGGAGGGTGTGTATGGATTACCGGAAATTAAATGCATGGACCAAAAAGGACCATTTTCCCATGCCCTTCATGGATCAGATGTTGGATAGACTCGCTGGAAAAGGGTGGTACTATTTTCTTGATGGTTATTCAGGGTATAATCAGATTTCTATTGCACCAGAAGATCAAGAGAAGACCACTTTCACTTGTCCATATGGGACCTTTGCGTTCAAGAGAATGCCGTTTGGGCTATGCAATGCACCCGCCACATTTCAGAGATGTATGATGTCAATATTCTCCGACATGGTCGAAGATACTATTGAGGTTTTTATGGATGATTTTTCAGTGGTTGGTGAATCATTCGAGCAATGTTTGAGCCATTTATTTGAAGTTCTTAAGAGATGTGAAGACTGCAATTTAGTTCTCAATTGGGAAAAATGCCACTTTATGGTCAAAGAAGGTATTGTTTTGGGCCATCGTATTTCAGAAAAAGGCATAGAAGTTGATCGAGCCAAAGTCGAGGTGATAGAGAGACTTCCTCCACCTATCTCTGTAAAAGGTGTGAGAAGCTTTCTTGGGCATGCAGGTTTTTACAGGAGATTCATTAAAGATTTCTCTAAAATTGCACATACATTGTGCAAACTGTTGGAGAAAGATTGTAAATTTTCTTTTGATGAATCCTGTCTTAAAGCATTCGGCAATCTCAAAAAAAAACTGGTATCTGCACCTATCATTATTTCTCCAGATTGGAGCAGTCCATTTGAGGTGATGTGTGATGCGAGTGGGGTTGCCCCTGGTGTGGTATTGGGACAAAGAAGGGACAAAATCCTTCATCCCATTTACTATGCTAGTAAAGCCCTCAATGAAGCTCAGAAGAACTATACAGTAACTGAACAAGAGCTCCTTGCCGTAGTATTTGCTTTTGAAAAATTCTGCTCCTATTTGCTAGGTACTAGAGTTATAGTGCATACTGACCATTCAGCCCTGAGATATTTGATGGCCAAGAAGGATGCAAAACCGAGGTTAATTCGTTGGGTATTACTACTGCAAGAATTTGACTTTGAGGTAAGGGATAGGAAAGGGACCGAAAATCAAGTTGCTGATCACTTGTCCCGTTTAGAAGATGAAGCTATGAGTGAGTTGGGGGATAAGACTGATATTGATGACACGTTCCCCGATGCGCATGTATTGGCTGCCTCACAGGACCTAATTCCGTGGTTCGCTGATTTTGCGAATTACTTAGCTAGTGATATTGTTCCATCGGACCTGTCTTTTCATCAAAGGAAAAAGTTCATGTACGATGTGAAGAAGTTCTTTTGGGATGAACCATACTTATACAAGAGCTATGCTGATGGGCTTATTTGGCGTTGTGTGCCAGAAGTTGAGATGCTGAGTATTTTAGAGGCATGCCATTCCTCACCCTTTGGTGGACATCATAGTGGTGTCTGGACTGCTCATAAGATCTTACAAAGTGGTTACTATTGGCCAACTATTCATCAAGATGCTCATGAGTTCGCCAAAGCATGTGATAGATGCCAAAGAGATGGCGGCATTTCAAGAAAGCAAGAGCTCCCTCTAAACCCCATTCTTGTAATTGAGTTATTTGATGTTTGGGGTATTGACTTTATGGGTCCGTTTGTGAGTTCTCATGGAATGAAGTATATTTTAGTAGCAGTTGATTATGTATCCAAGTGGGTGGAAGCCATCGCCCTCGCTAACAATGAGGGGAAGAGTGTCACTGCATTCTTGAAGAAGAATATATTCTCTCGATTTGGTACCCCACGGGCGATTATTAGTGATGGGGGATCCCACTTTTGCAACAAATTGTTCAAGGGATTATTGGAGAAATATGGGGTTCGCCATAATGTGGCCACTCCTTACCATCCTCAAACTAGTGGGCAAGTTGAAGTATCAAATAGGGAGATCAAACAGATTTTGTCAAAAACAGTGAACGCTAGTAGAACAGATTGGTCAAGGAGGCTTGATGATGCTCTTTGGGCTTACCGGACAGCGTATAAGACTCCCATAGGTATGTCTCCATACCAACTAGTATATGGGAAAGCATGTCATCTTCCGGTTGAATTAGAGCATAAAGCCATGTGGGCTATGAAGAAGCTAAAAATGGACTGGAACGAAGCTGCAGAACAACGGTTAAATGGGTTAAATGAACTTGATGAATTTCGCCTAAAGGCTTATGAAAGCTCAGCCCTCTACAAAGAAAAGATGAAGAAGTACCATGACCTAAAGATCGAGAAACGAGAGTTTATGATTGGCGATTCGGTGCTTTTATTCAACTCTAGATTGCGCTAGTTTCCGGGCAAGCTCAAGTCTAAATGGACTGGCCCTTATTCGATCACCCATTTATTCCCTCATGGAGCGGTTGAGTTGGAAAACAAGGAAGGTGTGAGGTTTAAGGTGAACGGACAACGTATAAAAATCTATATAGGTCATGCGGAATCAGCGAATGAGGTGATTGAGGCATATCATTTTGATGAAGTCTGAGTAATCGAGTGTCCTCAGTCGTGCCGCGATGTTAAATCAGGCGCTGGTTGGGAGGCAACCCAATATTTATCATCTAACCACTTTATAGTTTTTCTTTCCAGTAGTGGTAGCATTTTTTCTATTAATGGGTTATAAATTTTCAGGTAGCACATCTACAGGAAGTCTGCAGAAAAGTTACTCTGCCTCATTCACTGACGGATTCATCGATGGACCGTCACGCCTGTGACGGATTCATCGACGGACCGTCACGCCTGTGACGGACCGTCACATGACTCCGTCGTGCCAGGTACGCTCTCTAGTATTTTTTTAAGAATTAGGGCACATGCGACGGACCGTCACAACTGCGACGGACCGTCATCGAGGTTTCGTCACATTATCACCCGGCTACCCGACCCGACCCGACTAATGAAGTTCAAAAGTTTTAAACGTTTTAAAAAACCCCACCCCTTAAATTAACAGTTTTCTTTCCCTTTTCCCCCCATTTCCTCCCCTTTCAACTTCCTTCTCCTCCAAAATTTCCCACATTCTCCCATTTTCCTCCCAAATCTCTCTTCTTGGTCAGAGTCTGCTGCTGTGCTTCTCAGTCTTCTCTGTTGGGTGCCATCACTTCCGTCTTATTTTCTCCTCTTCCAAGGTATGTGTTCCTGCAAACTCCACCCATTTACTTAGTTTGTTTTGTTTTTCTTTACTATTAGCATATGGGTCTTTTGCTCTTTGAATATATAGTGTCAACCTAGGGTATTAATTCCACCAAATGCCTGGATAAAACTAGAGAAATTAGGGCTTTAAAACTTGTAAATTTGATAGGTATTTAGGTTCAAGAGTGTTAGAGAATTGTTGGGTCTTTGTTTTGACTCACATGGGGTGAATGTGGCATCCCCCAGCTCTGTCTCTGAATGACAGCACGACAACCCGATGACGGACCGTCGTACCCACGACGGTCCATCCTGCACAACCGTCGTGACGGTCAGAGACCCCTGTCCTAAGGGTCTCAACACTTTTTCTAAGTGTCCACTGACGGACACATGCGACGGACCGTCATACCCACGACGGTCTGTCCTGCACAACCGTCGTGATGGTCAGAGACCCCTGTCCTAAAGGTCTCAACACTTTTTCCAAGTGTCTACTGACGGACACATGCGACGGACCGTCATACCCACGATGGTCCATCCTGCATAACCGTCGTGACGGTCAGAGACCCCTGTCCTAAGGGTCTCATCACTTTTACCAAGTGTCCACTGACGGACACATGTGACAGACCGTCATACCCACGACGGTCCGTCTTGCATAACCGTCGTGACTGTCAGAGACCCCTGTCCTAAGGGTCTCATCACTTTTACTAAGTGTCCACTGACGGACACATGTGACGGACCGTCATACCCATGACGGTCCGTCCTGCATAACCGTCGTATCGGTCAGAGACCCCTGTCCAAGGGTCTCCACACTTTTACTAAGTGTCCACTGACGGACACATGTGACGGACCGTCATACCCACGACGGCCCGTCCTGAACAACCGTCGTATCAGTCTGAGACCTTCCTTCTGATACTCTTTGTTGCTAAGTATTACATGACGGACCACATGATGGTCCGTCATAAGCACGACGGGCCGTCATCAGGTCCGTCGTGCCTTACTGCTACTTCAGAACTGTTATCACTGGTTTGAGTTCTGTGTATTATTGTCTCATTTTATTTGTCATGTTTTATCTTTCAAGTACTAATGATGATTCGTTACAGGTACTACCTCTCATGGCACCTAAACAAGATCGCGTTTATGCACGTGGGCGTTCTAAATTTGTCGCCCCGTATGCCCGATTGGTGATAGGCTCTGATGATGAGCATGATCCAGAGTACGTGCCCCCAGGCACTGCTACTACAGCACGAGCTCCATGTGTACCGAGAGTCACGCCCAAGAAGGTGGCGCCCGGCGTAGTCACTGACTCCCAGTCTGATGAGGAGCGCACACTGACCGGCACACCTTCTGGGTCAGCTGCCCAAGACGAAGGAGCATCTGGCTCCTTAGGAGTTTTGTGGTCAGAGGAAGCCTCCGGGTCCGCAGAAGCCTCTACCCCCGCCACAGCTACGCAGTCTGCCTCGGATGATGAGGCTGACAGCACTGACTCCACACCTGGCTCACCAACTGGAGTCCCTGCCCAGGTTGCCGATCAGCCCAACTGGTGGTGTGTCGACGGGCAATACAAAGTATACTTAGATGCCAAAGTGCTCAATGACAAAGGCGTCATGACACGGACCCTCACACTGGAGAGGCGGGTCCTCACGGGAAGTCTCCCCACCATGCCAGACATTCACACCCTTTTCACCAGACACCGGCTGGAGTGGACGGCTCATTCTTTGGGCCGATACAGTGAGGAGTTAGTTCGCGAGTTCTATGCCTCTTATGTGGCCACTCTTCGCTCACAGATCGATAGGCGGTCTGCCCCCGCCAAACAGGCCCCACTTGAGCATGTCCGAGTGCGCGGCATCCAGGTCGACATCTCACTACCAGCCATCCGCCGATATCTGTACGGCACGGATTTTGACTCCACCAGCACACCTCTCACTGCCGAGTTTGATTACCGGTGGCAAATTGTTAAAGATGGCCGATTCTTACGCGAGCCTTCACTGAGAGAGACCACCAAGAGGTGGATGGCACAGCACCTGTCTATTGATGGAGAGGCTGCGGATTGGGTGATGGAGCCGAAGGGAGCCATCAGGAAGGCCAACTTGACCTTTACGGCCAAGTTTCTTTGGTTGATCGTCCGCCATTGTGTCTCCCCCACTGCTGCTGATAATATAGTCACCTGGGATCGTGCAGTGTTGATGGCCGCAATGATGGCAGGGTTCGAGGTCGATTTCGCTTGGCTTCTCCAAGCGGTCATGCACGAGAGGGCCTTCAAGGTCACCACGACTTACCCTTTTCCTTGCATGATTTTTTCTTTATGCAGATCAGCAGGTGTGCCCATTTGGCACAATGACCAGCTCAGGACCCCGCAAGGAAATGTTGACATCGGCCTCATCAGGGATGAGGCCAATGAGTTGGCCCCACGCAGAGGGCCCCGCCCTAAAGTGGTCCCACTTGGTGAGAACCTGGCCGATACCATAGAGCATGCCCATGCTGCTTCCCAGACTGCTGCTGCACACACTGACACTACTCCGGTCGAGTCTATCCCGGGTAGTAGCACTGCCCCAAGCTCCTCTCGTTCGGCTCCTTTCGCCACTCTGGTCCCACTTGCTAGGGTCCAGAAACTCGAGGCATAGATGGCTACACTTCTGCATCACATCCAGCCTTGGATGCAGAAGACTATTGCTGAGGCAGAGGAGCGCATGGAGCGCAAGATGGTACAGCACACAGAGAGGAAGATTGCAGAGGTTCATCAGCGTTTAGACGCTTTTGAGTTGCGAGTGCTAGCCCGACCAGCACCTCCGGTGGATATGTCGACCCTTCAGGCTGCGGTTGAGAGTCTGTGGGCTGATCTTGATATGATCTTAGAGGCAAGGGTGCCTGAGTCTGAGGCCCCTTCTGCAGAGCCTGCTGATGACACCGTGATGGCTGCTCTTTTTGCCACTTCCGATGTTCCACCACCTCCCCCACGTGAGCATGTAAAGCGACGCAGGGGTCGAGAGGAGGATGAGGCTAGGGCAAGGAAGAAGGAGCGCCGTAAGATGGAGGCTGCGAGGAGAGCCTCGATTGCTGATGAGGAGGCCCGACAGTTGAGGGCTGTAGAAGTAGCTGCCTGGGAGTCTAGCTCCAAAATTGTAGATTATGTGGGAGGCACTACTGATGGTGCTGTGGATGCTGAGGACATTACTGAGGATGTCCAGACCACGCAGGGTGTGGGTTCCGGTGAACCGGACCCACCAGCTTGCTGATCGCCGGCGCTTAGCGCCTCAGGTTTGCTTCACTTCCCTTTTGCGTAGTTTAGTTTTTTTATGCATTGGGGACAATTGCATATCTTTTGTTGGGGGTGGGGTAAATTGAAAGTGAATACTTGGGTGAATTCTGAGTAGCCCAAGTTTACGATCCTCTTTTGGGGTTTTCTTGCCTGTGTTTTTTTTCCCCAAAAGACTGATTACTTTTATTGTTGAACCGGCATGTTATATCTTATGTACATAGCATAAATCTGAAGCATGATGGCTAAAATAAATATGATATCTCGATAATCAAAATTATGCATGACTAGGCATAGTAAGTGAAAATTGTGTGGTTTGAAACATGAAATAAAGATAAACTACTGCATGATCCTGAATCTAAGATTTGAACTAGGTGTCGAATAATCTGGGAATGCAAGGAATGTCAAGAGAGTGTGAGGTTAAATCGAATGTCCACCATTAATACTGAGCTAGAACTTGCCTGGTTAGTCTTGCTAAAAGTGAGTCAAAACAATCACTTAGGAAAGGATCATAGACCCTTGTTCTAAAGAGTCAATCTTGAGCCTAAAAATAACAGAGAACCAAATGAAGTTAATCCCTTTTTTGATCCAAATGAATTGAGCCTAAAATAGATCTTTCTTTTTCACCCCAAATGATCTTCTCTCTCTGGGAACAATGTGTTGGCCCTGGTCCCTCCTTGGACATGTGCACCTCAGTTTATGCCAAAAGCATAAGTTGAGGGTGGCTAATGCAGAAAGCAACCTTGTTTTGGCCCTGACCCAACCATGGGTATTGTGAACCTTGACTCATGGCAAAATCATGAGTTGAGGGTGGCTGCTATAAGGAAAACCCCTGAAAGTGGGGTTGAAAGAATGAAGAGAAAGAAAGAATAAAACAGAAGTGACTAAACAAAATTTTGAAAAAAAATAAAATATATATATATATATATATGAATAAAAAGCAAAATAAACACAAGAAAAGAGAAAAGTCACTTACACATAAGGATAAGAAAGGGAAAACAGCAAAGTGAAAAGAAAATTGAGTAATAGGGCGAAATAAGATGATAAAAGGGTGGTTCGCTTAGCCGATATGTCAAGGAGGGCAACAAGTCACTAGAGTATACCTAAATACACCCTACCTGACCCTGAGCCTATGTTACAAGCTAAAAAAAGTCCTATTGTGATCCTAAGTGCGTATGATGAACTTGAAGTAGTGAAAATAAGGGCAAGCCTATGGCAATATGTATAAATGAGTGGTGAATTTGTTCTGAGAGTGAGTGTCGAAAAGTGATCCTTATACTCAAACTAAAATCATTTTTGTGAAAAATGAGGATGTTATTTGAAGTGAGGACAGGAGTTGTAATACAAGAAATATTAGCATCTCGGTGAGAAATTGAAGAGGACAGGCATCATTGCGTAGTGAGTCTGGGTCATGGTTTGATTCTACACAAGTCAATGCCTAATAGTGATACCATGCATGAACATAATGAGAATAATCGGGATTGATAGCCAAATGATTGCGGAAGTTAAAATATGGATACTTTTGTACAAAGATCTTGTAGTGAGTCATAGTGCATCGCTTGAGGACAAACAACGAATTTAAGTTGAGGGTGTTGATGTACCGTGGTTTCACGGTATTTTCTAATGCTTTTTCCTTAAGTTTAGTGTGTGTCGAGAGCCTTTTTGTGTTGATTTTGATATAAGTTTCTCTTTGTTTGCAGAAAATCTGTCCAAGGATGAACGCGGGAGTTTTTGAGAAAGAATTGCAGAAGAGACCACCTACGGAACCTATGACGGTCCGTCGCGGCTGTGACGGTCCGAGGTGGCATCGTAGTGAAGGGAGAAGTTGCTGAAGGAAATTTGGGGAAGTCTGACCAAGTGTGGGATTACGGAAGTCCATTACGGACCGTCACAGCTACGACGGTCCGTCCTGCTGGTTTGTCGTAATGATCAGAGAGTAGTCCCACTACCCAAATTCCAAGAATTGAAGTATTTTGGAACGAAGACCCTCGACGGACTGTCGTGCTTTAAACGGTCCGTCATACCTGTCCGTCGAGGGGAATGAAGAAAGCAACAGAAGAATGGTGAAGTATGGGACGACGGAGTCTATGACGGTCCGTCGTGTCCATGACGGTCCGTCACGTGGTCCGTCGACCCAGACGCGTTTGGACAGATTTTTAGTAAATAGAATTCTTATTTGATTAGGTTTCGTTTTTTATTATAAATAGTTGGAAAAACCTTGTTTTTGAGGTTAGACTTTCTGGATAATTTTTAGTTTATAGTTCTTCTATTATAGTATTGAATACTCGATTTTGGGAATTAAGATATTTTTCGGGAATTGATTGTTGGTGATTTCGTTGATTAATCAAGTTAAATTCTGGGGAATTATTCATTTTCATAGAAGTAAGTGCATGAATTCTTCCATTAACAATATGAATTGTGTAATGACGAACATGGGTAACTAAACCTCATAGCTAGGGTTGTGGGAACCATGGGTGAATAACAAGGTAATAATCTAACTTAAATAACAATTCTAGAGTGGTGTCTTACATGTATTGATAATTCTTTCGTTTAGAAGTCTTTTTAACGGTGGCCAACGTTAGAACTCGCCTTAATGCTACTTGCCGGACCAAGGAGGTAGATAATAGGAAAAGAATTATCAACATAGATTTAGTGTAGACTATCTAATAGGCTAGTATTGGTTGGTACGAGTTAATAACTTAGTCAAATACCGAATACGATGCTTAATATGAGGTAAAGATAAGGGTTAGTATAGCAACACACGTAGCCGGACCAAGGTGCGGAGTGAAATTCTCTAGATGCCGGACCAAGGATTTAGAGATACGTAACTTATCACTTTACATGCAAGATATCAGGATAGAATTGTTATAGTTAGATTTACCAAGTTAGGAACCTGTGGGGAACACTAAAGCCCTAGTTACTTTTATAATTTGATTAAACTTCGAAAGTTGAATCTGTTAGTTGTCCATTTTTATTTAGTTAATCATTTTCATTAATTTAGAAATAAAATCCCCCTTTTTGTCACTTTGTTTCTCGGAAAATAGTTGGCTAAATAGTAGTAATAATAGAATAAAGTTAAGTCTGAACTATTTTCCTTGTGGGATCGATCTCAACCTCATTAGTTGGGTTCTTTACTTGATACGACCGCTTTACTTCTTATTTGAGAAGTAAGTTTGAGCGTATCAGTACTATAAAACACTTAATGAACATATTCTAAACATTTTTCGACACATGTGAGGCTTTAAGCACCTTAATTCATTTTTGGGGTCTTACAAAGTCGGGCAGATCTGGGTACCAGGTCCGTGACGCGGACCTATTCCTCAGGATTGGAAAATATTCTCCATGTCGCGAAGCGTCCACGGACCAATCTACCTCAAAATTTATTTCGCGGCCAAATATGAAAATGTATCTCCGCGTCGCGGACATGCTTCCAGACAGTGATTTCTCATGTTTAATTATCTAAAACACTCCTAAACATCATGAGATATTTCCTATCACAAATCACAATCCTTGAATATTTACTTTCCTAATTCATACATGACACACTAGTGCACACCCTCAAGACACCTCCATAAGTAAACTGATGCTATGAATGGGCCTAATATGAAAATGTATCTTCGCGCCGCGGAGATGCTTCTAGACAGTGATTTCTTGATCGTTTATCATGTTTAATTATCTAAACATCATGAGATATTTCCTATCACAAATCACAATTCTTGAATATTTACTTTCCTAATTCATACATGACACACTAGTGCACACCCTCAAGACACCTCCATAAGTAAACTGATGATATGAATGGGCCTAGACGAGTATTAGCAAAGAAGCCCAACACTGAATTAAGTGGCTATGTGTGGGATCCGGATTGATAAATAGAGATTTGGGAGAGCAAAATAGGTTTATGTGAATTGTGATTGTGCTTAGGCAAAGTTGTGCCTCTCATCCCCAATTCTCTCTTAGTCCCCTCGTATCATTCTCCTTTATAGTTAATGTTAGTGTTCGTGTTCTTCATATTGTAATTGTTCATTTATGTATGAATCAAAACTTATTAGTTTGTTCTCTGTTGTTTATTGTTGAGTTGAGGAAATCACTATAAACATTTTAGTGTTTGCTACAACTGATTTTCCCACTCCCCTTCCCTACTCATAGCACCAAATACATCAAGGGCTTCTTGTGAATACCCACAGATAAAAGTAAATGACAGTTCTTTCAGGCAATATATTACACTATGTCAGCCAAACCTATTTTAGTCCAAGTAGCTTTAGTACGGGTCAATAAAGTGCCAATTTATCAGCTCAATTCAATTTGACTCGCCCAAATTCAGTTCAATCGACTCATTTGACACCGCTACCAATAGTTATAAGATTTCAGGGGAGGCAATTTACTACATTCCTATTTATCATTCTTTTGCATGGAGAATTTTTTTCTTTCTCTACAGAAAAGCCGCTATAGCAAATGAACTAAAAATGAAGAATGTCTTACATTGAACTAGATGATGTGGTTGGAAGTTCATTTGCTTCTTCTGGTAATCTCATACAAGCTTCAAGCGGCTCGATCTCAGGCTTCCTTCTAAGCCTGTTGTCGCTACTGCAACGGTGAAGAAGAAACCTGCTAACCCCAAATGACCCAACAAAACTGATAACTGACAAAATAAGGGTCAACTTTGGAGCCACCGTAGCACTCGCCGACGAAGCCATCTCTACCGAAATTCCGAGTAGCTCCGCACTTGCATAGAAGCCCTCAATTCATTCATTATTTAATTAAACAAATTAGGTGTTTAGTTGAATGGTTGTTAACTTATTTTTAATGGTTTAATAGAATAGGCCTATAGGGTAAGGGTGTATGAGCCAGTTTGGATGGGCTTAAAAGCTTATCAAACTGACTTAAAAGTCAGTTTTTGACTTATTAAAGTGTTTGACAATTATCAAAGTGACTTATTTTAAGTAAAAAATGACTTATTTTAAACCAAAAGCTAAAAGCTAGGTGAGGGGTGCTTTTTTTTTCAACTCAAAAGCAATTTTATGTTGACTTTTTTCAACTCAAAAGCAATTTTATGTTGACAAGGTATATTACCTTTTTGCCCTTAATTATTCATCATCATCATCATCATCGTCATCGTCATCAACATTTTATCATCACTTTTTATCATGTTAACAGCTTTAAGGGTATTTCAGACATTTTGATAAAAAAAAAAGTGTTTACCATCACTTATTTGTCAAACACATCAACAACTTTTTTTTCACTGCAACACTTTTATCCAAACACATAACTAATTATTTTAAAAATAAGTTTCAGCACTTTCAAAAGTACTTTTTAAAAGTTACTTTTTTTAAGTCAATCCAAACTATATCTGTTTGTTGGTTTCGATTTTATGTATTATTCATTTGATTTATCTATTTTGATTTTTAAATACGTTCAATCAATAATATATTTTTTTATCGATTTTTGATTTTCAATTTACTTTTGATTCATAACAATTTGGTTTTCGATTGGATCAAAAAAAGAAAACACTCATAAAATAATGGTATTACTTCTCCAATAATTTAGTACGACAAGATAATAATGTAACTTTAAGTAATAATCATAAAATAGAAACAATACTAACATTAAAAGAACTTTATATGTCCACCACAAATAAAAGAACTAGAACAATAATTTAAATTGAAGGCTAATAACTAATAATTATACACTTCATAAGATATCAAAAACCACATACTAATGAATTACACAATTTGAAACCATTCAAACAAAATAACATATCATTCCAACAAATATTCATAATACACCAATTTTTTTGGTTCAGTATAGTACTACTGCATACATTATACATGAAAGATATCAACTTAGCTACAAAATTGTTTTTGGCTTTAGATAGTTGATCCTTTAGGCAGTGTTGTCTAATCTGTTGGCATCTCAAAGCGGCAAAGCGGGCAGTAATGGCTATTCTGTAACCACTTGGTAATACACTCAGCATGAAACATATGAGAGCAAGGCAACCGCAGTACATCAGTTTCCTCCCCTAGCTCATCTAGACATACCAAACACTCATCGTTGCTATTTCTTTCATCAGCTTCCATCGGCTCTAGCAACTCTATTGATGATTCACTAGCCGGTACCATTCCATCCACAGATGATGATTCTTCCAATGCTAACAAAAATCTACCATCGCAATAGTGATCAATCTGTAAGTCCACATCCACACATACCTCGAAAATCTCAGAAGTCATGATACTTTGCAACTTACGAGTTGTTTGTTCAACTATAACGTGTTGTTGATCTTCAAACTCGCCCTTAAAATGGATTAACAGTTGTGATATAGCGTAATGGAGTTTCTCATAGATCATGGTATCGGAAAGATGAATAATAACTTGGGCCGACTTGGTTGAACATTCCCGTATTTCACCCCAGTATTCGGATGCTTGATCATTGGGTCTTATATACCAAAATTGTTGTAGTATACTGAAATTGAAGTGAATGGTTAAATAGGGTAAAGAAGAAGAAGAAAAAGAAGAAACAATTGGTTCAACGCTAACAAAAGATCTCTTGAAGCAGTCATGGCATACAAACCCTGTTGGAAACATATTGCAATTTTTGAGAGAAGAAATCAATATTTTTTTTTACTAATGAGAGACTTACGCCCTAAATTCAAGTGTATTTATAACATTACCAGCAAACCTAAACTGATTAGGAATAGGATTAGTGAGTTTCTATATTAAAAAAGGAAATACGTGGGTAAAAATATTATTGTACTTTCATTTATGGAAAAAAACACGTTTTGGGAAGTACTACATAAATTGGAAACTTCAAATATTATTTGTAGTTTTATTTATGGAAAGAACACGTTTTGGGAAATACTCTTCAAATATTATTTGTATTTCTATTTATGGAAAATAACACGTTTTGGGAGATACTCCATAAATGATAAATTGGAAACTTCAAATATTATTTGTATTTTTATTTATGGAAAAGTAATAAAAAAAAATTGTAGATTGATACTTACCAATGCTCTTCACTGTGACTTCAAGGTTAATAAGACCATAATTTCAGTACTGAAAACTTAAAAGACTGTTGCATTGCTATATCTGTGATGTCTGAGGGGTCAACTTACACGCACATCGACTAATTCCACAACGTATTTGCTACAATTATTTTAGACTTGAAATTAGGCTAAAGATAGGAGGTCAAAGTCTCAAAGATATTAGCTACATCAAACACTGATTTATTTACAGAAAAGGCACGAAGTTTTCATTTTATCTCCAAAACTAAATCACAAATTTGACACCTCGAGTAAAATTGACAGGGCAAGACATGTAAGAAGCATAAGCGATTAGGCGGGTAAGAAGCATAAGCGATTATGTGGGTGAGAAGCATAAGCAATTAAGCGGGTAAGAAGCATAAGCAATTAAGCAGGTAAGACGTAAGAAGCATAAGCTATAGAGCGAAGTGTGCGTTCTACTCTAAGAAGAGATGCAACTCATACTAACGACCACACAAACATAAAAAAAAAAAAAATAGCGTTAATCTAATTCAAGCTCAAATCTAACGATAACCGAATCCGGAAATCATACCTTATAGAACTCATGTTGAGGACCTGAAAGAACAGGTTTTTCATTGGACGCCTGCATAAGCTTCCTCTCTGCTGCACTTAACCGGAGGTCCTCCACATTTGCTACACGACCTAATATCTTCAACCTTTCCCTAAAGGGAACAGTACCATCCATTGGAAAAGCCTACACTTTTTCCATTTCATCATCCATTACCCTCTGATCAATAGGAAAGAGTAAGAAAGATTGTTCAGTAAGAAATCTGACTCTGAGAGTTTACCAAGAAACAAACACGAGATGAATACACCCTGAATAATGATGGGAAACAAGCAGTACGTAACACAATACTACAAAAGAATGTACACAGAAACTAACAGAATGTGAAAAAAGTAAACACCAACAGAGAAACAAATGTTACAAGAGGCATAATAAAAAAGACGAACATGAAGAAACATGATTAAGCAATTGAGAAGCAACAGGAGATATACACAATTAGAAATAGGTTAAAAAAGAAACAAGGAACCAATGACATGGTAACTAGAAGTCTAGAACTTACTCTGATGTTCTCGTGAAAATGAGGAGGAAGTTCTTTTGCACAACTTTTGGAAAGCTTAAGTACAAGTTAAAACTCATTTCTTTACCATCAGTTCACTGAAAAATTGCAGTAGGATATAATGGTACCCGTATAAAAAGAAAGAAAAAGGGCGAAAACAACATCTTAGCAATTCAAATGAGTGAATATTCGAATACAAAATGAGTCATCAGGAGAACATAAAATAAATTATTACATGAGCATAAGAAAGAAAAGCTTTCATACCAATAAACATGATTCTGGAGGACTGAGCATATAGCTAAATTACACTGGCTTGAGAATGAATTCACAACTGAAAAGGACTAAAATGTGGTTAATGGGAACACTCTGGGGACATGGAAAATCCACAAGTGATTGAAAGGTTAAAAATGTCTTTAAATTGTGAACATATTCCCAAGTTGGTTTTGGTTTTATTTTAACTTACAATATATTGTTATTAATAGAGGCTAGACCCCACTTGTGGGATTACACTAGGTATGTTGCTATTGTTTTATTGTTGATAATAGAGGTTATATGGCCACCTATATTGGAACCTACATGGATGTGAGTAAAGTCTTGTAATTCGAAAGCCATTTGGGTGTTGAATAACTTTGACTTTGAAAAGACTCAAACACATGTCATGTGTCTCTCTAGCACAAAAATTACCTGTCTTTAAATTAACCATCAGACCAAATGATCAATTTTTCGTTGAGAAAAAAATTATATCAACGCTTATTTGGGGTTCAAGCCTACTGGTACAACTGTTTCTAATGCCTAAGAAGGTGATTAAATTGATCGAGGCTATATGTAGGAGTAATCTATAGTCAGATGAGGCTACTATTACAACAAAAAAAATGTGGTGGCTTTGGATAAAGTTTGCATGCCTAACAGTGCAGGGGGTTTAAACATTCGCAATCTAACCATCTGGAATTCAGATTCTATATGCAAACTACTTTGGGCTTTAAGTCAAAAAAAAGGAGAAGCTCTGAATCATTTGGGTCCATACGTACTACATATAGAGCCAGAATTGGTTGACTATGGACCTCCCAGAACAGGCTGCATGGATGATTAGGAAGATATTGCAAATGCGGAAACATTGACAACAACTAGGTGATATGCGCAGTTTGATTGTCAAAGGTAAATTTCACTTGGCTACTGCCTATAAATGTTTAAGGGGTGAGACGCCAAAGGTTACTTGGAGAAAATTGTTATTTTAGAATGTAGCAAAACCACGACAAATTTTTATTCTATGGTTGAGTATGCATGGTAAGCTGAGAAAAAAGGATCAACTGATAAGGTGGGGTCTAAATGTGAATGAAACTTGTGTTCTATGTAACACTTAGCCTCAGAGTTTACAAGACTCGTTCTTCAAACGCATCTTCTCTCGAGACAAACGGCAAGCACTATTAGGATGGCAGAAATGGAACAGAGGAATCCAAGAATGGAGCTCAGAATGGTATTGGGTACAACAACACTCCAGAGCTAACCATCCGAAAGGGATTTATTTGAAGGCTAATTTTGCAACAGAGAATTATGCACTCTGGATAGAGAGGAATGCGAGAATTTTTTAGAGTAAAGCATCTACCAAATAGATACTATTCCATCAGATGACACTCTCTATATGCACCAGAGTTAAACATAGCCATCGGCTATTTAGTTACATTTGCTCCCTTTGAGAATTCTCTCTTGGTTGAATGTAGGTATTTATTATCTAAGGTTTGAATGTGTTTTCTGGTAGAGTAGGATACTGAGAAGGAACTGAAGTTCGCCCTCAAATTGTAAACCTCACAGGTAATTAATAAGTTCTCTTTGATTGCCCAAAAAAAAAAAAAAAAATCAATGCCAAAAGGATAATATGCAGCCTAATTTGCTGCAAACTCTTTCTTTTTGTCCCTGCAGAATTAAAGTATGCAATTGATATAACGTAAACAAAAGTAGAGGGCAGTTGCATTGACAGCCAGCATGCATACACAAACTATGATAACCATAACATGCACAAAGACACATCTAACTACACGCAGATGGATTTTCGCTTAGCTTTTCTACTTTTTTGTTAATGAGGTATTTCATCTAAGTCACAAACCTGCTCTTGTGAATGCACCTTTATATTTACTTTCCTAAATTCATACATGCCACACTAGTGCACGCCCTCAAGACACTGATCTCCCCTCACCCCTTCCCTACGCATAGCAACAAACACATTAAGGGCTTCTTGTGAATACCCAAGACAAAAGTGAAGCACATCCTTTTCAGGCAATATATAAAATATCTAGCGGGCAGACACCATGTCATCAACTTGGTTCCCAAATGAACATTTGAAGTAAACCGCATTTTAGCCCATTTCAGTCGAATAGCTTTTGGACGAGTCAATAAACAGTCAATTTATCAACTCAATCCAATTTGAACCCGCCCAAATTCATCCCAATCCGCCCATTTGACACCTCTACCAATTATAATAACATTTCAGGGGAGGGAATTGAGAGTTTGGGCTAAGCCAATTTATTACATTCCTATTCATGATTTTTTTGCATGGATAGTTTTTCCCTATCTCAACAGAAAAACCGATAAACTAAAAGTGAAGAATGCCTTACATTGTACTAGATGTGTCCACAAATTCATTTGTTGCTTCTGGTAAGCTCATACAAGCTTCCAACGGCTCAGTCTAGGCTTCTAAGCCTGTCGTTGCTACTGTCCCGGCGAAGCAGCTGCAGCTGCTAACCCCAAATTCCCAAACAAAACTGATGACCAGCCATTATGGAAGAAGGTAATCAGAGAGAAATCTGGTTTGGATGGAAGATGGACTACCAAAGTGAGCAATAGTCGATATGGAGTAAGTCTTTGGAAATCCATTAGGAACTTGTGGCCCAAATTACAAACAAAAACCATGTTCAGCATTGGTAATGGAAAGAAAGTAGATCTATGGAATGATAAATGGATTGAACAAGGCTCCCTAAAGCAACTCTATCCACACACATACGCCCTCAATCAACAACAAAATCAACAATTGAAATGGTTTGGGGTGAACAGGGGTGGAATTTGAGTTTCAGAAGAGCTTTAAATGATTGGGAAATTGATAGACTAGCAAGCTTTTTCAGAAAATTAGAACAATTCCAAAGGAACATCAACTGAGGCAGATTGCTTGATATGGTGAAGGAATAAGCAGAACAAATTTATAGTGAAAGCAGCATACAGAGTATTTACAACCTCAAACAATCAGAGTGGGACTTGGCCTTGGAAGATGATCTGGAGGGTTAAGATCCCACACAAAGTTGCATGCTTCTCTTGGTTGCTAGCCAGAGAAGTTGTGCTCGCACAAGATACACTCATGAGGACAGGTTTCAATCTTTGCTCAGGGTGTTTTCTCTGTGGTAAGGAAGCAATTGCAATCTCTCATCTCTTTCTTCACTGCTGCTGCACTGACCAGTTGTGGAAGATTTTCATTAACTTGAGGGGCATTAGCTGGAGTATGCCGGGAAGAGTATAATGCTAGAACAGTGATACCAATCTCTCAAATTTTATTTTATTTTTTGATGACAAGGGAAACCTGCAGCCGCTACCCTTTGGGTGCGCACAGGGTAAAACCCGCGCTCCTATGCAATAGATCGCAAATCACATAGAGAGGTAACCCGCACTAGGCAAGCCTGGTGCGACGAGCTCGACCCAATCCCTCAAATTAGAAAGAGAGATGGAAAATTGTCCCAACTTGCATTTGGTGGACTTTGTGGGGAGAAAGAAACCAAGTTCGTTTTGAAGACAAAGCCATAAGTATACAGAAACTAAAGATGAAATGTTTAGGGCTTTTCTTTTTTGGTGTAAATATAGCTTAAAGGATGAGATAGAATCAATTTATGATGTACTAGATTCCTTATGAGAAGATTAAGATCTAGGAGCTTTTTGTTTTTGCTCATCTGGATGTAAATATGGGGGACTACACACCGTTTGTGTAGCTTGTTATTAATACAAAAAAATGTTACCTGTTCAAAAAAGGAAATGACAAAAGTAGAGCGCAGTTGCATTGACAGCCAGCATGCATACACAAACTATGATAACCATATAATGTGCACAAGACATGTCTTTAACTATGCCGCGCATATGGATTTTCCCTTAGCTTTTCTACTTTTTGTCAACGAAGTATTCCGTCTATGCCACAAACCTGCTCTTCTGAATATACCCTTATATTTGCTTTCCTAAATTCATACATAATACATGACACACTAGAGCACACCCATAAGTTAACTATTTGCCCTCACCCTTTTCCTATGCATTACAAAAAACACACTAAGTGAATACCCATTCTGAGAGTATACAGAAAAAAGTGCAGCATGTGAAACCATATTCCTTTCGGCAATTTATCAAACATGTTGCGGACGGACACCATGTTATAAGACATTGAATAAACAATGATCAAGTTGGTTCAACATTTGCAGGGAACCCAATAGATATAAGATAGGAGTGAACCAAACAGTGTAACCGTTTGGCATTACAGGGCGCTTCAATGGATGATTTCGTGATTGGGCTAAGCCAGTTCACTACACTCCTATTCAGCATTGTTTTGTATGGATAGTTTTTTCCTTTCTCTGCAGAAAAACATCTATAGCAAATGAACTAAAAATGAAGAAAATGCCTTACATGGTACCCAGTTGTGGCCAGAAGTTCATTTGTTGCTTCTGGTAAGCTCATACAAGCTACAATCGGCTCGGTCTGGGGCTTCTAATCCTGTCGTCGCAACTGCAACGGCGAAGAAGAAGCCTGCTAACCCCAAATACCCACACAAAACTGAGAACTGACAAAATTAGGGTCAATTTTGGAGCCACCGTAGCACACGCCGACGAAGCTATCTCTACATGAAGTCCGAGCCACCATATTAGCCATCTCTACCGGAATTCCGTGTATTGCATAGAAGCCTCTATCCATTCATTATTTCATTATTTAATTGAATGGTTAACACTTCTCTTAAATAATGATTGTTAACTTGTTATAAATGGTTTAATAGTGTAGGGTAAGGGATGTGTATCTTTTGTTGTTTCCATTTTATGTATTATGGATTTGATCTATTAGTTTTGATTTTAAAACATGTTAAATCAATAGCTAAACCAATAAGATATTTTTATAGATTTTAAATTTTCTTTTTACTTTTGATTTTTCATAATTTGATTTTCGATTGGACCAAAAAAGAAAATGATCGTAAAATAATGGTATGAGTTGTCCGATAATTTGGTGGAACAAGATAATAGTAACGTAACTATACGTAATAATGATGAAATAGAACTATATATGTACACACAAATATAAGAAACAATTATAACTAACCTGAATAGAACTTTATATATACAAATAAAAGAACTAGAATACTATTGTGAATTGAAGGCTTAACTAATAATTATACACTTCATAAAGATACCAAACCATATACTAATTGATTACACAATTTGAAATCATTCAAACAAATTACCATAGTAATCCAACAATTTTTTTGGTTCAGTGTAGTACTGCATATATTATACATGAAAGATTATCAACTTAGCTACAAAATTGTTTTTAGGCTTTAGATAGTTGATCCTTTAGGCAGTGTTGTCTAATCCGTTGGCATTTCAAAGCAGCAAAGCGGGCAGTAATGGCTATTCTGTAACCACTTGGTAATACACTCAGCATGAAACATATGAGAGCAAGGCAACCGCAGTACATCAGTTTCCTCCCCTAACTCATCTAGACATACCAAACACTCATCGTTGCTATTTCTTTCATCAGCTTCCATTAGCTCTAGCAACTCTATTGATGATTCACTAGCCGGTACCATTCCATCCTCGGATGATGATTCTTACAATGCTGACAAAATTCTACCATCGCAGTAGTGATCAATCTGTAGACCCACATCCACACATACCTCTGACATCTCAGAAGTAATAACGATCCCTTGCAACTTACGAGTTGTTTGTTCAACTATAACGTGTTGTTGATCTTGAAACTTGTCGATTAACAGTTGTGATATAGCCTGATCGAGTTTCTCATAGAACATGGTATCGGAAAGATGGGTAATAATTTGGATCAACTTGGTTGAAGGGTCCCATGTTCCACCTAGGTGTACGAATTCATGATCATTAGGTCTTATATACCAACATTGGTGTAGTATACTGAAATTAAAGTGAATGGTTAAATAGGGTAAAGAAGAAGAAGAAGAAGAAGAAGAAGCAATTGGTTTAACGCTAACAAAAGAGTTCTTGAAGCAATCATGGCATACAAATTCTGTTGGAAATATATTGCAATTTCTGAGAGAAGAAATCAATATTTTTTTTACTAATGGAAGACTTACTCCATTTCAAGCTTATTTATAATATTACTATCAAACCTAAACTGATTAGGAATAGATTAGTGAGTTTCTATATTAAAAAAGGAAATACGTGGAGAAAAATTCACGCCTGCTCCTACCCAGATGTGTTTGACGAATTTTTCAACTCGTTTTTCCATCTCCAAAACTTCCTAGTTCTTTCACTAAACGCTGGGAATCCTTAGTACCATCAAAATCTATTGAATTCCACTCAAAATAACTCAAAGAAACAAGAATCACACCAAAAATGGCAGCCAACAATCCAATCAATAAGAAATAGAAACTTTCTTTCAAGATCTTAACTTCTTACATGA
Organism: Solanum sitiens; assembly: GCA_016801875.1. Classification (NCBI taxonomy): domain Eukaryota; kingdom Viridiplantae; phylum Streptophyta; class Magnoliopsida; order Solanales; family Solanaceae; genus Solanum; species Solanum sitiens. Next base: position 364,195 of record JABWTJ010000012.1, on the reverse strand, counting down.
AATAACCCACAAATTTGCTGAACTAAATAAATTGGTGTGTGGGTGAAGTAAACCATCACAAAAGATCTCACATACCTTGATAGGGATCACCCCCGACGAATTTCACGCAACGTTCTTGGCGTTCTTGAACGATTCTTGGTCTTCTCTTCTTCTCTCTTTTTCTCCCAAGCCCTAAGTGTTTAAAAACCTGTAAAAGCTGATTTGGGACTTAGTATTTTACCCCTAAATAGCCCTAAAACGAATTAGAAAATAATAGGGTGAAAAGACAACTTTGCCTTAACTAAAATTTGGATTGGATTTTCCTCAGTCCAGCAGTCCAACTTACGAAAGGCCTTTCTCCCTCATACGACCTTGGGTTTGTGCAATGTTGGCGGCGTTGGAAATATATTCTCGAGAGATTTCCATCCATATAAATAACTCACCCAAACTCTTCCTGAGCTGTAAGTTATGGCTGTTTGAAAATGACCAAAACTCACTTTGAAATCTTGAAATTTTTCAGATTTCCTTACTTATTTCCAAAAAAGATTATTCTTGGTTTCTTAGCTTATTCTTAGTTAATTCTAGTTACGAGATTTTACATATTACAACCTGAAGACAACACTCCTAATTCAGTTTACAGCTCACTGAACTAAGATTACATTAAGACTCATTCACAAAGAAAAACTCCTAACACTTTAACACTGTAAAGGATTGGGTGTTTCGATGTGTTCCTTCAGTTTCCTAGTAGCACTTGCGAAGTCAATTTCTCGATGGCTCTTTTTGCTCTATAAGTGCACAAGTATTTTGGACGATTTTACTTCTATTTAAGCACAATTCTTCATATAGTTATTGTTTACTTCAAACTCCTTATTGACTTGAACTCTCTTGACTTGGAGTTCTACTTCAAGTAAGAATCCTTCTTCAATTCAAACTCCTATCTTCTTTAGACTTCTTCTTCAAATTACATTCATTGATTCTTTGTATTGTAGTCGAACTCCAACACTTCAATTCAGCTGTAACTTGAAGATTTCTACTTTAAGTGAGACTCCTTCTTCAATTAAAACTCCTTGCCTCTTTAGACTCCTTCTTCAAATCAAACTCAGTGATTCTTCAATTAATCAGATATTTATTTCCGCTGGATTTTCTCACGAAATTAACATTATCCATTTATGTATTTCTTCACTCTTGTCTTTATTCATTTTAAAAGCTTTCTCAAATTCAACTGCTCTTGACAGTGAACCTTTGGACCATGTTGACTGATGCGTTTCATCTTTCTTTGTCAATCATCAAAACTGCATAAATCTCAACACTAAAATTATCCAATAATAATGACATTTTTCAAGAAACAAATAATATTATTTATGATTGGATTCTTCTTTTTTTCGTAGGTAGAAATACCAATGTTTCTAACTTGTAACTTTTAATCCTTAATATTTTATTATTGAATCAAAAGACATTTTCTGTGGTCCAGTTTCACTTTTGACTTTTAGTCAGATAACAATAAAAACACACACAAACATAAAGACTATCTTTTGTCACATTTAATTTATATATACTGATAATTTAAAATATTTTTCACATTATCTCTTTTAGTACTTCCACTAATATTATTTAATTGTAGTAATGTACATACAACCTTGTATGCAAAAAGAAATGTTAGTGCTCAAAGAGACAAACATTGATAGTATGGGAGCATTTTTAGTCTATGCACCCATAGAGTTACCAACGGTCACTTCAATTGTCAATGGAGGTGATGCAACAAAAGTTCCCATTTCGCCCTAATGTATCATCATAAGTCCTGATGGTTGCCTCTCCTCAGATAGAGACAGTACTGCAAATGCTGAAAATGGTTCAATTTTGACGGTGACTTTTCAAATATTGATAAGTGGTCATAATAATCAAACCTCCCAGAAGCAACAAATGGAGGTAGTGGCTTCAGTTCATTACCTTTTGAGAAACATAATTTTAAAATCAAAGAAGCATTGGGTTGCTTTGATTTATGATTGTTTAATTTCATGTTGTTTGTTTGCTTGTTTTGAAGATTTAAAAACTTAGACAATTTATTATTTCGAAGGATGATGCATTCCCTTCTTCGTGACTATTGAAAATTTCAAGACTGTGAGATATGTGTTGTTGCAATTGTCATATATAATGATACACATATTTGAGACTTCTCATTTATTTGATTTTTTCAATTTTTATTCTGTTTGGTTTTCTCTTTTTATTTTTTTGTTCTTTGTCATGTTACAATATCATGCCTTCCTGATTTTGCTAGTTTAATCTAGTGAAGTAGTATATAAACAGTATCCATGTGTGGATGGAAGCATATGTTGTGAACATTGATAGCCTATACGCTAGCCAAGTCGTTGGGCCTAGGGCTAATCCACAAAGAGGCTCAAAAATTAGACAACTGAACAATATATTTACTTAGGGTCTAGGTTGAGCACCCACTCTTGTCTTGTGAACACACTCCTTACTTGCTTACTTTCTTTCATTCTTTGCTACAACTCAAATGAACACATTTATTTATTTTCATATTTGTACCACGTTAAACGTTGAGGTTCAATTTAGGATAGCTGAATAGATCTTCAAGTAAAACAACCCTCTCAAATTTTCCTACCTGATAGATATCATGTTCAAGGTGATAATGATAGATTGAGAAAGACAATTACTACTAGAACTTAGTGCCTGAATCATTAAGTGGTGTAGTTTAATTATGTCCTGCATTAGTTACCAAACTAATTTTTCCTTCATGAAGTAAGATTTTGGTATGTTTTTCATGCCTGTGCATCTGATGAGGAATTATACGACAGTTGCCACAGTTAACTAAACTTTAATATTACTTACTATACTAATAGTCATCTTATCTGGAAGAACCTAATCTCGTATACTATGAACCAAAATTAGCAAGGCAGTCAGCTGTACAATTAGCTTTTCTATAACAATGTCTGATTTGGAAATACTGACTTTAGCCTTGTCAGTTATCACGTTAGTTATAATCAAGAAGTTTGTTTCTATCATATTGCAGATGCCAAAGTAATAATGGAAGATCATATTCATATTACCAACATGGTATGTGAAAATTCCACCACAAGTTGCTTCACCAAGCAATAAGGCGCTGAATTAGCTCATGCCATATTCTCAAAAAAAAAAGTTCGAACGACTTTGAGCAAGAGGGTACCTGTACCTGAAACTGACACAAGTGAGTAGGTATAGAATACCTAGGGGCCCAAGAAAACTCTCTCTAAGGAAATTCGCAATATATTTGAGTAACTTAAGAGAAGGGGTGCTTCCTCACAAAGGGGGTCACAATGACCAGTCCTGGCAGATTGTTATGATTTATTCCACTTGTTATTAAGAATTGAATTGGATCTGCAACTTAAGCACTCAACTCCTTCCAATTAGTTCTACAGTTCAAGCAAGGAAATTGAGTGTTAAGGATCAATAGTATCATCTGGATAGAATAGATGAGAGATATTTGCTCCCTTCTTGTTGGTCCGAAGAGGGATGATGTTTTGTCTTAGACGACCACTGACACTGTAACAAAAAAGACATTTACTGGAAATAAATTTTTCTTTTAGTGACAATATTTGTTAATGTTGCGAAAATATTTAGCAGCAATTGAGTTAATGTCAGTGCATCTAGAAATGCTAAAGCCTTTAGCAACATTTTATAAATTGTTGGTTATAAATACTCATATTTATTATTGCAGCTAAATATAATATAGCGGCAATTATATTATTGCTGCAAACAAGAAAGTGATTCTGTCTGTCATTCGGCTCAGTAGGTCTGCCCCTTTAACAAACAAGAATAGATTCTAAAGAAAGTGACTGCTAGAATTAATGTGATTGAAGTGTCGTATCGTAACCATGTTAAAAGTAAAAGCTTGAAGATTTAATTCAAACTAGGAAAAAGGGTCAAAAATACTTTTGAACTATAGGAAAAGGTATAAAAATACCCTTCATCCATCTTTTGGTCTAAAAATACCCTTCCATTCACTTTTTTGGCTCACTTATACCCTTGAAACTAACAATTATCTTTTTATTCTTTATTTTTAAAAAATATTTATTATGTGTCATTTTCTATTGGATAGTATAAAGACTCCACCTCAATTAGATTATTCATCATTATTTATCCAAACCAAAATAATATACTTCGTCAAGACCCCATTTTTTTTTATAGAAAATATTATAATTTTTTATTGTTCATTTATTTTTGGATCCAACTCCTCTCCATTTTCTCAAATTTTTTGCTTGGATTGAAAATTCATGACAAAAGAAAAAATTAACAGCTAATATTTAATTAATTAAATCAAGATTCTAAACATGATATAGATGATTAATATTTTATAAAAAAAATTATTATATCATACTCATAACAATATATTATTTTATCTACAAATACATTATACACATTTTTCTCTATTTTCCTACTTAAGTTTTCTATGGCTACGACCATTCATATGGGTTTTTTTTCTTTCATTTTTTTAATGAGTTAATATTTTAAGTAAAATTGTTTGTGAAACTTTTTCTTTAAAATGTAGTTATACATATTAGCAAAAAAAAAAAAAAATAACAATTTTTTCTATATATTTATTTTTAAAAAGGAAGATAGATGTTGTGACACTATTCATATTTTTATAATATATTAATTATTTAAAACAAACTTTTTTAAAAAAATAAATAAATAAGAGAAAATACAAAAATTACTAGATTTAAAAAAAAAACAAATTGGGGTCTTGAAGAGGTATATATATATATATATATATTATTTAAATAGATTATGGAGAAATAATTAATAGAGACGAAATTTTTATTTTATATAATAAGAAAAGGACAGATAATATTTTTTTTAAAACAAAAAAAAAACTTTAGTTGTTAGTTATAAAGGTAAGTTAGTCAAAAAAATGAATGAAAGGGTATAATTGGGCCAAAAAGGTGAATGGAAGAGTATATGTGAGCCAAAAAGGTGAATGAAAGTGTATTTTTAGACCAAAGCATGGATGGAGGGTATTTTTAGACATTTTCCTATAGTTCAAGGGTAGCTTTGACCCTTTTCCAGAAAACATTTTCCTTAACTTTTGAAGGGAAGTCATTTTCCTTAATTTTGAGGAAAATAAGTTGATTTGGAAAACATTTTCCAAATCTTTTGTCCCAACCAAACATGAGAAAATTGAAAAACATTTTCCAACAAATGTTTCCTTCATACCAAACACGCCATTAGTTTGAGAAACACACCTCATTGGGGTGTGTAGTATACTCTCTCTTTTATTTGAAAAAACCTTGACACGTGACATTTCACATGCATAAAATATTTCACCTTGGTAAAATTAAATAATAAACTATTATATTAATTAAAAATTAAAGATTTAAAAAAAATATAATTTCAATTATTTTTCTTACCCCACTCCACCACCTCCTTCCTTCTTCTTCTTTTAATTTCTTTTATGAAATATTTTTTACAAAAAGGCATACTTCCGTCCCCCTCCCCCCACCCCCCCACCCCCAAAAAAAAAATGCCCATTCAATACCTAAAAAGAAATTGATATTATTTTATTTTAAAAATATAAAATTCTACCATATCCTTTTTAAACGTCCACTCCTAATTTTTCTTTTTTATTTTACATTTTTCTCATTTTGTGTTAAATAAGTACATATATTTTTAGGAGTTTTTTTTCTACTTGTGTACCGAATATAACTTGAATAAAAAATTGTTTTAAGAAAAGTCTTGTGGCGGCAAGTAAAAAATAAAATTAATATGTCTATATCTATTACAAACGAGAAAAAAAATTAAAAGCAGAGGGTTAGGTGGAATGGGTAGAATTATTTTTAAATTTTTAAAAAAATCTCTAAATTAATATTTGAACGGGGAAGGGGGGGGGGGGATGATGTGACAACTTTTTTTAAATAAAAGGGAGGGTCTATTACACACACCATGATAATAGTATTATAAAATAGTGAGGTGTGTTTCTCAAACTAATAAGTGATAGTTTGGGTAACTCACACTCTCAATAGTACAGGTAGAAACTCAAAAAAATGGATAGGTTAGATGTGTTTTTAACACTTATCTCTTAGAGTTTAAGATTTTCAACAAGTTTAAACTTTTTTTAAGTAATTAATTGAGGGTATGATAGGTAATGTTTTTTGTCCTTTCTTGATTTGTCAAAAATGAACAAGTAAAACAATAAAAATAGATAAATAATTAGAAACAGGAGAAGTATTTTGAGTGTATGCATAACTATATTGCTTGATAATGGCAATGTACTTGATGATTGTTGTGAATTCAGATCAATTGGTTCTCCTTGAATCCTTTTTTTTTGTTGGAGGTGCCCCTTGAATCCTTGCATCCTTCATCTATGTTGCTTCCCATTGTTATTGAAATTTTCATAGAATTTATTTTTGCGCGACATTACATAATTAAAATCATAAAATTGAAAAGAATATTGACATTATACATATCTATAATCTAAAATTGCAAGTCAAAACTATTTTTTCTTCTTAAATTTCAAGTCAAATTAAAATTAGAACAAATTAAAAAAGAGAAAGAGAGTAGTTTACTTGTCCATATATATACTTTTTGTTGCTTCGTTCCTTGAAACTCTATATATAATTATTATGCAAATTTCATATTTGAATTTTCCCATTTTAAGATGCCAAAAAATCAATTGACCATTAGAATTATTGGGTTTTGGAATTTATTATTTATAAAATTTAAGTCAAAATTATTCAACTAAACTCATTTGTACACTGTTAAATTTGTAGATACATTGTTATATAATTGATATAGGTAAATGACATTTAACAAGAGAATGTGGAAGCCCTTGTGATCGTGGTAGTGATCATACATGTATTATGTATAAATGACCAAATTTGTCCATATAATCATGACTTGACTAACACATTTAGATTTGGACGGATTACTGATTTTCTTATTTCATTAGATCAAATAATTTTGACTGTTACACAATTCAAATTGATTCATGTCAAACTTCATCAACACACTTTTTAAAAGTTTTTTTAAAATTTCATGACAAGTTATTTACAGAAAAAGAAATTATTAGGTTCTTAGACAAATTATAAGAAAACAAATGAATAATTTAACTAGATAAAAATGGAGCGAATTGAGTTATGACCTAATCTTTAGCTCATTTCAATCTAAATAAATTATAAGTCAATCAAATTCATTTTGTTTATTTTAACACACTCACATCAAGTCCTACCACCTAAAGTAGACCTAGAGACATGCCCATTAATAAAAATGGAAAAAATGCTCAAAATAGTTCTTCAAATTTGGGATACAAATTATGATAGTTCTATAAAACCAGCTGGAGTATTTCTTTTTCTAATCAACTAATATGTAATGACTTAATAATTCATATTATGAGGTTAGATTTATTTGTCATAGTAGTTTAATCTACTTAATTGAATCTAATATATGGATAGCTAATTAATTTTTAAGTAAAATTTGAAAATAAGTATATTCAAAACAAATGAGTCAATTGCATTTTACGCCCTAGCATGTGTTTTTTTTGAGTAATATATATTTAATCCTAATATTTTATGATTTGCAATCTAACCTCTTTATTTTCTTACATATTATTTTCTTTTTAAAAAAATCCATAGGGGCAAAATTGAAAAACAAATTAAAAAAAAAACTCCATTAGGAAAAAATTAAAATGCTTCTCGTTGTTGATTTTAGTGGACTGATTTTCCTTCAGATTTCTTATAAAGAGATTTCCATGTAATTTTATTTTTTGTAATTTATTTTCCCTTAATTTAGTTTTGTAAGGTAAATGATTGAATATCATATTTTAAAGATAAATAATTTTTTGAGATGTTTAAATTATTTTTATATTTTTAGTTATATTATAATATTCATATGATAATGTTATTAAAGTCTAAATAAGAAGTGTAAAATAAAATGTAAATTTGATATATATTTATACTTTTTAAGTTTATACATTAAAATATTATATATTATTTTTTTAAAGTTTCATAACGCTAAAACAACGCCCACCAATTGCATTGGAAGAAGGTCACTATTTTTTTATTGACTATTTCTTAATTATATGTGTGTTTTAAATGTTTGTATTTCAATTTTGCCCATGTGAATGTTTTTTTTACAAAAAGAAGTGATTCATTATTTTGCAAGAATTTCTTTTTAAAAAAATATAGGGGTGCAAAATGCAACTCCAACTTAACTTTATATCTTTTTTGTATTCCTGTAAAAAAGTTTAAATGAGAAAAATCTTCTCTTCAAAATCAACTTTAGCTCTAAGTTCAATTTAATGTATAATCTACTATATTAATAATTTTAGTTTTTTTATCAAATTTTTAATTTTTGAACCTTCTATAGTGGACCATTTCTCCAAAGTTCAACACACTATTTCTAAAGAAAATTAGTACTCATATCCTACCCCAAATTAAAGAAATTACCAACAATCATGGCTAACATGCTTCAACCTAATCAATCTACTAAAACCATTTATAAGCCTAAAGGTCTAGTCGTTTATGGTGAGTGCAATCGTTGTCTTTTAGCAAGTGTTAATGCTATTGATGGTTGTCAAATTTTTGCTCCTGGCGGTCTCGTTGGCAGCATAGAATTTTTCCAATGTCAATTTTGTCGTTGTCATCAGAATGTCCATCGTAGGTTGAATGTCTACAGTCATTAGGTTTGACCAGCACCAACACAACAACAGGTTAGTTTTATTAGAATTTTTTAATGAATTGTTGTTTGCTTTGCCCAAAAAAACATAAAAATACTTTTAAATTTTTCATCTATTATCAAAATTGTTATATTTTCTTAGATCTGTTTCAATTAATGTTTTGTTCTTCTATTTTTCATCTGTTTAAAAGTAATGATATCAAATATAACTAATTGAAGGAATTTGTTTTTGTATAGTTTATTGATTTAAGATGACACGATTTAAAAGTCTCATTTACTTTCATAAATTATGTATCAAACAAACAAAGTCATATGTATGAAATAATCTTATTTTACTCTCCAAAAAATATTGTTTTTTTAAATAAATAAATAAATAAACATAATTACATCAGGGTAAGAGAGAGAAAAATGAGTGAAGAGATTTATATGATTAAAAAATAATTTCAAAAATTAACCTATTCAAACAAAGTGATCTATTGAAAGTCCCCCCAAAAAAATATTTTCATCTTTCATCTCCAAATAGAAATTTTGCACTAGAGAGTTGAAATAAAAAATAATTAATTTCTTACTTATCTAATAAAGAGAAAATGGTCTAAAACCCCTCCAACATATACCCAAAATCCCAACTACACACTCTAACTTCACATGTGTCCTATTACCCACCTAAACTTTATATTTTTCTATTTTCTACACACCTAAGTGTTGACCTGTCATGGGAGGTGTTCTCACCTCCTCTACGCGCGTTAGAAGGTAATTTTGACGATTTCTCCAACAATCATCTTTCCCACCCTTAAATTAACCATTGTTTCCTCTTCCCCACCATTAACCCTTGTTCCTTTTATAAAAAACAAACATGATTTCCTCTCAAAATTTAGTATGGTTTATTGTTAATGTTCATTTCTACTTCAAATCATGAATTAAGGGTTGTAATGTGCTCTAATTTCTTATTTAGGTCTCTAATTTAAATTTTAAATTTTCTCGTAATTCATCAAAAATGGCAATGAAAACTTGAATAAGCTTTGTATGAGTTCTTCGATCATCAATAGAAATGCATATGCAAATGGTAAAGCAAATGAAAAGGAGAAAGTATATATTTTTCGGGTCTTTTACATTTTAGGAGGGAAATGGGGGAAAAACAAGAATTGGGAGTTGAAGAGGTGGGGGGACCGCGCATGCAATCACGTGGACTATTTGTTTGGTTTATGTGATGAGTGTGTAGAAAATAAAAAGATATAAAGTTTAGGTGGGTAATAGGACACCCGTAAAGTTGGAGTGTGTAGTTGGAATTATAGTATAGATTGGAAGGGTTTTAGACCATTTTTTCTCTAATAAAAAATTCCATCATATACTTAAGATTTTAAAAGATTTTCATGTCCACTAAATCTACACTAGCATTAATTCTTGCCTAGAGAAAAAGTGAAATCATTATGTTTATATATATATATATATATATATATATATATATATATATATATATATATATATATATAATTTAACAATAAGTTTATGCATCTACTCTTGAACAGACTGTAACCCCATGGGGATGTGAAGATAGAGGAATTATCAAACACCAAAAATACTAATCATATCATTCATATCACTGCACAAATATTTGATTCTCCGGAAATCTCAATTGTACTGGCGGAATCCATTATGGCTAGAGCTACTCAAAACTGGCTGTATAGTAACAAAAATGATGATAGAAACAAGAGAAAAAAGTCACGGGATAAATATATTGTTGAAGAATATGAGAAAGAAAAATCGCAGCTATTGACTAACCAACTAAAATGGACTTTAAACATGAGATCAGAAAATGGAAAGAATAACAAGATCAAAAAGGATAAACATGAGAAGCCATATGGTTTCGAGATGTATATCAAAACCAAGGGCAAAGGTATCAAAAAGTTACAGCTTGCTCAAGCCGGAGAATCAACATCTTCTGACAATCCTCTAACATCTCGTAACCAGAATTAACTAAGAATAAGCTAAGAAACCAAGAATAATTATTTTTGGAAATAAGTAAGGAAATCGGAAAAATTTCCTTGGATTTCAAAAGTGAGTTTTGGTCATTTTTAAACGACCATAAATTCCAACTTAGGCGGAGTTTGGATGATTTCTCTATATGAATGGAAAGTTCTTGGGAAGATCTTTCCAACGATGACAAGTTTGCTACATTCGAGGTCGTATAAGGGAGATATGACCTTCGGAAGTTGGGTTGTTGGACAGGGGAAAGTCCAAATCCGAATTTGCTAAGGGTGTTTTGGTCTTTTCCTAAATCAATTATTAATTATGTTTTTGGGGTAATAAGTTGAGGTCTAAACTGATCCCAATCAGTTTACACATTTAGAAAATAAGTTAGGGCTTTGAAAGAAAAGAAAAAAGAGGAGAACGAAGAAGAAGAAGCAAGAACGCCAAGAATTCATTGCGTGGATTTCGTCGAGGGTGATCCCTATCAGGTATGTGAGATCTTTTGTGTTGGGTTACTTCACCCACACACCAATTTATTCAATTCAGCAAATTTATGGGTTATCTCATGTTAGAAGTCAAGATCTTGAAAGAAAGTTTTGTTTCTTATTGATCCGATTGTTGGCTGCCATTGTTGGTGTGATTCTTGTTTCTTTGAGTTATTTTGAGTGGAATTCAGTATATTTTGATAGTACTAAGGGTTCCCAACGTTTAGTGAAAGAACTAGGAAGTTTTGGAGAGTTTGGAGATGAAAAAACAAGTTGAAAAATTCGTCAAACACACCTGGGTAGGGGCAGGCGTGGCGTGCCTGCAGTACGCAAAGAACTAGGTTCAGTCAACCAGGGCCTAGCAGCAGTGCACTAGAACCAGACCTCAGTCAACTGAAGCTGGCGTGGCGCGCCAGCAGTGCGCCTAACCTGACATTTTTCGTCCAGTTTTTGTAGTTTAGCCTTTTAAAGTCCTTCAAAGGTACATTAACATCTTCCAGTGATTCTAATCACTTCAAATGATTTCTAAACACCTAGAAATCATCCAAGAACTCAAATCATGATCCTTGAATCCATAATTCAAATTCAAGGAAAGTTAGGATCTAAGTCAAAAAAGTAAGAAGTCAAGTCTAAAGTTATGAAGTGAGTAAAAGGAAAGTTTTCAAAGTTTTTAAAGTCTTACTTAAACGTTTTAACTTCGTTTTAAGGCTCAAGTTCAAGTTAAGGAAAAGAGTAAAGGTTGAGTTCTTTTCTCAAAAATGTATAAGGAAACTATGTATTCCCTAAGAGTTAAAGTTTCAAGTTAAGTAAAGGGCAAGAGTTGAGTTCATGTCTCTAAATTTATAAAGGGGACTAAGTACTCCCTAAAGGTTGTTAAATGTTTCACATTTAAGTTAAAAAGGAAACTAAGAAGTTTCAAAAGAGTTATGAACTAAAAGAGGGGAACATTGTTTCCAAAATGAGCTTTTTAAAGATAAAAGGGTTCAGTAAATTATCTCAACCCAAAGGAAGGAAGTTTTATTTAAAACTATGAGCTAAAGTATATTTTAGGAGTAGTATTGAGCACCGATGTGGGAATCAGAGTTCAGATAACTCAAGTCCCCATGTAAACCATGTAGCCATCATGGGTATTAACATGTCATACTTTTTAGATGATCACGTAAGGTTAGCTAGTGGATCCACTAGGTAGAGGATGTTCTATGCGACGACAAAGTATATAATAGTTCTGGCAGCTTGGGCAAGACGTTGTATCATCACTTAAGCTCATAGTGGTGGTTGTCGGTTAGAGAAACTCTCACGGAAACTATATTACTTTTATATATAAGTAAAGTTGAGTTTATTATTGTTATATCTTTAATGAACCAAGAGTTACACGATTTTATCAGTTTTGTATATTTATATATTGCATATGTTTGTAATGCTTTATATTGAGTTGTTATCTTATGAGTTGTGTCGCGCCCTATTATTTTTCGAAAAAACGAGTTTTGTGCACGACCTAACAACTCTTTTGGGATTTTGGGTTTTGAAGAGTCGCCACCTAACGAATTAAGGCGCGTTAGGGCACCTATCTAACTTAACTAAGTCTAACTAAGGTCAACGAGCCAGAGATTAGGGTAAGGGTTCAAATTACCTCGAGGGGAAGGTGTTAGGCATCCCTAGAGGTAATTTGAACCCTTACCCTGATCTCTGGCTCGTTGACCTTAGTTAGACTTAGTTAGGTTAGATAGGTGACCTAACGCGCCTTAATTCGTTAGGTGGAGACTCTTCAAAACCCAAAATCCCAAAAGAGTTGTTAGGTCGTGCACAAAACCCGTTTTTTCCGAAAAAATGGGGCGCGACAGAATGACGACTCTGTTGGGGTATTAGGTTCTTACCATTACGTGTTTTGTGCTTATTTATGTGGGGTTCACTTTATTTTGGTCATTTCTTTATTTGTTAGATGATTACCATGCTTAGCTTATTTTGTTGCCTTATATATTGTTTACTTTCCATGCTCCACCCTTTTCCCTTTTCCTTATTTGTTTATTACCATGTTTCACCCATTTCCTTTTCCCTTTATTTGTTTACTTACATGTTTTATCGTCTTCACTCATTTACATGATTTTAATATGTTCATATGTTTACTTTCATTTACATATGCTTTTGTATTTATTTATTTACTTTATCTATTTATTTATCGCTTTTATAAAATGCTTATATGTTACTGTTTCCATCCACATGCTAAATATTTACTGCTTTGATAACTGGCATTCCGCTCATACTTCCCCCAATTGGGACCTTCTTCCTTTTTTTTATTTTGTTCTCGTGATGTTGTGCCTTTGCACCTCTCACAACTACTCCAATTCTATTCAAATACCCATTATAGAGAGTCGGCATATGCGTGGACGTAACGGATAGTTTTACTACCGTAAAACCACGAGCCTCTCGCATAGAATCCCTTTCAAGTCCGTGTCAAGCCAACTCTTAAAAGTCCTAGTTAGGTCATACACGCTACATAAGCCCTAGGTGGTTTGACCCTTGGTGTCGATCCACATAATTAGTAGCCACCCTATCGTCTAAAGGCCCCCAACACCCTGTAGACAAATTGCATACATATGTGTCAATGTGATCATAATAATTAAATCAAGTCAATATTGCCAAAATGGAGTTTAGAAGTTGTTTTTTTGTTTTATTTGCAGAGTCATGGATGAGTATGAATTCCCAAACCCTCAAATGGTCACAAAGGTGAATGACAGACTTAGGAGCTGGTGGATGGACATACAGAGAGATCGGGAAAGGGAGATTCATCAATTGTTGGGTGGCCTCACATTTCTTATCTTTGTCACACCAAACCCTCATCTGACTAGGGAGCTACTGGAGTTTTTGGACCCCGTGAGGATGGTTTTTCAAATTTACAGATTGCAATTTGACACCAACAATTGAAGAAATTAGCGATTTCATCGACGTACCATACCATGAGTGTGAAATGATGGTACCTTATAAACCGTCATCAAGGGAATTTCTAAGAAGTATGGGGATGAAGTATAATCCAATATGGACTTCTTTAGACCTTGGATGGACTCATATAGATTTCCTATACTCACGATTTGGTCGAGATGATAGCTATTACACTTTTAGCTATGAATTTGAGTGCTCCTTTGAAGAATGAGAAAAATATCGCTTAGATGCCTTCGCCATTGCCTTATTAGGATCCTTGGTTTTTCCTAAATCAAGGGGAAGAATTGATACATGTTTAAGATATGTGGTTCGATACCTAGCTCAAAGAGGAGGCGAGCCTAGGAAAACCATAGTGCCCATGATCCTAGCAGAGATAATGAGGAGTCTGTCAGCATGTGTCGATGGTAGAATGTTCTTCGAGGGATGCAACCTTCTACTTCAACTATGGGCTATATATCACTTCCACAAGCGATCCGACGTGGTAGACACCTTTCTTGGTCAAGGCAACAAGATAGATAACCATCCAAGAAGGTTGGCACGTTTCGCCGCACCTGTAGGATTTGTGGACTGGCAGATATTTTTGACAGAGCTTGAGAGCCACCGAATTCAATGGAAGCTCCATTGGTTGTCCACACCTAATGTCATAGTAAGAGGAGGCGACTGATACTTCATTGAGCTTATTGGTTTAAAAGGTGTCCAACCATATGCGCCTCTTCGAGTACTTCGCCAATTTGGGCAAACTCAAGTCATACCACTCCGATCTGACATGGAGCCGTTTAAGTATGAGTTTGGACTAGATAAACCACAAGTCCACAACATACTTCGACGATGGGAGCGTGTGTTGACCATTTCTATCGGTGCACGACAGGCTTTATGCACACATGAGTATCACATATGGATCTTGATAGACTCTGAAGTCCCATTATCAAGTGGAGAAGGATACCATGGGCTTGCCGATGAAAGGGAAAACATATGGGAACGGAGTGTGCTGAACATGAGACAAGAAGTCCCTCCCATTACAAGAGGTCAATTGGCCCCAAGCTCTTAGAGTCGATACCTCCAAGATTTCAGAATCTAGGAGGATTTCCCCATGTTATCCCTTTTCCCTTAGTTTATTTCAGTTTTGTTATGATATATTGTTTGAATTTTATAATAAATGAAAGTTATTTTGTTTCTTCTAATCTAAACTCCAATCGGCAAATAAGGCTTGAATTAATTATTGTTCATCACTTATGTGTCGCTTAGGCCTACCTCTGGTTCAACAATGCTCCTTTGCATTTAGGACGTTTATCTTAAAATAATGTGCTTGATATAACAACTTATACAATTTCTAACTTGGATTTTGTTTTGTTTTTATTTTTTGTTTTACCCTTCCCCAATGGTTGATTTGTAGACCATGGTTTACCACACGAGATCAAAAGGCTCTATTCCTTCTCTCCCAACTGAGAATCGCAAAGGAAAAGGGAAAGTGTCTAATGAAAAGGTCATATGCAAGACTGTTGAAAAAAAGTGTCTTTCAGACGAGTTAGTATCAAGCCTCGAGCAGAAAATAAAGAAGTTAGAGGAAGAAGTGTTGGATATGCGCGAATGGGACAAGTTGTTACTCTCTGCCAATCCTACTTTGGAGACAAACATGGATATATCACCTTTCGCAAGTCAACCCACTCTCCAAAATAATCTTCCTCCAAATTATTCCGCTTCTCAAACTCAATCAAGCTCTATTCAAATGCCTCCAAAGAACATCCATTTTCCAAATCACCCATATCCTCCGCAACATCTTACTCCACACCCGCATTATCCTAATATACAAGTTCCTCGATACGAAACACCTCTGCACCAAGTTCCTTGGCATCATGCGCCTCTCATACCACTTCCAATTCTTCCATATCAAGTGTCTCCGTACCAAAGGCCTCCTCGGCCATATCAACAACCAACATATCCTGGCCACAATGCCAAAGTCGTCATTCGACCGCATATTCGCAAAAACCTCTTCAGGGTTGAGGAGAGACTTGGGAAAACTTATACTCCTCTGACTGAGCCTATAGGCCAACTTTATGAAAAGTTGATGATTGCCGGTCACATCGCTCCTATCAATGAAATAAGGATGAATACGCATGCATCATAGATTGAACCCTCTAAAGTTTGTGCTTATCATTCAGGAATGGAAGGACATACCATAGAAGAATGTCGTGATTTGGACAAGATTCAACAATTGATTAATGCTAAAGTCATATGCTTGGAGGACTTTGCAACAAAGAAAGTTCAAATGTGAACGTACCAAAGTTTACTTGAACCAGTCTCCAAATAAGGCTTGCTCCATTTAAGTTCAAGTTTTCCACATGCAGACACCCATAATAATATGTGGACAATAAAGTTGGTCGAAATCTACCATTCAATTGCTGCTCAAGGATGTTTTCCTAATATCTCGCTTATGCTTTTTGTAATTTGGAACTACGTCAGACCTGATTCCCGTTTAAGAGGGGATACGTAGGCGCTCCTATGGGGGTTCTGTCTTATCATAAATAAAACTTTCATTTTCCCCATTTACTGGTAATTGAGGCACAATTTTTGAGAGGGTCTCAAAATTCCATCAAGATTTCTCCTTGCACATCTTCATACTGGGGCAAAATTTTTGAGTGAACTCAAAAATTCCATCAAAAGCATTTCTTCTCAACAACTGGGGCAGAATTTTGAGAGGATCTTGAAATTTTCGCAAATCAAGACTAGGTAGAATTTTTTGCAGGATCTCAAAAATTCACAACAGTCAAGCTACAACCTATAACAAAATCAGAATAGCAGAAGTGCTACACTGGGGCAGAAAATTTTGAGAGGACCTCAAAAGTTTCGACAATACGTAAAAGGATATTCTGTCAGATATCAAAGGAGCACGCTGTGTCAAGTCATGGATACAGATCAACCTACCCCTTAAACTAACTATTTTTCTTTGAACGCAGAAAATACAGGTATATATACAAAGGCAGCTTCAACATCACTTGAAGGATCAACATACCACTTTTGAACCCGAACAACTGACACTCGACCCTTCCAACAAGGCGGATGTCCAAGCTACTACATACCCTCAATCAACTATTGTGCTGGCGAACTGCATTCTGCCCGATATTGCATATCCCCGAGATTACATTATGCCTGAGATCTATGCTTGCATGATTGCATTATGCCCGATATCGCATTATGCTCGAAGAATCGCATCATAACATATGACCGAGATTGACTTGTGCCCAAAGAAATGCATCATTGCATGTGCCCAAGATTGACTTATGCTCAAAGAATTCCATCATTGCATGTGCTCGATATTGCAGTGTCCGAAGAAATACATCATTACATGTGCTTGATATTGCATGTGCCCGATATTACATTGTGCCCGAAGAAACGCATCATTGCATGTGCCCGATAATGCATGTGCCCGAAGAAATACATCATTGCATTGTGCCCGAGACTGCATTGTGCTCGAAGTTTGCATAAGCCCGAGATTTTATCGTGCTCGAAGTTTGCATGTGCTCGAACAAATTCAAATCAAGCCACAAGTATCAACAGATGACAAAAACAGATACGCTCTCTTTGCTCATTACTTATATTCCGAAGGCGTCATCCTCCAAAGGCATCATCTTCCATGGCCTGCGGACTTCTTGTCATGACCTGAGGACTTATTTTATGCTTAGCATGTTCCTAAGGCATCATAGTCTAAAGGCATCATCCTCATGGCCTGCAGACATCATATCATGGACTAAGGGTTTAATTTCTGTCTATCATAATCCGAAGGTGTCATAGTCTAAAGGCGTCATTTTCATGGCCTGCAGACAATATTTTCATGACCTGAGGATACATTTTGCGTATCATGGCCCTAGACATCATAGCCTAAGACGTCATTTTTCATAGTCTTAAGGCAAACATTCATGGTCGATATGGGAAATTGCATCATGTTTACATTATCACTTATTTTGATACATATGCTCTAATCACTCTATTTAAGTCATATTACAAGTTACAGATGTGCAGATTACAGACATAATCGATCGCCCTCTGAATAGTTGTTCCCTTGCTTACAACGAAGGCTCCGACAAACTCTCGGCTACTCGCAATTATCGTTTCGCTATTCAGCTACCATTCAGGCCAACATGAAGATATTATCGGATTCAACCCGCTACTGTGACCTACTGTTTCTACATTTAGGTCCGTCCGCCTTAAAACGACATTTAGGCCCGTCCGCCTGAAAAGGACATTTAGACTCGTCCCTCTTATAGGTCATTTAGGCCCGTCCGCCTTAAAATGATATTTAGACTCGTCGACCTTAAAATGATATTTAGGCGTGTCCCCCTTTTAGGATACTTAGGCTTGTCCGCCTTAAAACGACGTTTAGGTTTGTCCGCCTCACAAAGGATGCTTAGTTTTTTATTTTTGCAGGCGTGATCGATCTCTCTTCTCGTCTCTCTATCATGACTTTCTCGCTTCTCCATCTCTCTCTTCTCGCTACTCTAATCTTATCCATTCAAGCCGATATCATACCCTACCAATACCTTAGTGCTCTTTCAACTTTTAAGAGTTTCATTTGCTCTTGAATCTAGAACTACACACGACCTGATTCTCGTATAACCAGAGATATGTAGGCGTCTTAATAACAAAGTCTCGGTCGTACCCTTTTTCAACTCTACATCGCTTCAATTAATCCCACTGACATCTCTCATTGGTCGGACAAAATCGGCTACTAAGTCAACGTTGGTTGCCTGACAATTCATTCTTCATTCTCAATCAACCAAGGGGCAGCTGTTAACACCCAATTTTGATCGACCTTTAAACAATTTTAGGAATACTATTCGATTAAATACGTATTTTAAAATATATTGAAAGTTTAGAGTTTTAGTCGATTTTGCATGAAATTGATATATTTTAATATGTTTATCATTGTAAATATTAGTAAAATATTTTTAAATTATTAAGAAATTTTGAATGTTTTAAAATTTAAGTGATTTTCAATTATAAAAAGTCATATGTAGTATTTTAATTAAATAGCAATTCCTAAATTTTCCTTAAAATTATTTAAAAATTAGCCTATTTTATTCTAATTTATATAAATTCTAGCCTATCCAATTTCAATTCTATTCCAATCATAGTCACTCTTTCCTTTCAATTCTAGCCGATTTTATTACAATTTTAGCCATTTCATATTCAATCCAATTTGATTTCAAGACTTCATCTATTAATCTTATCCGTCCATTTGTTTCATTAAATTCTAGATCGAATCCTAACCCTCCATCTCTATCTAATCTAACGGTCGAGATCAAATTTTCCTACCTCTTTCTTTAACACCAAAAGACTCAAAACCTAAAATTAGTCCATCATCTTCTCCTCTCTCCCACCCTCTCTCTCCTCTCCACTCGCTCTGGCGAGAGCAGCCACCGGCGACACCCCTCTCCTCCGCTCCCTCCCCCTTCCCGTCGCTCCTCTTCTCTCCCTCCCCTCTTCTTCTCCCCTCTCCCGTCGTCCCCCTTCTCCCTCTCCTCTTCTCCTCTCTCCCCCCTCCCGTCTCTTCTCTTCCCCTTCTTCTTCTCTTTTGTCTTCTTCTTTTTGCAGGTACCAGCAGCAGCCAGGTGAGGAGAATGACCAGCGAGCTCCTCCGGCCAGCAAGCAGCCAGCAACCTGCAGAATCCCAGGCAACCGGCACAAGCAACAAGAGACCAGAAGCAGCAACAACCGGCAGCAGCGGCAACCAGGCAGCAGGTTCCGGCGAAGGTGGTAACCTCGGCCAGCGAGCAGCATCCGGGCGACCTCCATCCTCCCTCTCTCTTATCCGATTTCCAGCAGCCTCAACTCCAACTCCGGTGAGTTTTCTCCTCTCTTCTCTTTCCTTTCTTTTATCTTCTCCAGCAGGGACGACCAATGGCCATGAACTCCAGCAACGGGCAGCAGCTCCAGCAACACTGGAGACTAAGAAATATCGACAACCAAGCGACTCTGGCATAGGTTCGGACAAAGAGCTTCAAACTATTCAAAAATGTTTCGATCAGTGGATGACTGATGTCAACAGATCTGTCCAGTTTTTTTTTTTTTCGTTTTCAAATTATTATTATTCATATCCTAGCATTGATTAACTGGGGTCCTCGATCTGCTCATGATTTCTATGAAGAATTATTTTCTATGTGTTTAGCAGATTAACAAGTGCTATAAACTTCATCTAGGTGAGTTGATTTTTTTTATATCATGTCTTCTGTGTGATTTTTTTTTCTCTCTACTTGATTATGTGTATTGGAAAAATATCATCGTTTTAATTTGAAATGTTAGAAGATCTCTTTGCTTATTAGTATGCTCTTGGTTATTTGGATTGTTCGGGTGTGATATGAATCCGCTCAACTCTAATCATTTTCTCCTTGATTAATGTCGAAAGAATTATCTTTTATCAGGCTGATTTAGTTTACTATTCAGAATTTGCCCCTTAATAAATAAATAAAGCTCTTGTTAATATTATGATAACTGATTTGGAGATTGAATTATTTTCTTCCCTTAAATAATTATTGTTTAAATTGATATCTTGTATCGTTTAATTCATGGGCTGACTTTACTCCCTTCGTAAGGAATTAATAATTTTGTGAATTGGTCCCCTCCCTTAATTATAATTTAGATTGATTCTTACCCATTTATTTTAGGAAAATCTTTATTAGTTTGGTAAAAAGAATAATAGTAATTTTCTGGTTTGGCTCTCTTAAAATTAAAATATATTAATTGATCTTTTTCTCTTTTCTGATTTGTAAGTTGACTATCTTCTTACTTGTTTTTATATGGCTCTTCATTATTTAAGGAGAGAATAATTTTACTCTTCCTAATTTATTATTTTGCTTATATTTAGTAAAATTAAATTTTTCTCTGATTTTGTCTCTTTTTTATTTAAGAAAAAAAATATTACCCTCTCTTAACTTATTCTTACTTTCTTATATTTGGTAAAAATAAAAAAATCTGATTTGGCTCTCCTTTATTATTATTTTTCCTAACTTTTATTCTTATTTGCTTATATTTGGTAACGATATTTTTAAATGTTGGCTGATTTGAATCTCCTTTTGAATAAGGAAAATAGTATATTTAATTAATTCCTAAAAAATATTATTTTCCTTATATGCTTCCTCCTTCTTTGCTATATAAATAGGACCCCTCCTTTCACTTTTATCATCCATTCTCTCAATCACCAAGTTCTCTCATCACTTCTTAACTCTCTCATTGCTCTATTGCTACTCTTAAAATAAATTAAGATTCCGGTGCTCTTCTTTGCTACTTTGCTACTTTGCTTTTGTTAGAGTAAAAGTTGGATCAACTTGTTTTCATTGCTACCATTTTTTTTCTGTTTAACCGGTTAGTATTCTTAATTAGCATTTTACTATGGTTAGCCCTCTATTATTTTTAAATTTTGTTTCGCATTTATTATCATTATTGTTGTGTGTTGGGAACAAAGGAAGCGCTCCTTATCCTTTCTCCATATGTGTGTTAATATGTCTATGTCTATGTTTTGTCCCTTTTTATTTTTTATGTGTGTTGTTTATATATGTATATGTGAGAGTAATTTGTTACAATGATCACTTTATATTACAATTATTTTCCCATTGTATATGTCTTACCTTACCTATTCTAGCAGGTTTTGAACTCAAAGTTTTGTAATATAAAGTGATCATCTTGAACTTTGAGTTCAAAACCTACTAGAATAGGTAAGGTAACACATATACAATGGGGAAATAATTGTAATATAAAGTGATCATTGTAATAAATTACTCTCACATATACATATATAAACAACACACATAAGAAATAAAAAGGGACAAAACATAGGCATAGACATATTAACACACAAATGGAGAAAGGATAAGGAGTGCTTCCTTTGTTCCCAACACACAACAATAATGATAATAAATGCGAAACAAAATTTAAAAATAATAGAGGGCTGAACATAGTAAAATGCTAATTAAGAATACTAACCGGTTAAGCAGAAAAAAAATGGTAGCAATGAAAACAAGTTGATCCAACTTTTACTCTAACAAAAGCAAAGTAGCAAAGTAGCAAAGAAGAGCACTAGAATCTTAATTTATTTTAAGAGTAGCAAGAGAGCAATGAGAGAGTTAAGAAGTGATGAGAGAACTTGTGATTGAGAGAATGAATGATAAAAGTGAAAGGAAGGGTCCTATTTATATAGCAAAGAAGGGGGGAAGCATATACGGAAAATAATATTTTTAGGAATTAAATAAATATACTATTTTCCTTATTCAAAAGGAGATTCAAATCAGTCAAAAATTAAAAATATCGTTACCAAATATAGGCAAGTAAGAATAAAAGTTAGGAAAAATAATAATAAAGGAGAGCCAAATAAGATTTTTTATTTTTACCAAATATTAGCAAGTAAGAATTAGTTAAGAGAGGGTAATTTTTTTTCTTAAATAAAGAAGTAACAAAATCAGAGAAAAATTTAATTTTACTAAATATAAGCAAAAGAATAAATTAGGAAGAGTAAAATTATTCTCTCTTTAAATAATGAAGAGCCATATAAAAACAAGTAAGAAGATAGTCAACTTACAAATCAGAAAAGAGAAAAAGATCAACTAATATATTTTAATTTTAAGAGAGCCAAACCAGAAAATTACTATTATTCTTTTTACCAAACTAATAAAGATTTTCCTAAAATAAATGGGTAAGAATCAATCTAAATTATAATTAAGGGAGGGGACCAATTCACAGCATTATAAATTCCTTACGAAGGGAGTAAAGTCAGCCATGAATTAAACAATACAAGATATCAATTTAAACAATAATTATTTAAGGGAAGAAAATAATTCATCCTCCAAATCAGTTATCATAATATTAACAAGAGCTTTATTTATTTATTAAGGGGCAAATTCTGAATAGTAAACTAAATCAGCCTGATAAAAGATAATTCTTTCGACATTAATCAAGGAGAAAACGATTAGAGTTGAGCGTATTCATATCACACCCGAACAATCCAAATAACCAAGAGCATACTAATAAGCAAAGAGATCTTCTGATATTTCAAATTAAAACGATGATATTTTTCCAATACACATAATCAAGTAGAGAGAAAAAAAATCACAGAGAAGACATGATATAAAAAAAAATCAACTCACCCAGATGAAGTTTATAGCACTTGTTAATCTGCTAAACACATAGAAAATAATTCTTCATAGAAATCATGAGCAGATCGAGGACCCAAGTTAATCAATGCTAGGATATGAATAATAATAATTTGAAAACGAAAAAAAAAATAAACCTGGACAGATCTGTTGACATCAGTCATCCACTGATCGAAATATTTTTGAATGGTTTGAAGCTCTTTGTCCGAACCGCTGCCAGAGTCGCTTGGTTGTCGATATTTCTTGGTCTCCAGTGTTGCTGGAGCTGCTGCCCGTTGCTGGAGTTCATGGCCGCTGGTCGTCCCTGCTGGAGAAGAGAAAAGAAAGGAAAGAGAAGAGAGGAGAAAACTCACCGGAGTTGGAGTTGAGGCTGCTGGAAATCGGAGAAGAGAGAGGGAGGATGGAGGTTGCCCGGCTGCTGCTCGCTGGCCGAGGTTACCACCTTCGCCGGAACCTGCTGCCTGGTTGCCGCTGCTGCCGGTTGTTGCTGCTTCTGGTCTCTTGTTGCTGCTGCAGCTTGCGCCGGTTGCCTGGGATTCTGCAGGTTGCTGGCTGCTTGCTGGCCGGAGGAGCTCGCTGGTCATTCTCCTCGCCTGGCTGCTGCTGGTACCTGCAAAAAGAAGAAGAGAAAAGAGAAGAAGAAGGGGAAGAGAAGAGACGGGATGGGGGAGAGAGGAGAAAAGGAGAGGGAGAAGGGGGACGACGGGAGAGGGGAGAAGAAGAGGGGAGGGAGAGAAGAGGAGCGATGGAAAGGGGGAGGGAGCGGAGGAGAGGGGCGTCGCCAGTGGCTGCTCTCGCCGGAGCGAGTGGAGAGGAGAGAGAGGGTGGGAGAGAGGAGAAGATGATGGACTAATTTTAGGTTTTGAGTCTTTTGGTGTTAAAGAAAGAGGTACGAAAATTTGATCTCGACCATTAGATTAGATAGAGATGGAGGGTTAGGATTCGATCTAAAATTTAATGAAACAAATGGACGGATAAGATTAATAGATGAAGTCTTGAAATCAAATTGGATTGAATATGAAATGGCTAAAATTGTAATAAAATCGGCTAGAGTTGAAAGGAAAGAGTGGCTATGATTGGAATAGAATTGAAATTGGATAGACTAGAATTTAAATAAATTAGAATAAAATAGGCTAATTTTTAAATAATTTTGAGGAAAATTTAGGAATTGCTATTTAATTAAAATACTGCATATGTTAAAATACTTTTTATAATTGAAAATCACTTAAATTTTAAAACATTCGAAATTTCTTAATAATTTTAAAATATTTTACTAATAGTTACAATGATAAACATATTAAAATATATCAATTTCATGCAAAATCGACTAAATCTCTAAACTCTAAATAAATTTTAAAATACGTATTTAATCGAATAGTATTCCTAGAATTATTTAAAGGTCGGTCAAAATTGGGTGTCAAAAAGTTGAGTAGAGCCACGGTAAGTTCCTCCTTACTCCATTTCAAGCTTTATAGTTGTACTTAGCATTCCAACTCGCATACTCGTACATTCAATGTACGGATGCCAGTTGACCTGCATCGTTTATGATGCAAACGCAGGTAATCAGGATCAGCACGCGACGCTTCGTTGATCCAGATTTAGCTCCAGAGTCAGTGGTGAGCCTCCTTGCATTCTGCAGGACATCCATTTCATTTGCTGTAGTAGTTTAGTTTTTAGGATGTTTTGGGGTCTTGCCCAACATTCATCTCAGACATTTTAGAGGTTTTGTTACAGTTAATAGTCTAGTTTGGAATCTATTTCAGTTATTGAGACTTAAATACCATTTTGGTCAGATTTATTATATGAAGTATTTCCTTTAAACATACTTTATTCTTGTTTAAGTTGAGTTTAGTCTTCCGCTCAGTTAAGTAAGCCAGACCAAGGGTTCGCTTGGGGGCCAGCAATGGTCTTCGAGTGCTGGCCACGTCCAGGGTGTAGGCTCTAGGCGTGACAAACTTGGTATCAGAGCATAGAGTTCAAGTACGAGAGAGTCTATAAAGCCGTGTCTGTAGAGTCTTAGCCATCGGTGTGAAGCGCGCCACATCTATGATTAATAGGCTACGACATTTATGAGTGTTTTCCTTCTTTCATGTTCTTTTCATGCGAATAGTTTATCTCTAAAGTCTCTCTCTAATTCGTGCTTACGCATTTTTCAGATTATCATGCCTCCACGAAGAGCAGTCATAGGTCGACCAGCCCGAATGAAATGTTAATGAACAAGAGGTTCCGAATGCACCGGATGTGCAACCCTAAGGAGAGGTTACAAATGCTGAATTCTGGGAAGCTATCCGAATGTTAAGTCAAGTAGTTTCTAACCAAGTCGGGCAACATAGAGGAGCTTGACAGGAGGGGGATGACACCTCGAGGGTTCCCAATTTTGTGAGAATGAATCCTCCCGGTTTCACCGGATCAAGCACTATTGAGGATCCAGAGAACTTTGTGAAAGAGTTGAATAAGGTATTTGAGGTGATGCATGTGGTGAATGCTGAGAGGGTCGAATTGGATGAAATCAACTAAAGGGTGTGGATAGAACATGGTTTGATCAATGGAAGGATGGTAGAGCTGAGGGTGCATCACATCCAAGTTAGGCTTGTTTCGAAGAAGCCTTCTTGGGGAGGTTCTTTCCTCGCGAACTGAAGGAAGCAAGGTAAGGGAGTTCCTTACTTTGAAACAGGACTCCATGAGTGTTCATGGGTATGGGTTGAAGTTCACCCAACTCTCTCGCTATGCTTCGGAGATGGTGAAGGACATGAGGAGCAGAATGATCCTGTTTGTTGCCGGGTTGGGTCGTGCTTCAAGTAAAGAAGGTAGGGCTACCATGTGGATAGGTGACATGGACATATCTATGCTGATGGTATATGTGCAACAAGTTGAAGAGGAGAAGCTGAAGGACAGAGAGGAGTATCGAAATAAGAAAGCAAAGACTAGGAATGAGTCTCAACAACAAAAAGGTGGTTCAAGTCGACCACAATTCCAGAAACCAAAGGGGCATGCACCATCATCTGCTAGTGCACCTGCACTCAGAAACCGAGGTGAGTATAGTTGCCAGAATTTGGAGCACTTCAATGCTAGACCGACTCAGTCTCAAGGTAGTGTGGTGCAAGGAGAAAGTAGGGCTCATGCATGTTCTAAGTTTGGTAGACACCACCCAGGAAATTGTCGTGATGGCCAGAAAGGCTGTTACAAGTGTGGTCAAGAGGGCCACTTTATGAGAGAGTGCCCCAAGTACAAGCAGGGTGGTGGAAATTCGGGCAATAGAGCCCAATATTCATAAGTTGCTCCGCCAAACAGGGCTGCACCTAGAGGAGCCACTTCTGGTATAGGCGGAGGGGCAAACCGCCTCTATGCAATTACTAGCCGCCAAGAGAAGAGAACTCTCCAGATGTTGTCACGGGTATGATCAAAGTCTTTACTTTTGATGGTTATGCTTTATTAGACCCAGGAGAAATTTTATCCTTTGTAACTCCTTATGTTGCAAATCACTTTGAAATTCTCCCTGAAAAGCTTTGTGAACCCTTCTGCGTTTTTACACCTGTTGGGGAGTCTATTCTAGCGGAAAGAGTCTATCATGATTGTCCTGTTTCCATTAATAACAAGAACACCATGGCTGATCTAGTAGAATTGGACATGGTAGACTTTGATGTCATTCTAGGTATGGACTGGCTCCATGCTTGTTATACATCAATAGATTGCAGAACTTGAGTTGTCAAGTTTGAAATTCCAAATGAGCCAGTCATAGAGTGGGCTAGTAGTTCAGCAGCGCCTAAGAGTCGTTTCATTTCATACCTTAAGGCGAGGAAGTTAGTTTCTAAGGGATGCATCTATCACTTAGTCTAAGTTAATGACTCAAGTGTTGAGGTACCTTCCCTTCAGTCAGTTCATATAGTCAGTGAGTTTCCAGAAGTCTTTCCTGATGATCTACCCGGAGTCCCTCCCGAAAGAGAGATAGACTTTGTCATAGACGTCATCCCAGATACTAGTCCTATCACTATTCCGCCATATAAAATGGCACCAACAGAGTTAAAAGAGCTAAAAGAACAATTGAAAGATCTGTTAGAAAAAGGTTTTATTCGACCAAGTGTCTCACCTTGGGGCGCTCCGGTCTTGTTTGTTAGGAAGAAAGATGGGTCTCTTAGAATGTGTATAAACTACCATAAGTTTAATAAGGTTACCATCAAGAATAAATATTCTCTTCAAAGGATAGATGATCTTTTCAATCAATTTCAGGGTGCTTTTTGCTTTTCCAAGATTGACCTCAGATGAGGCTATCATGAGTTGAAAGTAAGGGAATGTGATATTCCCAAGACAACTTTTAGAACAAGGTATGGGCATTAGGAATATTTAGTTATGTCCTTTGGTTTGACAAATTCACTTGCAACGTTCATGGATCTTATGAACAGAGTCTTCAAACATTATTTAGATCTGTTTGTCATCGTCTTCATTGATGACATACTGATTTATTCAAGAAATGAAGAAGATCATGCTAGTCACCTAAGGATTTTTCTTCAGACTTTGAAAGATAAAGAACTATATGGCAAATTCTCCAAGTGTGAGTTTTGGCATAAGTCTGTGGCATTCTTAGGCCACATTGTTTCTGGTGAAGGTATTAGAGTTTAAACTCAGAAGATTGAGGCAATTCAGAGTTGGCCTAGACACACATCTCCAACAGATATAAAGAGTTCTTGGGCTTGGATGGCTATTATAGGAGATTTATTGAAGGATTCTCATCTATCTCTTCTCCTTTGACCATGTTAACTCAGAAGACAATGAAGTTTTAATGGTTTGAATCTTGTGAGAAAAGTTTTCATGAGTTGAAAAAGATATTGACTACTGCTCTGGTTTTGACCTTATCAGAGGGTACTCAAGGCTTCATGGTGTATAATGATGCATCAAGAGTTGTCTTGGGTTATGTGTTAATGGAAAGTGGAAAGGTTATAGCTTATTCCTCTAGACAATTGAAGGTTCATGAGAAGAATTATCCAACTCAGGACTTAGAATTGGCTGCAGTAGTGTTTGCTTTGAAGATATGGCGTCACTATTTGTATGGTGCTCATGTGGATATATTCACTGATCACAAGAGCCTCTAGTATGTGTTCACCCAGAAAGAGCTCAACCTTAGACAAAGGAGGTGATTGGAATTAATCAAGGATTATGACATGAGTATTCATTACCACCCATGTAACACTATATGGTTGCTGATGCCTTAAGCAGGTTGTCCATGGGAAGTAATTCCCATGTCGAGGAAGAAAAGAGGGAGTTAGCAAAAGATGTGCACATACTTGCACGTTTGGGAGTCAGGCTTATGGAATCCACAGAAGGAGGCATAATGGTGACCAATGGGGCTGAATCATCATTAGTGTCATAGGTGAAAGAGAAGCAAGACCAAGACCCTATTTTCCTTGATTTGAAGGCAAGTGTCCATAACCAAAGAGTATTGGCTTTTGAACAAGGGGGATATGGTGTGCTGAAGTATTAAGGTAGATTATGTGTACCTAAAGTGGATTGACTCCAAGAGAGAATATTGGAGGAGGCTCATAGCTCCAGATATTCCATTCATACAGGTTCCACCAAAATGTACCGTGATTTGAGAGAGGTGTATTGGTGGGAAGTCATGAAGAAAAATATTGTTGAGTTTGTTGCCAAGTATTCAAATTGTCAGCAAGTGAAAGTGGAACACCAAAGGCATGGAGGTTTAGCTCAGAATATAGAACTTCCGGAATGGAAGTGGGATATGATTAATATGGACTTCATCACAGGCTTGCCAAGGTCGCGAAGGCAACATGATTCTATTTGGGTGATTGTCGACAGAATGACAAAGTCAGCCCATTTCTTTCCGGTAAAGACTACCTATTCGGCCTAAGATTATGCTAAGTTGTACCTTCAAGAAGTGGTACAACTTTATGGAGTTCCAGTCTCCATTATTTTAGATAGAGGTGCACAATTTACTGCACAATTCTGGAAATCTTTCTAGAAAAATTTGGGTTCAAAAGTGAACTTGAGTACTGCTTTTCATCCTTAAACAGATGGACAAGCAGAGCGTACTATCCAGACCTTAGCAGATATGTTGAGATCTTGTGTTATCGACTTCAAGGGAAATTGGGATTATCACCTACCTCTCATTGAGGTCGCTTATAACAATAGTTATCATTCGAGCATCCAAATGGCTTCATATGAAGCTCTTTATGATAGAAGATGCAGATCTCCTATTGGGTGGTACGAAGTTGGTGAAGCAGGGTTGATAGGACCAGATCTAGTTCACCAAGCTATAGAGAAAGTAAAAGTGATTCAAGAAAGATTGAAGACGGCACAGAATTGCCAAAAGTCCTATACAGTTGTTAGGAGAAGACCATTAGAGTTTGAGGTAGATGATTGGGTGTATCTTAAGGTTTCACCTATGAAAGGATTTATGAGGTTTGGTAAGAAGGGGAAACTTAGTCCCCGATATATTGGTCCTTACAAAATCTCCAAGAGAGTGAGTAATGTAGCTTATGAGCTGGAGCTACCCCAAGAGTTAGAAATAGTTTATCCTGTATTCCATATTCTATGTTGAAGAAGTGCTTGGGGTGACCCTTCGTTGATAGTACCAACAAAGAATTTTGAAATTAAGGATAACCTATCTTATGAAGAAATTCCAGTTAGGATTTTGGATCATCAAGTTCGCAAGTTGAGGACAAAGCAAGTTGCTTCAGTCAAGGTCCTTTGGCCAATTCTTTGAAGAAGCAACTTGGGAAGCTGACGAGGATATGAAGAAGAGATATCCACATCTCTTTGAATCCGGAGAGAATGCAGATCAAGGTACTAAATTCTCTTCTTAGCACTTTCTAAGGTTATGTATAAGCATGTTATTACTTGCTTTTGTTTGTTGAGTGATGAAATGATGTTACTACCCTTAGCTTAGTGAAAAAATTCTCATTCGAGGATGAATGTTCTCAAGGGGGAGATATTGTAACATCTCGTAAACAAAGTTAACTAAGAATAAGCTAAGAAACCAAGAATAATTATTTTTGGAAATAAGTAAGGAAATCTGGAAAAATTCTAGATTTCAAAAGTGAGTTTTGGTCATTTTCAAATGGCCATAACTTCCTACTCAGGAGCAGTTAGGATTATTTCTTTATATGGATGGAAATATCATGGGAATATCTTTCCAACGACGCCAAGTTTGCTGGATTCCGAGGTCGTATAAGGGAGATATGACCTTCAAAAGTTGGGCTGTTGGACAGGGGAAAGTCCAAATCCGAATTTGTGAAGGGTGTTTTGGTCTTTTCCTAAATCAATTATTAATTACGTTTTTGGGGTAAAAAGTTGAGTTCTAAACTGATCCCAATCAGTTTACAAATTTAGAAAGTAAGTTAGGGCTTTGAATTCGTTGCGTGGATTTTGTCGGGGGTGACCTATCAAGTATTTGAGATCTTTTGTGTTGGATTACTTCACCTACACACCAATTTATTCAATTCAGAAAATTTATGGGTTATCTCATGTTAGAAGTCAAAGATCTTAAAAGAAAGTTTTGTTTTCTTATTGATGGGATTGTTGATTGCCATTGTTGGTGTGATGCTTGTTTCTTTGAGTTATTTTGAGTGGAATTCAGTAGATTTTGATAGTACTAAGGGTTCCCAGCGTTTGGTGAAAGAACTAGGAGTTTTGGAGAGTTTGGAGATGGAAAAATGATTTGAAAAATTCGTCAAACACACCTGGGTAGGGGAAGGCGCGGCGCGCGTGCAGTACGCCAAAAACTAGCCTCAGTCAACCAGGGCGTGGCAGCAGTGCGCCATAACCAGGCCTCATTCAACTAAGGCTGGCGTGGCGCGCCAGCAGTGCACCTAACCCAGCATTTTTCGTCCAGTTTTTGTAGTTTAGCCTTTTAAAGTCCTTCAAAGGTACATTAACATCTTCCAGTGATTCTAATCGCTTCAAATGATTTCTAAACACCTAGAAATCATCCAAGAACTCAAATCATGATCCTTGAATCCATAATTCAAATTCAAGGGAAGTTAGGATCAAAGTCAAGAATGTAAGAAGTCAAGTCTAAAGTTATGAAATGAGTAAAAGGAAAGTTTTCAAAGTTCTTAGAGTCTTACTTAAACGTTTTAACTTCATTTTAAGGCTCAGGTTCAAGTTAAGGAAAAAATTAAAGGTTGAGTTCTTTTCTCAAAAAGGTATAAGGGAACTAAGTATTCCCTAAGAGTTAAAGTCTCGAGTTAAGTAAAGATCAAGAGTTGAGTTCATTTCTCTAAAGTTATAAAGTGGACTAAGTACTCCCTAAAGGTTGTTAAATTTTTCACTTTTAAGTTAAAAAGGAAACTAAGAAATTTCAAAAGAGTTTTGAGCTAAAAGAGGGGAACATTGTTTCCAAAAGGAACTTTTTAAAGCTAAAGGGTTCAGTAAATTATCTCAACCCAAAGGATTGAAGTTTTATTTAAAACTATGAGCTAAAGTACATTTTGAGAGTAGTATTGAGCACCGATGTAGGAATGAGAGTTCAGATAACCCAAGTCCCCATGTAAACTATGTAGCCATCATGGATATTAATGTGTCATACTTTTTAGATGATCACGTAAGGTTAGCGAATGGATCCACTAGGTAGAGGATGTCTATGTGACGGTAAAGTATAGAACAGTTCTGGTAGCGTGGAAAAGAAGTTGTATCACCACTTAGGCTCATAGTGGTGGTTGTCGGTTAGAGAAACTCCCATAGAAACTATATTACTTTCATATATAAGTAAAGTTGAGTTTATTATTATTATATCTTTAATGAACCAAGAGTTACACGGTTTTATCAGTTTTGTATATTTATATATTGCATATGTCCATAATGCTTTATATTGAGTTGTTATCTTATGAGTTGAGTAGAGCCAAGGTAAGTTCCTCCTTACTCCATTTCAATATTTATAGTTGTACTTAGAATTCCAACTCGCATACTCGTATATTCAATGTACTGATGCCAGTTGACCTGCATCGTTTTATGATGCAGTCGCAGGTAACCAGGATCAGCACGCAGTGCTTCGTTGATCCAGACGCAGGTAATCAGGATCTGAAGCAACTTGAAATTAATCACAATTTCAATATTATCCATGATTTTAATTTTATAAAGAAATCTCATTCCGGCTATCTTGAATACTGATTTTGAAAAAAGAAGTACACATAAATTTGATGAGCTCAAAATTGAACACCAAAATAAGCACATCACTCAACTTAAACATGTTTCAATTTCCATCGCTAAATAAGCCACTAAAAATAGATTTAATTTTTGCTAATAATAAATTTTATCCTATTTTAAGTCTACCTCTAAAGTACCATTTTGTGATGATGATGAAGAGTAATCTCCCACAATATCTGTTGGCAGGTCGACTATCAATAAATATATCAAATTTAATTAACTAAAATATATGGTATATTGTGTTGTGCGAAGAGATAAAATAGGAAAAGAATCAGCATTATTTTATGTGAATTTGGACGGCAACTCTTGAACATAGAAAATGTATTTTTATCAATCAACTTAGTCATTTACTGAGTACTAAATATGTCATCCTTTTTCATACTAGAAAATATAAAATTAGCTACATAATTTTTCAGTAATCCCTAGTTAATCCATAATTAAATAGTTTATAACTAGTCTTATAAAAACTCTGATCGAATTAATTCCATATATGAATTTACAAAGCAAGTACTTGATAATGCAGAAACAGAAAGTAGATGACAATTAATATCTGGAGTATTCCAAAAATCATGAATTACTTTAATAAAGTACAAAGTTTTGTTTTATTAACTATTTCCAAATGGCATTTGATCATGCAATGCATCCCTAGTAAGCAGACACCTCAATCTTCCTCCCATCTATATTATCTACTAACTAATTTGCCTATTTCCCCTCACCGCTAGACTAGTTTCCTAGCTAACTCCATTTCAATTAATTTCTCTCTTTCTTATGGCTTCTAACAACAAGAAGAATTTTCTTGTGAAAATATCTTGAGTGTAGTCATAACTTTGTAGCTAGATCTAATGGTTATGTACTTGATGGTTGTGGTGAATTTTGTCCAACTGGTGCCCGTGAAACCCTTGAATCCTTCATCTATGCTGCTTATCATTGCCATCAAAATTTTCATAGAAAAGTGTAGGTGGAGGTAGAGGATGGGGTAGAGAGTCCCATCCTTTCTATTAATCATCCTAGCCACGTCACTTGTTGAAATCACAAAGATCAATCATACTTTTTTTCAACACATATCTCTCTCACTTGTTGACTTGATTTTTTCGTAGGTCAAATGTGATTCATCAGACCATCATGTGTAGAAATATGATCTCTCTTTTTAGGGTAACATTTAAATTGTATAATTACCACCAACTTAAATATTATAGAACTACACATCTAAGGCAAAATTTTGTTCAGTAAACAAAAAGAGAAGAAAATTGACTGTTTTTTGTTTCTTTCTTACTTAAAACGTCAAAAGAAATTTTAGATCTAGAATTTAAAATTTTATATAGGTGATTAATTATATCTTCAAATATAATAACAGGTACTCCCCTTGTTATCATGGATGATCCACCACCACCACAACAATACACAGTGAGAACTAGGGCGCGACTTTGTGAAACATCTGAGAAGAACAACATTGATGTGGAGACAAAGATGGAGATGGATGGAAGAGAGATAAAAGTGAGGAAGTT
This sequence comes from Solanum sitiens, assembly GCA_016801875.1. Taxonomy (NCBI): domain Eukaryota; kingdom Viridiplantae; phylum Streptophyta; class Magnoliopsida; order Solanales; family Solanaceae; genus Solanum; species Solanum sitiens. Next base: position 330,364 of record JABWTJ010000012.1, on the reverse strand, counting down.
GAAAAGAAAGAACAATGGTTGTTCGTCTTTTTCATTGAGAATAAGGTTGGATCCTTACCAAAGAGAGATGATTCAATTTTTGCAAACGAGATCATGGGATGGAAATGGAAAAGAACCATGAACAAATTATTCCCTTTTGTGATGAAATTGACATCACTCCCAAATTATTGAAGAATTGGATTAACAACACCAGACGCAAAATTAGCCCCTTAGAAAAAATGTGCATCTAAGAAATAAGGATTAGTTGCTTAAAATAAGTCTTTATGTGTTCGCTACTTGTTTAATATTTTGGTTTCTTTTTTCTCATGTCTTTGATCCATAGAATTTAATAATATAAATTATTGAGTTTCCTATTTTAATTTATTTTTTTTACTTTTCTTTTTTATTTGTTCTTTTACGATATTTTAGGTCTTAATTTCCACATGACATCACATGTTTCAAATAGTAGAAAAAACATAGTTTTTCTTCTTAACTTGTCCGGACAAGTCAATTACACGTTTAAATTAGCATGTTGAGTATTTATATATCACACATTTTTACTATTTAAGGCAATTTATTTATTTATTAAAACTAACATGACAAAAAAAGAATATAAACATACGTGTCAAAAAAACATCAAAATAATCAAAATTTTCCTTATGCCCCACCCTCAACATTTCTTCTTCTCACACTCTACCCTTCTCCTCTTCTTCTTTATTCTTTAGTTTTCATCACAGTTCTTTATTTTTCATCACAACTTCGAAATACAATTTCTTTTTTCACTCGAAATTAGGTTAATTTTCTATAAGATTAATCTAAATAAATGAAAAAATAATAATAATTCAATTTATTTTTTTAAGCTTGAAAATTTTGAAGCTATGATGTTTAGACATACTAAACCTAGACGATGATGGAGAGGGCGTGGGCCTATCAACTCTTTCCAATCGGTGTTTGAAAAATAGAATTACTGATTATAACAAAACTTTGCAGAACACGAAGTAACCAAAGTTTACTTAATCAGTACGAGAGATGAACATAAATTAATTAAGAAAAAAAAATTAAAATCTTTAACCTACCAGAATCTGGAAAAATTTGAACAGAAAAATATCAAGTCCTCTCTCACTAGGCCTTTTGTTAATGGATCTGACACATTATCGCTTGATTTTACATAGTCAATTTTGATAATTCCACTAGAGATCAGTTGTCTTACGGTGTTATGTCACCGTCGTATATGACGAGCCTTCTCGTTGTACATGACGCTCCCTGCCTACCTATTGCTGCTTGACTATCGCAATGTATGCAAATAGGTCCAACAGGTTTGGGCCAGAATGGAATATCCTCTAGGAAATTCCGGAGACATTCAGCTTCTTCACCAGCCTTATCCAAAGCAATGAATTCAGATTCCATTGTGGAGCGAGCAATACATGTCTGTTTGGACGATTTCCAAGAGACTGCTCCTCCACCAAGTATGAACACATAACCACTCGTGGATTTTACTTCATTTGACCCGGTGATCCAATTTGCATCACTATATCTTTCAATCACATCAGGATATTTATAATAATGCAAAGCATAGTGTTGTGTATGTTTCAGATACCCCAAAACACGTTTCATTGCCATCCAGTGAGTTTGATTCGGATTACTAGTGAACCGACTCAGTTTGCTAATAGCACATGCTATACCTGGTCGCGTACAATTCATAATATACATAAAACTTCCCAATACTCTGGCATATTCCAATTGAGAGTCACTTTGACCTTCATTATTTTGAAATGTACAACTTAAAAAATCAATTGGAGTTTTGAAAACATTGAAATTCAAGTACTTGAACCTATACAATATTCTTTCAATATAATGAGATTGAGATAATGCTAATCCCTGGGGAGTTTTGATAATCCTGACCCCTAAGATCAAATTAGCAACTCTTAAGTCCTTCATATCGAACTTGCTGGACAACATGCACTTAGTAGCATTTATATCAACAATGTCTTTACTCATTATTAAGATGTCATCAACATACAAACAAAAAATGACTTCATGATTCATAATGTTTTTAATATAAACACATTTATAAAATTCATTAATCGTGAATCCATTTTCCAACATTGTTTGGTCAAATTTAGCATGCCATTGTTTGGGTGCTTGCTTGAGTCCATAAAGTGACTTTACAAGTCTGCATACTTTCTCTTCTTTACCAGGAACTACAAACCCTTCGGGTTGTTCCATGTAAATTTCTTCCTCCAACTCTCCATTTAAGAAGGTTGTCTTTACATCCATTTGGTGAATTTTAAGATCATGCACTGCTGCTAGTGCTATTAACATCCTAATTGATGTTATCCTTGTTACTGGAGAGTATGTGTCAAAGTAGTTCATGCCTTCTTTTTTTATGTACCCTTTGACTACCAGTCTAGCCTTATATTTGTCAATAGTCCTATCACGTTTCATTTTCCTTTTAAAGACCCACTTTGATCCTAAAGGTTTATTTCCAGGAGGAAGATCAGCTAATTCCCAAGTATGATTACTTAAAATTGATTCGATCTCACTATTGACTGCTTCTTTCCAATAAGTTGACTCAGACGAAGACATAGTTGCTTTAAATGTTTGAGGCTCATTTTCAAGCAATAGTGCTACAAAATCTGGTCTGAAAGAAGCAAGTTTCCATTGGCGAGTACTACGCCTAGGATCCTCACTAGTTACTGTATTTTTCGTTGATTCTTCTCGTGGTCGTTTAGGTCTTTCACTTGTCGACTCACATTCAGTTTTATACGGATAAATGTTTTCAAAAAACTCTGCGTTAGTTGACTCAATTATCATATTAACATGAATCTCAGGATTATCAGATTTGTGAACCTAAAACCGGCAGGCTTTACTGTTCACAACATATCCAATAAATACACAGTCTACTATTTTGTGTCCAATTTTAACCCTCTTCGGTAAAGGAACCACTACCTTGGCTAAACACCTCCACACTTTGAAATATTTCAAGTTGAGTTTCCTTCCTTTCCACAACTCATATGGAATTGATTGTGTTTTCGATGGGGTACCCTATTAAGTATCTTATTAGTCGTAAGGATGGCTTCCCCCCAAAGGTTTCGCGGTGAACCAGAAGTGATCATCAAGGAATTTATCATTTCCTTTAATGTTCTGGTCTTTCGTTTAGCCAAACCATTTGACTGTGGTGTATAGGGAGCAGTAGTTTGATGAATAATACCATATTCCAAACATATCTCTGCAAAAGAAGATTTATATTCTCCACCCCTATCACTCTGAATCATTTTTATCTTTAGATTCAATTGGTTCTCCACTTCATTTTTGTATTGCTTAAATGCATCAATTGCTTAATCCTTACTATTAAGCAAATATACATAACAAAATCGAGTGCATTCGTCAATAAAAGTTATAAAATACTTTTTTCCACCACGAGATGATGTCGACTTCATATCACATATATCTGTGTGAATTAAGTCTAAAGTTTTGGAATTTCTTTCAAAAGACTTGTAAGGATGTTTAACAAACTGACTTTCCACACAAATTTCGCATTTCATCGCTTTTAAAATCTTACAATACTTCTAGAGTAACCAATTTTCGCAAGGCTTTGTAATTTACATGTCCCCAACGGGCATGCCATAAACCATTTGACTCCAATAAGTAAACAGAAGCAGAATTCTTATTAATATTGTCAACAACCATTACATTCAGTTTGACAAGACCCTCATTGAGGTAGCCCTTTCCTATGAACATCTCATTCTTACTTATTACAACTTTATCACTATCTAGGACACACTTAAACCCGTTCTTAACGAGTAATGCAGCAGAAACTAAATTTTTCCCAATAGTAGCGACATGCAGAACACTGTTCAAAGTCAACACCTTACCGGATGTCATTTTTAACATTACTTTCCCAGTTCTTGCAATCCTTGTTGTTGCTATGTTTCCCATGAACAAGTCTTCATCGTACTGAGCAAGAGTGTACGTTGCAAAGGCTTCTTTCGCAGAACAAATATGTTGAGTGACACCTGAGTTGAGAAACCACTTCTTGGGATTTCCAACTAAGTTATACTCTGAGATCATTGCACACTAGTCATCTGCATCTTCCATCTTTTCCACAATGTTTTCTTGACTTTTGCCTTTGCCTTTGTCTTTGTCCTTTCTTGGAGGACGACAATCAGAAGACCTATCACCAGTCTTATCACAGTTGTAATAGTTGCCTTTGAATTTCTTCTTGGCATGTTCTGACTTCTGCCCGTTGGACTTCTTTCTCTTTTTTTCTTTGGTAGGAGCTTCTTCAACAATATTAACTCCAATGATTGTTGAAATCTTACGAGACTTATTTTCAGTGGTTTTTATCTTCCTCACTCTTGAGTCGAATCACAATATCTTCAAGCTTCATTTCCTTACGCTTGTGCTTTAGATAATTCTTGAAGTCGTTCCACGAAGGAGGAAACTTCTCGATCATTGCAACCACTTGAAAAGCTTCATTTACCACCATATCTTCACCAATCAGATCATGGAGAATAAGTTGAAGTTCCTGCACTTGTGATCCAACAGTTTTACTATCTACCATTTTATAGTCTAAAAACTTTGCGACCTCAAACTTTTTCAAGCATGCGTCTTCTGTCTTATATTTCTTATCAAGTGCATCCCACAAATCTTTTGAAGTTGACATTGCACTATAGACATTATATAAGTCTTCTTCTAAAGAACTCAAAATGTATCCCTTACATAAGAAGTCTGCATGTTTCCATGCTTCAATAATCATGAATTTTTTTCTGTCTGGCATATCAGCAGCAGGCACTGGAGTTTCTTAACTAGTACATTTATGTAGACCAAGAGTGGTAAGACAGAAAAATACCCGTTGTTGTCATCCTTTGAAATTCACACTAGTGAATTTACCTGATTTCTCTGCTTGTGGTACAACAGTTCGGGTTGGTGCAGCAACAACCCTTGTAACATTGTTGTTTCCCATTTCTAATAAAATAAAATCGATACAGTCTTAGTAAGCAATAATTGCAGACTTCAAGGAGTATAAAATCAGGAAGATTTTTGTCTCCACAAGAAACACAGATTCATATTTATAAAAAATAATTTCCTTTTGTTTGAAAAACAGAATTACTGATTCAGAAAAAACTTTGCAGAAACACAAAGTAACCAAATTTTACTTAATCAGTACGAGAGATGAACAAAACTTAATTAAGAAAAAAAATTAAAATCTGTAATGTACCAGAATCTGGAAAAATTTGAACAGAAAAAGATCAAGTCCACTGAACTCACAGTGTCCCCTTAAGGAAATTATTCCCCTCTAGTATCCAAGGTTTGATTTGGAATATGATCTCCCAGGGTAAAATAATCTCAATCACCAAAGTATAGATACCAAAAACTCTGGTGTCAACAAACCACTCTACAGCAGTAAAATACCCGAAGTAATTTTTGTGCAGAAGAAGAAGAAGAGATCAGAAAATTTTTTAAGGAAAAATTCTGAAGAGTGAATGGTATTTATAAGCAAGAGGAAAAGGTTCCGAAAGGTTGCAACCCTTTCAGAATCCACACAACCATTAATGAAAGTTTGCGACCTTTCAAATGGTACTGACTGTTCCTGAAAGTTGCAATCTTTCAGAACAACCATTTCGAAACAGAGGGAAATTTAAATAAAATGGAAAAGTTTTTTTAAAATCAAACGGGTTGCGCGCGGATCCGAATCGAGTCGGGTTAATCAACTAAAAAGTTGAAAACGTTTCAGTTATTGAAAATGTTTTGGTCATTTAATTTAATTAATAAATAAATAATAAAATAATTAAAACAACCTTTGTCCAAAAAATAAAATAATTAAAACAAACTTTGTCCAAAAAAGTCGAAGCCGAGCCTAGCGACGACGACAACGGCGCGAGGGGGGTACCTCTTTCCAAGCCTTTTTACAATTAATAGGAGTGTTTCTATATTTAAACTCTCCTATTTTTCTTTCCACCACGATGAGGGATAAATTCCTTTTCATTAAAGCATAAAAGGACTTTTCAAGTTCCCAACTCTTCAAGTTCTCAACTTTTCAAGTTCCTCTCTTTCCCTCTATTTCCCATAAGTTCTTGCTACATACCCAACATCAACGTCATGTCAGAATTTTTATTTGCGATCGTCAAAGACAATAAATCATTTTTGAAAGACCTCCATCTGGCTCCGCCACCATTTCGGTGAATCTTCAACTGTTTTTAGAAAATAGAAACACATATTTAAATTCAGTGCAAGCTTTGCTTTCCTCCATTTTGAATTTTGATATTCTTCAAAGAAGAAGAAGTCTAGCTAGATGAAATTCATAACAAATTGAATTTTATTTCAATGAAGTTGATGAAAAAATCAAGATTCCATATAAAAAAATCGGGTGCTCTCTACGTGGGTTCTTAGTAACTTCTTATTTTTAGTTGTAACGTTTGTTTTTCTTTGAACACAATAACAATTCAATATAGTATATTTTTTTATGATTTGGAAAAAATTGATTTGACTTTTGTTAAAGGAGTCCCATCTTTTTTTTCTTTTTTTCTTTTTCTTTTTTGATTTTGTTAAAGAAATTTTATAGTTTTTTTTATTTGGTGGTGGTGACAATTATATGGGTTTGGTTGTGCTTGGTGATAGGTGGCAAAAATTTAAAAAAAAACAAATATGATAAAGAAGGAAACATGAATATTGATAATAGTGTGATGATAATATTTGATGGTGGGTAAAAAGGAAGAAGGAAAATCTTATTGCTAAGATGAATGTATCCTAACTTTGATTCCAATTTGTTACTTTCAAACCTTAGTTAACTATGATAAATAAATTATTGTGAGACAATTATTTAACGGTGATAATATAATTATTATCATATTATATTTGATCCACAATAATAAATATGAGTATTTAGATTCAACACTCTATGTAAAAATTGTTAAAGGTTTTAGCTACCCTCGATGCAATACAGTAACTCAATTATCACTATATATTTTTGTGGCTATAAATCTTTTTGCTAAAATGAAAACTTTGTTGCCACTACATATCTATTTCGCTAAGTGGTTATTTATACTGAAACCCATAAATTCAATTGCTAAGTCATAAATATTTTTTTCCGAGAATCATTTTTTAAAATAAAAGTAAATTCCAAATTTTTCTCTATATTTCGAAAAATGTATGATGATCGATTATATTTAAGTTTGTTTGTCCTATGTTCTAATAGTTGAACGTTTTTATTGCTATTAATTTCACAAATAAAGACAAAGAAGTAGTCAAATGTATCTTTAGTTGTTTTATTTTCAAGTTTAGCTTAGTAAAGAATTAGACTTGCTTGTAGCAGTGTTTGATATGATTAACTATATAAAAGATATGTTTTCTTTAACAATTTAAACTTTTAATGAGATATTCACTAAGTGCAGTACAAGAAAGTTATCCATAAAAATGAATAAATAAAAAAATAAACTTTTATTCCTAATATATATTTAAATCATATCAGTAAATGTAATATATGATCAATTAGTACCACATTCAATTAAATTAATAAATCAATATACATACCACATTGAATTAAATATTCATATGGACGATTCGGTCATGCAATGTGAAATCATGATTTGATATCGAAATAGTCTAAGGTGCCTCTTCGATAAATCACTTATCATTTTTTTTATAAATAAATGTTTTGTGATTACAAACCTTCAAACTTCATAATTTTATAAAGATTTAATGGTCAATAGTATAGTAGTAGTAGTTAGTTATTCTTTAATATAATTCTATCACATGATAGAATAATCTCTTCACGCAAAGGATGAGCCTGTTTTTGCAAAATTCAAAATGATGGTTTACAAAATATAAACTTATAGGTTAAGTTTTAGCATTTTTTTAAAAATGAAATCATGATTTGAAATTCAAGACATCATATTGTATATCCAAATACAAGCTTAGAATAAAGGGTCGTACGAGAAGTATAAGTTTTACTCTAATTTGAATACTCATTTTTATCTACTAACCATTTATTTCATATGTAAATAAAATATATGATTCATATCATCACTTTAAAAATCGTTTATATCTTATATAATGATTATTTTTACTGACATAAAATTTATTATTACGTTAAATCAATTCATACTCTACAATTTACATTAAACAAATTCATTATCTTTTATCAAATTTATATACCAACCAAATTGACAAACAAATGGCTCAAATTAACAATGATCGTTCCGCTTTTCGGTCATATAATCGAGAAATGCAAGTTCAACGTGAGAAAAATATGCATAGTATGTGGGAGAATTATATTAAATACTAGACACTACCACTTACGTTGAGTTTTTATACATAATTACATTTTGATTAATAAATATTTTAATATATTAGAATAGCTTTGTGATAGTATATCATGTGATTTTATAAAATTTTGCTTAATTGTTAAGATTGTATTAAAAAATTGAGACAATTTTGATAGTTTTATAAGTTATGGGTTTATGATTACGAGAAAACATGCAACATAAAATGTACAAACAAAACTTGAATTTCATATCATGATTTTCAGTCATTATTTCATATCACATGACCAAATTGGACATGAATATTTACACCAAATTAATAAATGCATAAAATGTCATTATACATAAATGTTTTCTCATCCTATCATATGACTATTAAACATTGTGTTAAAGGTGTTTTTAATGCAGTATCACTTAAGTAAATTTACTTTAGTATAGATAATCTCATCATAAATTATGTCAATATAAAATTATTTTTTGTTGAAAGTTAAACAATTATTCACACTATTAAAGACCTATTAAACTCAAATCAAAAGGCAAAAATAAAAACTTCACCCTTAAATCTTTAGCAACAACAAAAACAAAGCAAATGGCAAGCAACTCAAGCTCAAATCCAAATGGTGGTATGACGATAAAATATGATATATGCCTAAAAAATTATGCTACTAAGTTTGGTGACTATTTGTTTGATGGATGTCGTGAATTTGTGAAGAAGGGTGATGATGGAACTAAAGAAGAATTTATCTCTGCTTATTGTGGATGTTAGGAGTTTTCATCGAATGAATAGTCAGTCATTGTTTCGTCCTACAGTAATTCAATATCGCTTCATTCACCCACATGTTATTTCCACATGGTGGTGGAAACGCACCGATTTTTCATCCTTTCATGGCTCGAGTTATGCCAGTTCAGTACAACAGGCCTGTTTTTTACTATTATCCATGATATGATAAATCTTCATCCCATGAGAATGTTCTTTGTGATCCTTGCTGGCATCATTACTAAGAATGAATATGAACTAAGATGACAATCTTTATTTTATTAGCATAAACTTATGGTAATAAATTTCTATTATGTTTTTTTATATTAGAAAAGAGAAGGAAGACTTTAAGTTGAATTCATTTTAATGAAGTGTGTAAGTTCTTATTTTCATCTGGTTATCTAGATGCTTGATGAAATAGAATTGTGATTTGTTTGATTAATTGTTTCTTGTAATATTACAGTAAGTAAAGAGAGTAAATGTGTACATTTGACTGTGAAACACTTATATCATATTGTTTATTAACTTTGTCTTCTATTCATTAATTTTTCATTTATTGCAAAAATTCCCTTATAATTCAACTACTTGACAAAGTATAAATTTTATATTCTAATATTGTGAGTTAGTTGTTTAATTATTTTCACATTAAAACCATGCTTTTGTTTCTTCAACTACATAATAATAATAATTAAATAGCATGTTCATCTTTTGTCAACTTAATTAGATTTTTATTTAAAAACAAACAAAAAAATATCAACTTTTTTAATAAAAAAAATAATGCCGAGTAAATTAAATACATAAAAAAACTTAATAGGTGAGATGTTTTAATTTTTTTTTACAACCTTTCTTGGTTTATTAAAAAAACGCACGCATAATGTATTTAAGAAATTAAATTACAATACATTAATATACAATTCTTTTGTTGACAAAACACATTTTAAATTTATAAAACATAAGAGTTCAAATATTCAATTTATTTTATTAAAAGAATGAGTATTTGATTCTGATTGATATGTTACATTGTAATGATCCGAAAGGTCATTTTGGAAATTTTGAATATTCATTTAACTTGAATTAATATGTTGATGGGCAATTGCACACAAATGACTTAATCAATAGTTAATGAGCTAAAGTGGTTATTTATTAAAGATTCTTTACCACTAAACCCATGAATTAAAATTAAGTTAGTGAATTTTGTTAGTTTTAATAAATAATTTATTAAGAAAATAAAGGGAGTCAGAAACATTACTTAAGCGGACGCACAAGAGAGGAAAGGAAAAAGAAGAAGAAAAGTTTGATACTCAAGTAACAATTAGTAGATTGTTTTATCGAATTGATTTTGTGTCAAGAGGGAATCTTGTTTGAATTGAGAATTGAGTTTAACAGAGTAGTTAATGTTTTCTGATTTAGTGTGTGTGATTCGTGGGTTTTGGAATTATTGGATGCAATAATTAGTTTTATTATTATTATTATTAAATTAGTATAGTGGTAGAGATAAAAAACTAAAGGTGGCAGTGGTGATTATATATTATTATTATTAAATATGTAGTAGCAGTGAGTGCAACACTATGGTTATTATGTTTTTATCGTTATTATTATATATTTTAGGGTATCAATTGATAGTATAGGGAATTGAAGGTTGGTAATTGATAATCTATATGATGTGTTGTATGTTAAGTTCTAGCGGCTTTAAGACTTAAGGGGACAAAAATATTGCTAACATTATTGGTATTATTATTATTATAAGAACTTCTATATGTTGTTAGTGATTATCGGTTAATCATAAGATGTGGATTGAGGGTTGGAATATAACATAATTGTGTTTTGGTAAAACAATGGTGTTGGAATTGTTTTATTGGAGAAGTTGAAGCTTAACCCTAGGCTTGAAACTTAAGAACTTGATTGTTTGTTAGAGTGAGTTTTTGGGTCAAGCCTAAACATATAGAAATATGAGTTTTTTAAGTTCCGAAACCTTATTCTGAATACCTTTGGAGTACCCGTATTTTTTTCACTTATCTTGTGTTTAGAGGTTTGCTTGTTGGGTACCGTGTGGTTTGATACTCACCTTTGCTTCTACAAATTTTTGTAGGTTACGAGCCCGGATCTTCGTGATACCTTCCATTCTCTTCGTTTTTGAGGCTTCTTGTGGAGAATTGTGAGGTAGTTGTTTGTCATCTCAGCGAACCATCCTACTCCTGTTTATGATTTTGTTTTTACTTGAAAGACAACGTCATTTTAGACTTGCGTGTTTTATTTCAATTCTAGTAGTTACATTAGAGGCTTGTGCATGTGACAACCAGGTTTTGGGGATTAAATTAAGTTGAATTTTTGTTGGACTTTTGTTTTATTTCCGCACTTAATTAGATGATTGGATGTAGGCTGACTTGTCTTGATGGATAAGACGAGTGTCATCACGCCCATTTTTGGGTCCTCACAAAATGGTATTAGAGCCCCAGGTTCATAGGTCTCACGTGTATACAAGACGAGTCTACGTAGTCTCAAGGATCGGTACGGAGACGTCTATACTTATCTCTGAGAGGCTATAAAGACTATTATGAAACTTCCTTTTGTTTATTCTTTCTCATGGTGCGTGGTTACTTATTTTTTGTACTGATTTATTGTATAATCTTTTGACAGATGACGAGGACTACAACTAATGTTACTGGTGGTATAGGGGAGGCACTTCCTGAGGCGGTTGTTGAGGCCCCAGCTAGGGGTAGGGGTAGATCCCATGCTAGAGGTCGTGCTCATGGAACGAAACTAGCTAGAGGTCGTGGCAGTGGAGCCGCACCAGTGAGAGGTCATGCTAGAGAGGTCTCTCTAGAGACTCAGATTGATGACAAGGGATCAGGTTCCTCCAAAGCCACCAGTCACACCTTTGCTTCAGGATACATTATTGAGGATGTTAAGTGTGCTTGAGATCTTTACTCAGGGTGGTGGTGCGACCGCCACCCACATGACTCTCAAACTAGAGAGGCGGCTCAGGCCCAAGGGCATTAAGAATCTCCAATTATTCAGGATGCAGTAGGGCAGCTATCACTGGATGTCATGGTTGAGAATGATGTTGCACCAACAGTTGGGGGTCAAGGTGCACCATTGTTTGTTCTAACAGAGGATGAGAAGCGTCTGTATGAGAGATTTTGAAAGATGAACCCACCTCAGTTTCAGGGTGGGAAGAGTGAGGACGCTCATGAGTTCCTAACTACGTGCTGAGAGTTGCTAGATATGGTTGGATTAGATGAGTAAAATGGGGTTTGATATGCTACACTCCAGCTTTGTGGGCCAGCGAGAAAGTGGTAGAGGACTTATTCAAGGGCTTTTCCAGTTGGATCTCCTCTAGTGACTTGGGAGAAGTTTTCTAGTGCATTCCATGATCGTTTTATACCTTGGAGCGTGAGAGAGGGGAGTCGCTTGAGGTTTGAGAATCTGAGACAGGACGACTTATTTGTTAAAGAGTAGAGGTGCGTTTTTGCCAGTTTTCTAGGAATACTTTGGCCATTATTCCAGATGAGACAGGGACCATCCACATATTTCTGAGGGGGCTGACTTTCTCTATCATATCAGTTGTGTTTAGAGAATATAGAGAGGGGGATTCTTTCTAGTCCATTGTGAGCGCCACCCAAGAGGCAAAATTGATGGAGAGAGAGAAGTTTGGGGACCCCAAGAGGGACCGTACATCAGGTCAGTTTTATTGTGCCTCATCTGGAGGCAGGGGATCACATAGAGGGAGTGTTTTATTTCAGCATCAGGGACCCGTTCACGCATCTATGCCGACATCTAAGGGTGTTCAGATATCTCGAGGCTCTTATAGCTCGGGTCAGGGCTCGTACTATTCATAGCAGTGACCTACAGGTCGAGGTAATTATAGTGGGTTTTCAGGGTGCACACAGCTTTCTCGGGTCAAATTGTTCTTTACTTGTGGAGATCCCGATCGCCCGATGCGGCAGTGTACTTCTCAGAGGCGTCGTTGTAACACTCCAAAAGTTTGAGACCTAATCTAAAGGCTCACATGAGTATCTAAGACTTGATATATTGTTATAAGACCTAAAATAATGTTTATTATCCATTTAGGAAGTTTTGAAGTCAAGACGTCAAGGAACGTCCATGACGTCCGGAGATTTGTGAAAGAGGTACTAGTGTGCCTTAGCCTATTTCACGGGGTTTTAAGAGTCAAAAATTGACGAAAATTAGTAAGAAGGTGTCAAACATATATTATAATGTATTTGAGGTCGTAACGTCCAGATACGACTCCCCAAGGACCACCCTAAGGGTCCTTGGAGAGGAACCTTCCAAATGATCAAAAAGATGTCAAACGACAGCAGCACCTACGCTTGCCAACGACGGGGCATCACATGGGTGACGGGGCGTCGATTCCTCCATCGACCAACACTTATACATTTACAAAAATGGCCAAAATACATAGTCTCTAACACAAATAACGATGCACCGGACCGTGGGGGGAAAGGGTGTCGACTGGCCTATGGACCGTAGGTCGAGGTCTCGTAGGTAAGGCATGCAATTTCACTGTTAAGTTTAAGTGATTTCATTTAATTAGTTAATTAGTTAGGGGTTTAATTAGAGGTTAAGGGGTGGTTAATTAAGTTAGTTAAGTGACTATACAAACTACCCTATGCCTAAACCCAACTTAACACCTCCCAATTCCCAAACTCAAATCACTCTTCCTTCTCTCTACATTCTCTCTCTAAAGAAATCCATAGGAGGTCAAGGTCAAGGGCTGTAGGGCTTCAATAACACCACTTTCCTACATCAATTTTCAAGAAATATCAAGGTATGGGAACCTTTCACCTTTGGGATTCCTTTCCCCAAAGGGTTCTTTCAAAATTGGTTTAAAAAAGATAAATTTTATATTGGTTTCTTCCTAATCGGGGATTGATCTTTTCAATTGTGTTCTTCTTGATTTCTATTGGTTATTATGGTTATATGATGACATATTATTGTTTAATTGTGTTAGCTTTTGATGATTATACCTTGTATGAGGTAGGGATGATGAATTTGACCCCATTCTCTAACCTTAGATTATGAACTCTTGTTGAATTTATTAGGATTGTTATAATTGACTTAGACATTGTGTTATTTACTATTGTATGATGATATTACACCTATTGTTGGGTGGAATTGGATGGTTGATGGAAAACCTTGGAATGATGGCTTGTGAAGGAGATTGGGTAAGTCTTTGTGATCTCAAACCTTTACTTCAATTATGATGACTTGTACATTGTGATGAAGTTAAATTGAAGTGTATCTTGTGATTATATTAAGTAGGGTTGGTATGATGATGCAACTTAAATGTCTTGATTATGTGACTTGTGAGATTATGACTAAGATGTAATGATATTAGGTTGGTTATGAATTGCCTATGTGCCTTACTATGATATGATGATGTTAATGTGCTAATCAGACATATGAGGGTTGTATTGAAAGGGCATTCTCATGCAATTTATATTGAGCTAACGACTATGACTATATAAGCGATAGTATCCTATGACCTAAACTAAGTTATGACAGTTAAAGAAAGACATTTCAAAAAGGACTCTAGTTTAGCACCACGTGAACTAGTAGTGAGGAGTGTCTCTTCCCACTTAGGGAAGATAGGTTCACTGTTGTACTCATGAGATAGAGATTATAATGCCTATGGAATAAAGAGGGTCTCAAACATGTCTCCTAGTTCTTGAACTATGTTGTCTCCATAGAAATACTAGCTAGTGGATCCACCTAGATGCTATGTTCATGCTTGGCTCTACTTTGGCAAATAGACCACATTCTTTCGGTGTAGAGTTTTCATGACACCGGCTTCCACATTCAGCTCTTGTGGTGTATGTCGGTTAAGGAAAGTGTCCCGAAAGTAAAATGAAGTAATGATGTAACTATTTACTAGGGTGACTTAAGGGGTTTGACTTGGTCTAGGTAGGGGTATGGGACTCTACCTATATATTGCACTAGTTGGCCTTGAGGGAAGTCCTAGAAGGTTGTTATTATGTTCTTATGTTCTTATAAAGTAAATCTTATGTATGTGTTGACTTTACATGTTGATGATCCTATATGATGTTAGTTTCACTTATGAACATGCTATTTGTCTATATTGCTAAATATGATGATGTCTTCTATTTATACTATGTTATGTGAAGTTAGGCATTATTTGTAATCCTTTATTTGGTTTACTTGGTTGAGTAAGGTTATGGGACTTTATTTGTACATTGAACTTGTAGGCTTGATGGAGGGTTATGAGTAAGGGTCTTGCATATGTTGTAATGTTATGTACTCTTATACATGCTTTGTTGTTATGACATGATGTTGGAGTAGTTTTGGTCATGTACTCAACTAGGTTATTATACATTTTGACTTGACTATATTTGATGATGTTGGTCTTGTGTTGTACATGGTCTTTGACTTATGGATTATGTGATGATTGGCTTATATGGGTTCTTGGTTGTGAATAAGGCTTTTCAAAGTAACTTAGCATGCTTTTGATCAAATGTCCCATTTAGCATGATTTCTAAGTTTATGTGTGCATGTGTTTCCATACTTAGTACAAGTGGTTTACTAACCCATATTTCTCCCTTTTTCCCAAATATTTTAGGTTTCGGTCGTTGACGGGTTCGTGGCAAAATTGCAAGGAAGACTTGGATCATTACTTTAAGTGTGGGTATGTCCTCAAGATCCGAGGATGATGCCTTTCTCACTCTACCTATGTTACTTGTTATAGTCCAAAGACATTCATTTCACTTTATTGCTCAAGACATTGTTGTAATCCCCAAGTGGCAATTATACATTTGTGTAAGGGCTATGCCCGAATTGTTCTATTCTATTTAAATGGTTTATATGAGACATCCCTATTAAGACTTTATTGTGTATATTGTATATGTGGCATAAAAAAGAAGCCTATGTAAGCTTCTTATACGAGGAGTCTAAGTAAACTCCCTATGTATATATATGATGTGTAAGCGCGAGGTTTATGTAAACCTCATGATGTAGATGTAGATGAAAAATTTTAATTTTACGCACTTTTTAACCTATGATTGTAATGACGAATGCTAAGAGACTAGTCTTAGTCCTCTCTGAGGACGATGATGCCGGGTACGTCTAGGGGGTACTCCCGTATGTGACAAACTTTGTATCATAGCATGAGGTTAAATATCCCTAGGATTGATAGAGCATTAAAACCACGTCTATGTAGACTCTTATTCATAATTGTGAAGCGCGCTACTCTTATAAAAACGAGACGATGTGATGCTTAGGAAACTCACATCTTCTTGTTATTCCTAGGTCGTGCCTCTAATGTCTTACTTTATGTGTTCTTTCACCTAAACCTTGTATTTTGGTTATAAGTATGACTACTAGAAGGGCAACCGCAAGAAGGGAAGAAGAAAGGATTGCTAATGTGGGAGCTTATGACAACCAAGCTTCTCCGCAAGACAATCAAGTGCCTCCACTTGAGCAAGTTCCTATGGGTGATCAAGTTATAATTGTTCCTCCACCTATGACGGATGGAGAGATAAGGTCAGTTTTTCTCAACTTGGCTCAATCCATGACCTCTCAAGCTAATGTCGTAACTTCTCAAGTCAAAGCTATGACGGCACAAGTGAATCGGGTAGTTGGACTCCGTATTCCTCAACATGCTAGCACTATGGATTTTTGTCTGAGAGACTTTACTAGGATGAACCCTCCTATGTTCTTCGGGTCAAAAGCGGGTGAATACCCCCAAGACTTTCTTGATGAGGTCTACAAGATCTTATTTCCTATGGGTGTGAATTCTAATGAGAAGGCCGAGTTGGCGTCCTATCAACTCAAAGATGTGTCCCAAACTTGGTACACACAATGGAGGGATAATAGGGTGCTAAGAGTTGGTCCGGTGACTTGGGAGACTTTCAAGAGGGCTTTCCTTGATAGGTTCTTTCCTAGAGAATTGAGGGAGACTAAGGTGGAAGAATTCATCAACCTTCGTCAAGGAGTTATGAGTGTACTTGATTACTCGTTGAAGTTTACTAAATTGTCCAAGTATGCTCCATCCTTGGTGTCTAACCCAAGGGATGAGATGAGTCATTTTCTTAAGGGAGTATTCGAAGACTTGGTAGAAGAATGTCATTTGGCTATGCTTCATGATAATATGAATATATCTCGTCTAATGGTTTATGCTCAACAAGTGGAAGAAAGTAGACTAAGGAGGAAAAATGGAGAGGCCAAGAGGGCCAAGTCTTATGAAAGTGGTTCTTCAAGGGGAATGTTGGAAATTCAAGACAAGCCTAGGTTCAAGAAGAGGTTTTCCAATTAAGTTCCTTCTAAGTTTCCCAAGGCTCGTGATGATACGGTGTCTAACCCTAGGTCTCAAAAGGGAAGAGGTACTAGTTCACCAGGCAAGAAGCCTACTTGTTGAAAGTGTGGCAAGAAGCATATGGGTCTAGTTGGGACGAACAATTGTTTTGGGTATGGAAAAAGTGGTCACAAGGTTAGGGATTGCCCTAATGTGAAGGGGCAAGACAAAGGAAGTGGGCAAGCTCAAGTAAGTGGTTATAATGTGTATTCTCCAAGAAAGAATCATTTTTATGCTCTTCGCTCTAGGGGTGAATAAGAGAGTTCTCCCGATGTGATGACCGGTAAGTTACACGACTTCTCTTTTGATGTTTATGTTTTACTTGATCTGGGTGCTACATTGTCTTTTGTTACTCCTTTAATACCTAGCAAATTTGATATTTTGCCAGATATCCTTAATGAACATTTCATGGTGACTACCTCGGTAAGTGATTCGGTAGTTGCAAAGAGGGTGTATAGAAATTTTTCTATAATGTTGCCCAACAGAGTTACTCATGTTGAACTATTAGAACTTGATTTATACCATATTGTAAGAGTCAAAGATTAAGACTCCGAAAATACTCCCATTGAGTTAGTCCCCGTAACTGGATATGAACCCCATTTCAATTCCTCCTTATCGGATGACAATGGCCGAATTGAAAGAGTTGAAGGCTCAACTCAAGGACTTGTTAGACAAGGGTTTCATTCTTCCTAGTATTTCTCCATGGGGTGATCCGGTGTTGTTTGTGAACAAAAAGGATGGCTCCCATAGGATATGTATTGATTACCGACAACTCAATAAGGTTACTATAAAGAACAAGTATTCTCTCCCTAGGATTGATGATTTATTTGATCAACTCCAAGGTGCGAGTTACTTTTCTAAGATTGATTTGAGGTCGGGTTATCGCCACCTTAGGGTGAGGGTGAAGATATACCTAAAATGTCTTTTCGAACTAGGTATGGTCACTATGAGTTTCTAGTAATGTCATTTGGGTTGACAAATGTCCCGGCGACTTTCGTGGACCTAATGAATAGGGTGTTTTGAAATTGCCTAGATTTCTTTATCATTGTTTTCATTGATGATGTCTTGGTATATTCGAAGAATTAGGGTGATATATGAACCATTTGAGGGTGGTATTACAAGTCCTTAAGGAACACCAAATTTATGCCAAGTATAGCAATGGGAATTTTGGTTGAGATCATTGCATTTCTTGGTCATATCATCTCTAGTGATGGTGTAGAGGTCGATCCGAGAAAGACCGAAATGGTCAAGAATTGGCCTAGAACTTTTGCTTCAACTGATATAAGAAGTTTCTTGGGTCTAGTGGGTTACTATAGAAGGTTTGTCGATGGGTTTGTGTCTATTGCATCTCCTTTGACAACCTTGACCCAAAATAATGTGAACTTTTAGTGGTTGGAGGCTTATGAAAGAAGCCTCCAAGGGTTGAAAGATAGGCTTACCTCCGCTCCGGTGTTGACCTTACCGGAGGGTACCAAGGGTTTTGTGGTATATTGTGATGCTTATTGAATTGGTTTTGGTTGTGTCCTTATGCAACATGGTAAGGTTATAGCTTATGCCTCTAGGCAACTCAAGGTTCATAAAGAACTACCCAGCTCATGATCTTTAGTTAGCGACCGTGGTGTTTGCCTAGAAAATATGTAGGCATTATCTTTATGGTGTCCATGTTAATGTGTATACTGACCATAAGAGTCTTCAATATCTTTTTACTTAAAAGGAGTTGAATCTCCGACAACGAGGATGGTTGGAATTATTGAAAGATTAACGTGAATGTGCTCTACCACCCCGACAAGGCCAATGTGGTTGTGGATGCTCAAAGTCGTATGACCAGGGTTAGTGTGTCTATGTAAAGGAATCCAATAAAGACTTAGTGTAAGATGTTCATAGGTTGGCTCAATTGAGTGTTCGATTGGAAGATTCTCATAATGGTGGTTTTACGGTCCATCATAACTCCAAATCATCTTTGGTGGTTAAGGTGAAGTATAAGCAACACCTTGACCTATCATTGATGGAGTTGAAGGAATTGGTTCTTGGTAAGCTTAGTGAGTCATTCTCCTTAGGGGGGGATGGTCTTTTGAGGTACCAAGAGAGGTTGTGTGTGCCCAATGTTGATGATTTGAGAAATTGTATTCTTGAGGAAGCTCATGGTTCCCGTTATTCTATTTATCCGGGTTCTACTAAGATGTATCATGACCTTAGAGAAGTATTTTGGTGGGATGACTTGAAAAGGGACATAGCAGAATTTGCTGCAAAGTGTCCAAATTGCCAACAAGTAAAAGCCGAACACCAAAATCCGGGTGGCTTACTTCAAGAAATGTAAATTCCTACTTGGAAGTGGGAAGATATTAGTATGGACTTCGTAGTGGGTTTTCCTAGAACTTGAAATGACTCTATATGGGTGGTTATGGATAGGTTGACGAAATCCGCTCCCTTTATCCCCGTTAAGTCTACTTATTTGGCGGAAGAGTATGCAAAGATCTATATCAATGAGATTGTGAGTCTTCATGGGATCCCGTAATCCATCATTTCGGATAGAGGTGCTCAATTCACTTCTCAGTTTTGGAGGTCTTTCCAAAAAGGTTTAGGTACTCAAGTAAAGTTAAGCACCGCTTTTCATTCCCAAACGGATGGTCTAGCGGAGCGTACTAATCAAACCCTTAAGGATATGTTTAGAGATTGTGTTATTAACTTCAAGGGAAGTTGGGATGAACATTTTCCTTTGGTTGAGTTCTCTTATAACGATAGTTACCATTCGACGATATCCATGGCTCCTTTTAAGGCTTTGTACGATAGGAGATGTAGATCTCTGGTTGGATGGTTTGAGGTTGGTGAGTCTTCACTCCTTGGTCCCGAATTGATTTATGATACTTTGGATAAGGTTCGTGTCATGAGGGATTGGTTGAAGGCGGCCTATAGTTTGTAAAAATCTTATACCGACAATAGGAGAAGAGACATTGAATTTTGAAGAGGGTGATAAGGTGTATTTGAAAATTTCACCCATGAAAGGGGTGATGAGGTTTGGAAAGAAAGCTAAGCTTAGTCCTCGCTATGTGGGTCCCTATGAAGTTTCGCAAAGGGTTGGCAAGGTTGCATACGAGTTGAGATTACCTAGTGAGCTAGCTTTGGTTCACCCGGTATTCCATGTCTCTATGTAAAGAAGTGCATTGGTGACCCCGAGTCCATTCTTCCTATTGAAGGTCTTGGTGTTAATGAGAACCTCTCCTATTAAAAGGTTCAAGTGGAAATCCTTGATCGGCAAGTGAATAACTTTAGGAACAAAGAGGTGGCCTCCGTAAAGGTCCTATGGAGAAACCACCTAGTTGAGGGAGCAGCATGGGTGGCCGAGGCCGACATCAGGTCCCGTTATCCTCATCTCTTTTCTAATTAAGTATAGTTGTTCCTATTAATAATGAAAATAATGAGTTAAGTTGAATTTGACTTGTTTCGTAAAGATATGCATATTTATGGTAAAGATTTTTGCTAAAATGAAGTTTCATGGGAAATGCTCTTTTGCTTGATTTGCACTTATTTGTGCATTTCGTATGATTGTTGTCCTCATGAAATGATATTGAGTATGTTGATATGTTTTGAAAGGAGTTTTGGTATAATTGAAACTTTAATGTTATGTTGAGCTCATGTTGGTATTGAGAAGGTAGTTCCTCATGTTGTGATTTTGAGCTCTTATGTGTAAAATTGATGTTTTGAGTTACTTGTGTAAATGTCATGATTATGTGTTAAATGGAGTTGTGAAACACTCCTTTGAGTTGTATCATGATTATGTGTTAAATGGAGTTGTGAAACACTCCTTTGAGTTGTAACTCATGTTGATTATGTATGTTTTTGGTTGGGTTGCTACTATTGGGTATGTCCTTTCCCTTCAAAAGATTTTAGTGTCATTCGGGGACGAATACTTCTAAGGGCGGGATCATGTAACACTCCGATAGTTCAAGACCTAATCTACACCCTCACATGAGTATCTAAGACTTGAAACATTTTTATAAGACCTAAAATAATGTTTATAATCCATTTAGAAAGTTTTAGATTCAAGACATCAAGGAACATCCATGACGTCCGAAGATTTTTGAAAGAGGTGCTAGTTTTCCTTAGCCTATTTCACAAAGTTTTAGGAGTCAGAAATTGACGAAAATTGGTAAAAATGGGTCAAACATGTATTAGAATATGTTTGAGGTTGAAACGTCCGGGTACGACTCCCCAAGGACCACCCTAAGGGTCCTTGGAGAGGACCCTTCCAAATGACCAAAAAGTTGTCAAAAGACAGCAACACCTACGCTTGCCAATGACGGGGCATCACATGGTTGAAGGGGCATAGATGCCTCCATCGACTAACACTTATCCATTTTCCAAAATGGCTAAAATGCATAGTCTCTGACACAAACGATGATGTGCAGAACGGTAGGGGGCAAGGGCATCGACTGACCTATGGATCGTAGGTCGGGGTCTCGTAGGTCAGGCCTGCGGGTTTAATTAGGGTTTAAGGGGTTGTTAATTAAGTTATTTAAGTTAATATATAAACTACCCTAATCCTAAACCCAACTTAACACCTCCCAATTCCCAAACTCAAATCACTCTTCCTTCTCTCTACATTCTCTCTCTCCCAAAGAAGAACTGCATATGAGGTCAAGGTCAAGAAATGTAAGGCTTCAAGAAAACCACTTTCCTCCATAAATATTCAAGAAATATCAAGTTATGGAAAGCTTTCACCGTTGAGATTCCTTTCCCTAAAGGGTTCTTTCAAAATTGGTTTAAAAAAAGAAGAATTTCATATGGGTTTCTTCCTAATCCGGGATTGATCTTTTCAATTGTGTTGTTCTTGATTTCTATTGGTTATTATGGTTAGATTATGAGATATTATTGGTTAACTGTGTTAGATTTTGATGAGTATACCTTTTATGTGGTAGGGATGATGAATTTGATCCAATTCCCTAACACTAGATTATGAACTCTTGTTGAATTGATTAGGATTGTTATAATTGACTTAGACATTGTGTTATATACTATTGTATGATGATAGTACACCTTTTTTGGGTGGAATTAGATGGTTGATGGTAAAACATTGGAATGATGGCTTGTGAATTAAGGAGATTGGGTAAGTCTTTATGATCTCAAACATTTACTTCAATTATGAGGACTTGTACTTGGTGATGAACTCCAATTGAAGTGTATCTTGTGATTAGATTAAGTAGGTTTGGTATGATGATGCAATTGAAATGTCTTGATTATGTGACTTGCGAGATTATGAATAAAATGTAATGATATAAGGTTTGTTATGAATTTCCTATGTGTCTTACTATGATATGATGATGTTAATGTTCTAGTCTCACATATGAGGGTTGTATTGAAAGGGCATTCTCATGCAATGCTTATTGATCTAACGACTATGACTATATAAAGGGTAGTCCCCTATGACCTAAACTAAGTTATGATTGTTAAATAAAGACATTTCAAAAGGGACTCTAGCTTAGCACCGAGTTAACTAGTAGTGAAGAGTGTCTCTTCCCACTTAGGGAAGGTAGGTTCACTATTGTACTCATCAGATAGAGATTATAATTCCTATGGCATAAAGAGGGTCTCAAACATGTCTCCTAGTTCTTGAACTATGTTGCCTCCATAGGAATACTAGCTAATGGATCAACCTAGATGCTATGTTCATAATTGGCTCTAGTTTGCAAGTAGACCACCTTCTTTCGGTGTAGGGTTTTTATGACACCGGATTCCACATTTAGCTCTTGTGGTATATGTTGGTTAAGGCAAAAGTTCTCGAATATAAATGAAGTAATGATGTGATAACTAACTAGCGTGACTTAAGGGGTTTGACTTGGTCTAGGTAGGGTTATGGGACTCTACCTATACATTGCACTAATTGGCCTTAAGGGAAGTCCTCGAAGGTTTTACTTATGTTGTTATATTCTTATTAAGTAAAAGGTATGTATATGTTGACTTTACATGTTGATGATCCTATATGATGTTGGTTTCACTTATGAACATGTTATTGGTCTATATTGTTAAATATGATGATGTCTACTATTGATGCTATGTTATGTGAAGATGGGCATTATTTGTAGTCCTTTGCTTGGTTTACTCGGTTGAGAAAGGTTTTGGGACTTTACTTGGTCATTGCACTTGTAGGCTTGATGGGGGGTTATGAGTAAGGGTCTTGCATATATATAATGTTATGAACTCTTATACATGCTTTGTTGTTATGACATGATGTTGGAGTTGTTTTGGTTATGTACTCAACTAGGTTATATACATGTTGACTGGAATATACTTGATGATATTGGTCTTGTGTTGTACATGGTCTTGTTTATGGATTATGTGATGATTGGCTTATATGTGTTCTTGGTTGTGCATAAGGCTTTTGAAAGTAACTTAGCATGCTTCTGATCAAATGTCCCCTTTAGCATGATTTCTAAGTTTAAGTGTGCATGTGTTTCTTTACATAGTACAGGTGGTGTACTAACCCATATTTCCCCCTTTTTCCCAAACATTATAGGTTCGATCGTTGTAGTGTTCGTGGACAAATTGCAAGAAAGACTTGGATCATTTCTCCAACTGAGGGTATGTCCTCAAGATTTGAGGATGATGCCTTTCTCACTCTACCTATGTTACTTGTTATAGTCCAAGGACATTCGTTTCACTCTTATTGTTCAAGACATTGTTGTAATCCCTTAGTGGCAATTATACATTTGTGTAAAGGCTATGCCCGAATTGTTCTATTCCGTTAAGATGGTTTTTATATGAGACATCCCTATTAAGACTATATTGTGTATATTGTATATGTGGCATAAAAAAAGAAGCATATGTAAGCTTCTTATGTGAGGAGTCTAAGTAAACTCCCTATTTATATATATGATGCGTAAGCGAGAGTATGTAAACCTCATGATATAGATGTAGATGAAAAGTTTTAATAACCAATGAATAAAATGAGAAATGATAAGAGGCTAGTCTTAGTCCTCTCTGAGGATGATGATGCTGGTTGTTGAATATCCCTAGGATCGATGTATCATTAAAACCACGTCTATGTTGATGCTTATTCATAATTGTGAAGCGCGCCACACTTATGAATGTGAGACTATGTGATGCTTAGGAAATTCTTGTTATTCCTAGATCGTGCCTCTAGTGTCCTACATTATGTGTTCTTTCACCTAAACCTTGTATTGTGGTTGTAAGTATAACTACTAGAAGGGAAGCCGCAAGAAGGGACGAAGACGGGATTTCTAATGCGGGAGCAGGAGACAACCAAGCTCCTCCACAAGACAATCAAGTGCCTCCACTTGAGCAAGTTCCTATGGGTGATCAAGTTTCAGTTTTTCCTCCACCTATGAAGGATGGAGAGATAAGGTCGGATTTTCTCAACTTGGCTCAAGCCATGATCTCTCAAGCTAATGCCGTGACTTCTCAAGTCCAAGTTATGCCGGCACAAGTGAATCGAGAATTTGGACCCCGTATGTCTCAATATTTTAGTACTATGGCTTATCGTTTGAGAGACTTTACTAGGATGAACCCTCCAATGTTCTTCGGGTCAGAAGCGGGTGAATACCCCCAAGACTTTCTTGATAAGATCTACAAGATCTTATTTGCTATGGGTGTGACTTTGAATGAGAAGGCCGAGTTAGCGGCCTATCAACTCAAAGATGTGGACCAAACTAGGTACACACAATGGAGTGATAATAGGGTGCTAAGAGGTGGTCCGGTGACTTGGGAGATTTTCAAGAGGACTTTCCTTGATAGGTTGTTTCCTAGAGAATTGAGGGAGGCTAAGGTGGAAGAATTCATCAACCTTCGTCAAGTAGGTATGAGTGTACTTGATTACTCGTTGAAGTTTACTAAATTGTCCAAGTATGCTCCATCATTGGTGTCTGACCCAAGGTATGAGATGAGTTATTTTCTTACTGCAGTGTCCGAAGACTTGGTAGAAAAATGACGTTCGGCTATGCTTCATGATAATATAAATATATCTCGTCTAATGGTTCATGCCCAACAATTGGAAGAAAGTAGACTAAGCAGGAAGAATAGAGAGGCCAAGAGGCGGTGTCTTATGAAAATGGTTCTTCAAGGGGAAGTTGGAAATTTAAGACAAGCCTAGTTTCAATAAGAGGTTTTCCAATTAAGTTCCTTCTAAGTTCACCAAGACTCGTGATAATATGGTGTCTAACCCTAGGTCTCAAAAGGGAAGAAGTACTAGTTCACCAAGCAAGAAGTCTAGTTGTGGAAAGTATGGCAAGAACCATAAGGGTGAATGTCTAGTTTGGATGGACAATTACTTTGGGTGAGGAAAAAGTGGTCAGAAGGTTAGGGATTTCCCTAATGTTAAGGGGCAAGACAAAGGAAGTGGGCAAGCTCAGGCAAGTGAATCTAATGTGGATGCTCCAAGAAAGAATCGCTTTTATGCTCTCCGCTCTAGGGGTGAACAAGAGAGTTCTCGCGATGTGGTGACCGGTATGTTACAAGTCTTCTCTGTTTATGTTAATACTTTACTTGATCCAGGTGCTACATTGTCTTTTATTACTTCTTTAGTAGCTAGAAAATTTGATATTTTGCCTGATATCCTTAATGAACGATTTATGGTCACTACCACTGTAGGTGATTCAGTGGTTTCAAAGAGGGTATATAGAATTTATCCTATAATGTTGCCCAATAGTTACTCATGTTGAACTAGTAGAACTTGATATGGTCAATTTTGATGTCATATTGGGAATGGATTGGTTGCATGATTGTCTTGCTTCCATTGATTGTAGAACTAGAGTTGTTAAGTTCAATTTTCCTAATGAACATGTCTTAGAGTGGAAGGGGGGAAATTCTATTCTTAGAGGTCGTATCATTTCTTGTTTAAAAGTTTGTAAGATGATCTCTAAAAGGTGTTTATACCATATTGTAAGAGTCAAAGATTTAGACTCTGAAATCCTCCCATTGAGTAGGTCCCCGTAGTGAGAGAATTTCCAGAGGTCCTTTCTAATGATCTTCACGAAATCCCTCCCGAACGGGAAATTGATTTTGGTATTGACTTGCTACTTGATATGTACCCCATTTAAATTCCTCTTTATCGGATGGCTCCGGACGAATTGAAAGAGTTTAAGGCTCAACTCAAGGACTTGTTAGACAAGGGTTTCATTCGTCCTAGTATTTCTCCATGGGGTGCTCCGATGTTGTTTGTGAACAAAAAGGATGGGTCCCTTAGGTTGTGTTTCTTGGTCATATCATCTCTAGTGTGGGTGTAGAGTTCGATCCGAGAAAGTCCAAAGTGGTCAAGAATTGGCCTAGACCTTTGGCTCCAACCGATATAAGAAGTTTCTTGGATCTAGCAAGTTACTATAGAAGGTTTGTCAATGGTTTTGCGTCTATTGCATCTCCTTTGACAACCTTGACCCAAAAGAATGTGAATTTTAGTGGTTGGAGGCTTGTGAAAGAAGTTTCCAAGTGTTGAAAGATAGGCTTACCTCCGCTTCGGTGTTGACCTTACCGGAGGGTACCAAGGGTTTTGTGGTATATTGTGATGCTTATTGAATTGGTTTGGGTTGTGTACTTATGCAAAATGTTAAGGTTATAGCTTATGCCTCTAGGCAACTCAACGTTCATGAGAAGAACTACCCAACTCATGATCTTGAGTTAGCGGCCGTGGTATTTTTCTTTAAAATATGGAGACATTATCTTTATGGTGTCCATGTTGATGTGTAGTTTCTAGTAGTGGTGTTGCAGCTCAACAGAGTGGGGGTAGAGGTACCACCCAGACTGGAGGTGGACGAGGGGACCACTGTTCTTCTTTCCTAGGGAGACTTGAGGCGGAGACCTATGATGTTGTTATTACAGGTATCATCCCAGTATGTCATCGACCTGCGTTTTGTATTATTTTATCCAGGGTCTACATTCTCTTAAGTTTTCTACCTATTTTGTTGCTGAATTTGATAAGATATGTGATAGCATGACTATACCTATTTGTTTTTCTACACCCGTGGGTGAGCCCTTAATGGTGGATCGAGTGTATCGATCTTGTATTGTTTCTTTGTCTGGGTATGACACTTGGGTAGACTTAATCATTCTTGGGATGGTAGACTTTGATGTTATCTTGGGTATGAATTGGCTTTCACCTTATCATGTTGTCCTTGATTGCAATACTAAGACTGTGACCTTAGCGATGCCTCGTATTCCAAGGGTTGAGTGGAAGGGTCTTAATGGTTCTTATCCTAGCAAGATCATCTCTTTTATCCGTGCTTAGAGATTGGTAGAGAGAGAGTGTTTGTCTTACTTATCTTTGGGATACTAGCGTTGAACCACCTCCCGTGGTTCAGGAGTTTCCCGATGTATTCCCTTCTTATCTTTTAGGTGTTCCTCCAGATAGGGATATTGACTTTGCTATTGATTTGGAGCTGGGCACTAAGCCTATTTCTATCTCTCCCTACCATATGGCTCTAGCAGATTTGAAAAAGTTGAAGGATCAGCTGTAGGATTTATTGAGTAAAGGTTTTATTCTCCCTAGTGTGTCACCTTGGGGTGCCCCAGTGTTGTTTCTAACGAAGAATGATGGGACTATGATGATGTGTATTGATTACAGACAGTTGAACAAAGTAACAGTGAAGAATAAGTATCCTCTTCCATGTATTGATAACTTATTTGATCATCTACAAGGAGCATCATTGTTCTCTAAGATTGATTTGATTTCTGGTATCATCAGTTAAAGATTAGGGCATCAGATATCCCTAAGACAGCTTTTCGGACTCGGTATGGACATTATAAGTTCCTGGTGGTGTCATTTAGGTTGATTAATGTCTCTGCAACATTCATGGAGTTGATGAACGGGGTGTTTCGACCATACCTGAATTCTTTGTGATTGTCTTCATCGATGACATTTTGGTTTACTCCAGGACTGAGGAGAACCATGTTTGACATTTGAGGATTGTACTTCGGTGGTTGAGAGAAAAGAAGTTATATGCCAAGTTCTCAAAGTGTGAGTTTTGGCTTAGTTTTGTGCCATTCTTGGGACACGTGGTGTCCAAGGAGGGTATTAAAGCAGATCCTGCCAAGATTGAGGCAGTTAGAGGCTTGACGCGACCTACTTTACCTACTGAGATTCGGAGTTTTGTTGGATTGGCAGGCTATTACTGATGATTTTTTCAGAGTTTCTTTACTATTGTAGCTCCATTGACTAGATTGACTCGATAGGATGTGGGTTTTCAGTGGTCTGATGAGTGTGAAGAGAGCTTTCAAAAGCTCAAGACTTTGTTGACTTCGGCTCCTGTGTTGACTCTACCTGTGGAGGGTGTAGACTTTAATGTGTCTTGTGATGCTTCAGGAGTTGGATTGGGTGGTGTATTGATGCATAAGGGGAAAGTGATAGCTTATGCTTCTAGGCAGTTAAAGTCCCATGAGAAGAACTACCCTACTCATGATTTTGAGTTAGCGGTTGTGGTATTTGTACTTAAGTTATGGCGTCATTATTTGTATAGGGTGCATTGTGAGATCTTTACTGATCATCGGAGTCTTCAGTATATCTTTAGTCAGAGGGATCTAAACTTAAGGCAGCGTAGATGGCTTGAGTTGCTGAAGGACTATGATGTGACCATTCTATATTATCCGGGGAAGGCCAATGTTGTGGATGATGCTTTGACTAGGAAGACTCCTAGCATGGGGAGTCTTGCAACACTTAGTATTGAGGAGAGACCATTGGCCAGATATGTTCAGATGTTAGCTAATAGTTTTGTCCAGTTGCAGATTTTAGAGGAGAGTGATGGGATGATTGTTTTTATTGAGGCTCGATCTTCTTTAGTCGAGCAGATCCGTGCGCACCAGTTTGATAATGATAAGTTATGTCTCATTCGATACAAAGTATTAAGAGGAAAGCGATGGAGGTTGTCCTTGATTCTGATGGTGTCTTGGGGATCGGAGGCAGGATTTGTGTTCCCAAGATGGTCTAGTTGATTAGATTGATTCTTGAGGAGGCCCATTGTTCTCGATATTCCATCCATTCGGGAGCGGAGAAGATGTATCATGATCTGAGTAAGCATTACTGGTGGTGCGGGATGAACAGGGATATTTCAGACTTTGTTTCAAGGTGTCTGACTTGCCAACAGGTCAAGTTTGAGCACCAACGACCCGAGGGGGGGGGTATCTCAGAGGATGCTTATTCCTACTTGGAAGTGGGAGCGGATTACTATGGACTTTATGGTGGGTTTGCCTACCAAAGTGGGGGTTATGACTCTATTTGGGTTGTTATTGACAGGATGACCAATTCTGCCCACTTCATTCTGGTTCGGGTGAAGTATACGACAAAGAAGTTAGTCGAACTATATATCAATCAGATTGTGCAACTACACGGGTTCCTGTTTATATTATATCAGATCATGGTTCACTATTTACTTCTCACTTCTGGAAGGAACTGCAGCATGGTATGGGTACTCAGTTATATATGAGTATAGCTTTTCACCCTCATACAGATGGTCAGTCCGAGCAAACGATTCAGGTATTGGATGACATGCTTCAGGCGTGTGTGATCGATTTCGGTGCTAGATGGGATTGACATTTGCCCTTAGAAGAGTTTGCCTACAACAACAGTTATAAGTCCAGTATTCAGATGGCCCCATTTGAGGCGTTGTATGGCAGAAGGTGTAGATCTCCGATCGGTTGGTTTGATTCGACGGAGATGGACTCTTTGGATACAGTCTTTCTTAGAGATGCTATGGAGAAATTTGGTATGATTCAGTATCGATTGTTGATAGCCCAGAGTGGACAGAAAATCTATGCAGACCGAAGAGTTAGAGCCTTAGTGCTTATGGAGGGCGATCACGTTTGGCTTAGAGTGTCACCCATGAAGGGTGTGATGCGGTTCAGCAAGAAGGGCAAGCTTAGCCCTAGATTCACTAGACCTTTAGAGATTATGATTAGAGTGGGATAGGTAGCGTATAAGTTGGCCTTGCCACCTATTTTATCCGCAGTTCATCCTGTTTTCCATGTCTCTATGCTTCGAAAGTATTCGAATGAATCTAATGTGCTTTCACTTGATTCTATGGAGCTGGGTCCAGATTTAACAGATGAGGAGGAGCCTATATCTATCTTGGATAGGCAGGTTTGAAAGCTTAGGACTAAGTACATTGCTTCAGTGAAGGCATAGTGAAAGAACCGAACAATGGGAGAGGAAACTTGGGAGACAGAGTCTGACATGCGTGCCAGATATCCTCAGTTTTTTTAATCTTTAGGTACTTTATTTCACCTTTTGTTCGCGGACGAACATGATTTTCAGTGGTGGATAATGTAATGACCCGAAAAGTCATTTTTGGAAATTTTGAATATTCATTTAACTTGAATTAATTTATTGATAGGTAATTGTAGATAAATGACTTAATCAATAGTTAATGGGCTAAAGTGGTTATTTATTAAAGACCCTGTACCACAAAACCAACGTATTAAAAATAAGTTAGTGAATTTTGTTAGTTTTAATAAACAATTTATTAAGAAAAGAAAGGGAGTCAGAAACTTTACCTAAGAGGACGCACAAGAGAGGAAAGGAAAAAAAAGAAGAAAAATTTGATCTTCAGGTAACAATTAGTAGTGCAAATTTGTCGTAAATGTTTTATCGAATTGATTCTGTGTTGAGAGAATTTTGTATGAATTGAGAATTGAGTTTAACAGAGTAGTTTATGTTTTCTGATTTAGTGTGTGTGATTCGTGGGTTTTGGAATTATTGGAAACAATCATTAGCTTTATTATTATTATTATTAAATTACTATAGTGGTAGTGATAACAAAATGAACGTGGCAGTGGTGATTATATATTATCATTATTAAATTAGTAGTAGTAGTGATAGTAAGGTGAAGGTGGCAGTGAGTGCAACACTATGCTTATTATGTTTTTATCATTATTATTATCTATTTAAGGGTATCAATTGATAGTATAGGGAATTGAAGGTTGGTAATTGATAATCTATATGATGTGTTGTATATTACGTTCAGGCGACTTTAAGACTTAAAGGGACAAAAACAATGCTAACATTATTGGTATTATTATTATAAGAATTTCTATATGGTGTTAGTGATTATGGGTTAAGCATAAGATGTAAATTGAGGGTTGGAATATAACATAATTGTGTTTTGGGGGAAAAAATGGTGTTGGAATTGTTTTATTGGAGAAGTTGAAGCTTAACCCTAGGCTTGAAATTTAAGAACTTGAATTTTTGTTTGAATGAGTTTTTGGGTCAAGCCTAAACATATAGAAATATGAGTGTTTTTAGTTCTGAAACCTTATTGTGAATATATACTTGAATAGATTGCATCGATTCGGAAGCCCAACGGAAAGGGAAGTCTCGAGTCCTAAAGTGATTATTCGATTGGCTAAGACAAGTGGATTTCTAAACCCTTGTTAAGCGTATAAAATTTGAGTATTTCCTTGTGTGATGTTTGAGAATGATTTGGAGGCTTATTGCTTATTTGTTGATGTTGTATTACGGTTGCATTGTTGTGAACTGTGCCTTGTTATCAAAATAGTTATTTCCTTATTATTTGTTTGAACATATCATTTGCATTGGTGCTGAGACATGGTTGTGATGAGTGTTATGTGATAAGAGGATGTACCATTTTGAGGATCGTATCGTGCAACACGATGGATATTATATTTTGAGGGACGTATCGTGTGTCGCGATGATTACTATTATCGAGGGTCGTATCACACGCCGCGATGGATGCATGGACAGATATGTCACCCATGGGTCCCAGACTGAGAGACATTGGGTGTGTATCATTAGGTTAAACTTCATGGCATTACACATTTTGATCATTGATGAACTTGAGCTTGTGTGTTGTTGATACTGTGAGTGTCTTTTTGTTAAACTTGTGACTGATGGATATTGAGTTGTTATTGAGAATTATAATCTGTTAGAGTGTTGTTATTGAGTTGTGTGCTTTGTGAACTGTGAACTTGTAGGTTGGGCTAGTTTATGCAGGTTGTAGTGTGGAGGTTCGGATAGGGTGTAAGTAGCATCCGTATTTAGTTCACTTATCTTTTGTTTAGAGGTTTGCTTGTTGGTTACCGTGTAGTTTGGTACTCACCCCTTGCTTCTACAAATTTTTGTAGGTTACGAGCCCGGATCTTCGTGATACCCTCCATTCTCTTCGTTTCTGAGGTTTCTTGTGGAGAATTGTGAGGTAGTTGTTTGTCATCTCAGCGAAACTTTCTATTCCTGTTTATGATTTTTTTTTACTTGAAAGACAATGCCATTTTAGACTTACATGTCTTATTTCAATTATAGTATTTACATTAGAGGCTTGTGCAGGTGACAACGAGGTTTTAGGGATTGAATTAAGTTGAATTGTTATTGGACTTTTGTTTTATGTCCGCACTTAAATAGGTGATTGGATTTTAGGCTGACTTGTCTTTGTGTGATAAGAGGAGTGTCATCACGCCCATTTTTGGGTCGTGACACACATCCTCCACTGTGTTTAATCAAGATTGAAATGTTGCTACCATCACCATACTTGAAAATGAAATGATTCTTTCACTGAAAAGAAAGATTGATTTTCCTCAAAATTTCTAAGGTAAATCATTGAAAATTGAATACAAATAATGACATTAATGAGGCAAAAATTTATTAGATAAAAGAGAATTAATAGATATAAAAAAAATCGAGGGGAAATAATGAAAAGAATATTAACAATTCATGTTGCACACTTAATTATTGTTATTTTATTAATCGTCTTTTTCTTAATTTATTTTTTACCTTATTTGCTAGGTTTTTATAGAGGCCCTTTGATAGATTTAGAAAAATTAAAATTTATTGTTAGGTTTCAAAAGGCCTTAGTTAACTATAAATAAATGACTTTAAGACAATTATTTATCGATAATAATATAATTATCGTTATATAATATTTTAGCGACAATAATAAATATGAACATTTATAGCGAATACACTATGTAAATATTGTTAAAGCT
The DNA here is from genome assembly GCA_016801875.1 of Solanum sitiens. Taxonomy (NCBI): domain Eukaryota; kingdom Viridiplantae; phylum Streptophyta; class Magnoliopsida; order Solanales; family Solanaceae; genus Solanum; species Solanum sitiens. The sequence goes on along the minus strand of JABWTJ010000012.1, from coordinate 297,105 downwards.
AGTTTCAATGCAACAATATTAACTCAATTATCACTATGTATTTTTGTGGCAATAAATCTTGCCGCTAAAAATAAAATTTTACTACCACTAAATATATATTTTGTTAAAATGATTGTATATACCGAAATTCATAAATTGAATTGCTAAGTCATAATTATTTTTTCCAAAATCTACTTTTAAAATAGAAGTAAATTTCAAAATTTCCTCTATACTTTGAAAAGATGTTTGCTAACCTAGTATATTTGAGTTTATTTGTCCTATATCCTAACAGATGAACGTTTTTCTTGCTATCATAAATAACGATAAAAATGTAGTCAAATGTATCCTCAATCGTTTTATTTCAAAGTTTAGTTTAGTAAAAAAATTAGACTTACTGGTAGCAGTGCTTGAGAGTACGATTAATAGATAAAAAGTAAGCTTTCTTTAACTGATTAAAATATTATATGAGATATTCACTCAATTCATATGGTATCAGAGCACGTAAAATGTCATTCATAAAAAATAATAAATAATGTCTAAAGTAAAGGAAAAACAAATGTCTTCCCAATATATATATTTACATCAAATCAATAAATGTAATAACCATGATCAATCAGTGTGGACTCAACTTCTAATTTGTTACTTTTTAAATTAATTATTAAACTAACATGCATAATATATCAAAGTAAATATTTTTAGGACCGATTTGAACATGCGATATAAAATAATAATTTGATATCGGAATATTTTAAGGTGTCACATCGATAAATCACATATCTCCATGTTTTTTATAAATAAATGGTTTGTGATTACAAACTAATTTCAAATATACATAATTTTATAAATACTCACTAGTAAACAACAATAGTAATTAGTTATTTTTTATTATCATACTTTCGCATGGTATAAATAATCTCTTAACATTGAGCATGAGTCTTTTCTTGCGAAATTCAAAATAATGATTTGTAAAATATAAACTTATACGTCAAGTACCGTTGCATTTTATAAAAAATAAAAATCACGATTTGAAATTTCAAATCAAACTTTTTTTTTTGTAGAATTTGATCTTAAATCGCATGTCCAAATATTAATTTGAAATCAAGACATTATATCACATATCCAAATACAAGCTTAGAATAAGACGGTTGTATGAGAAATATAGTTTCACCTCTAATTTGTCAATTCAATCTTAAGATATATGAGAAATACGGGATTAAATCTTTTAAGCGGTAAAAGTTTGTCCGTACTAGCTAAATATCTACATCGGACTAATAGATGCATGACATACCATCACCCATGAATATTTTCTCATCTAATCATCATACTATCATATCATATCATTTATAATCAAAAGTAGTAAAAATGTTAGACGAAAGTTAGATTATGGTCTTACCCTTATAACAAATCAAAAATAATATAAAATTATCTAATTAAGTAAAATTAAGTTAAGGATCCTAACAATTGACTCATTTTTTAAAGAGAGAAGTGTCGAAAATACATCTAAACTATCCTCTCTTTTTTTAGTTTCATAACTAAATTATTGAGAGTGTGAGTTTCATACATAAAATAGCACTTATTAGTTTGAGAAACTACCTCAGTGATATGTGTAATATTCTTTCTCTTTTATTTGTAAAAATCTCGACACATAGCATTTCACAAACCACCCACTCATTCACCAATTTTTTTTACTCCATCCTATTTAACCCTCTGCTCCTAATTTATTTATTTATTTTTACATTTTTCTCATTTTGTGTTAGATATGTATATATAATTTTAGGAAAAACAAATTGTGAATCAAATATAACATATAAAAATTTATTTTTTAAAAAAGTCTCGCGGCGGCAAACAAAACATATTTTCGATATGTGCATTTAACACAAAATAAGAAAAAAAAATGAAAGAGGAGGGTAAGGTAGAGTGTATAGATTATTTTTTTAAAAAAAATTTACATCTAACAACGTATTTGAAGGGGTGCGGGGGGGAGAAGAGTAAGAAAAAATTGTAGCTTTTGTTAAAGAAATTTAAGCTAAAAAATAAACAAAAAAATGAAGGGTGGGGGAGGGGGTAAGGTGAGAAAAAGTGATGATGTAGGGCAAGAAAAATATGTTATATTTTTTTAAGAAAATTTTTTTGGGATAATATTTTTTAATCTTAAATATTAACTAATACTTAGTTTATTCAATTGTGGTCAACATAGAAAGTTTTTTCCTTGTTGAGTGGATGTGACAATTTGTTTAAGTCAAAGAGAGAGTAATGTATCACAAACACCATGATGAGACTCTTATAAATAGAGAGATGTGTTTCTTAAACTAATAAGTGATAGATTAGATATGAAACTCACACTCTCAATAGTTTAGGTATGAAACTTAATTTTTATCCTTATATAGAGAGAGACATATTTAAATCATTTTTATCGGTATATATCTTTATAAGCGTTTTGCAAATATATATATATATATATATATATATATATATATATATATATATATATATATATATATATATATATATATGAATTACTGAAAAGAATCAAATACCTAGACAATTCATCATTAGATTATGTCAAACATTAAATTAATAGTTGTTGACGAGTAAACAAAATTCTATTAAACGCACTATTAAAGAGAGCTGAAACTCAAAACAAAAATAAAAACAAAAGCTTTCACTTTTTAAGTCTTAAGAAAAAAATCAAGCAAATGACAAATAACCATAGACTTCTTGAATTTGATTTTTTTTATAATTATGTAATAGTCGTAAGCTTTTTTTATTTGGGCTCAAATTAGCTATTTGTGATTTTACTAAACTATAAAAAAAATCAAGTAAAAGTGCAACGCACATGTCCAGAAACTAATTATATATATTTAGAGAGAGAGACAAAGACTTATTGAAATCATTCTTACATGTATATATCATTTTAAACATTTTGTAAAGATATTTTTAATAGAAATTAACTAAAAAGAATCAACTACTATTAGATAATTTCATCATTAAATTATGTAAAACAGGACAACAAAAAATTGTTGACAGGTAAACAATTTTTTTTATCATACACATGCTATTAAAGAGAGCTCAAACTCAAAGTAAAAAGAAAAACAAAAACTTTTAGCTTTTTATAGCTTTATAAATCTGTATAAGAAAAAAGATGATATAGAATACAATTGTACGTGTACAGAAAATAATTTTTTTCATATATATATATATATATATATATATATATATATATATATATATATATACACACTTATTTAAATTATTTTTATCCGTATATATCTTTATAAAAGTTATATAGTTTTTTTGAATGAAGAATAACAAAAATATTCAACTAGTACTAAATAATCTTATCATTAGATTATGTCAAATAGAAAATTAATAAACTATTGACAAAACACAAAAATTTTGGTACACACTGTCACGCCCCGAGATACCCCCGAAACGCGGACACGGAACCTAGGACCACAAGTGATCCCAAGCTAACCCTACTGGCATGATAATGAGCATACTAAAGAATAATAAACTGATGCGGAAGCTAAATCATAATTTAATCTGAAAAGATGGGGAATACCCATATGCTAAAACTGATATAATATGAAAACAATGAGTTTAATACAAAAGAAATATTTGCTCAATACTAAGCTGAATCTAACTATGTCTGAAAATAGCCTCTAAACTGGACTAGAAATACTGGGACAAGCCCCAGCTAAATCTAGCAAAACTGAAACTAAATGACTAAAGACTGAAATGGAACTCATGACTGTTGTCCTCGGAGAATGAGGACTCACCACTGAATATGCTGATCTGGAGATCGGGAAATCGATTTATGCTTGATCTGGATGCTGAAAACATGAACCTACATCACGAGAAGATATAGCGCACGTATACGTCAGTACTTGAAAGGTACTAAGCATGTAGGATAGAGTAAAACTAAAATAAATCATAACTGAACAAGCACAAAAGCAAGTATAATAAACGGAATATAATATACTGAATTTCTGAGCTAACTGAATGCAATGACCAATTTATAACATGCTGAAACTGAATACTGAATATATTGATAAATGGTCAATGCACAGAGTCTGACTAAACTGTGGGAGCCACTAATAACCGATAATAAAACCACATGAGCTAAATGTGGAGTCCGATGTATACGCCCCATCGAGAGGACCCAATATACCCTGCCAAAGGTATAAAGGCATGCTGGCATGATCACTAAACTGATTGCCCACAGAGGGGACTTACAACCTACTGGACTAGTAGTTCTGGGACTATTAGGTACGCTAAACCCTAGTCCAACTCGGTATTATGCTACTCCCAATGAATTATGTAAATTAACTGATTATGTATGAATTTATGTAAATACTGGATAGCTCGAAACTGAAGATGCAAACTGAGAATGCAACAATTAATCTGGTAATTATGCATTTATAACTGAGGCATGTATATCTGAAGTGTCTGAAATATCTGACCTAGCATGTGTAATTCAAGAACTAAAGAAATACAAAGCTAGGATTCTGAAATTCATGCGATAATCTGAGTAATAACATGATAATCTGATTTGGAACATATATTTAATAAATTCATGAAGTTCTATCAAAGTTCTAGAAACCCTAGGTTTGATCATGATAAGAGAATCAAGAACTGACTGAAAACTGGGGACCCAATGGGTGAAAGGAACCCACTAGTGAAATCCCACATACATGGTGATGAAATCCACGGAATAATACTTAAGTTTCGGGGCTGAAACTGCTGGAGCTTGTGGCGTTCTTGAACTAGGGTTCTTGAGTTTTTTCTCCTCTCTTGCTTCTAATTTTCTAAGTTTTGATTTAATGATTTGACTTAGATATGTTTTAATTATGTTTCTAGGCTTAAACTAACTAAAATCTGATGATTTAGGGTCAAAACAACGTAACTTAGAGTTTAAACGGAGTGGGAAAGGTCAAAAAGACCCCTGGAAAAGTTGTTGTCGGACCAAATGACGGCCAGGACTGACAGTCCATCGTCTGACCGACGCCCCGTCGTTGGGTCCGTCGACTGGCCCTGTTCGACAGGCCTTTACTAAAATGGGCATAACTTTTTACTCTGAGGTCTGAATTTAGCAAGGTCGGTGGATATGGAAAGATAATTCAATTGTCTATCTGTTGGTAGGTCATGGGACACTTAATTCATTTTGTGCTAAGAGGTATGACCATTGGAAGTTGACACAACTGCATTTCCCCTTAACTGTCTGCAAATTTTCCAACTGCGGTCGGACCTACGGACCGTGCTGGTCATCCGTAGCTCTTGTCAGAGAGTGGGTGAAGGGAGTCTTGATCGACGGTCACGGACTACGGATCGTCGTCGTACCTACGGACCATAAGTCCGTTCGTCGTCCAAGACTTAACCAATTTTTCTGGGCTGAAACTTTTGGGATTTTCTGATCCCATCGACGGTTGTACAGGACGGACCGTGGGTCAGTCTACGGTCCGTCGAAGCCACCGTTGGTTGCACCTGTAGATTTTTCTAAAAACTGATTTTTTGTCTGTTTTGGCTATGGGGTGTTACATTATCTCCCCCTTGGGAACATTCGTCCTCGAATGAAGACTAAACTAGCTGAAATAGAGGGAGAGAGCTGCAAACCCCACTACTAAACACTGAGAACTGAATTTCTGACTGAATTGAGTTCTGAGTACATGCAATTACGCTGAAAATGAAAGTACAAACTGAGGGAACATGATTCTAGAACTGAATTTACGCATGTATGACTGGAAAACTGAAGAGGAACTATTACCTCAAGCTGGAGTGGAATCGGAAGGAAAGAGGTGAGGATACTTGGCTTTCATGGCTGCTTCTGCTTCCCAAGTTGCTCCCCCTATGGACTGACTCCTCCACAGAACCTTGACTGAAGCGACTTCTTTGTTTCTCAACCTTCTAACCTGACGGTCAAGAATCTCAACTGGTACATCCTCATAAGAAAGACTATCTTTCACCGCCACACTCTCCAATGGCACTATAGAGGCTGGGTCACCCACACACTTCTTCAAGAGTGAGATGTGGAAGACCGGATGCACTGCTGCTAAGTCTGCTGGTAACTCCAACTCATATGCCACCTTGCCAACCCTTTTCAAGATCTTGTAAGGGCCTACATATCTATGACTGAGCTTCCCTTTCTTTCCAAATCTCATCACCCCTTTCATAGGTGAGACTTTCAGAAAAACCCAATCGTCAACTTGGAACTCTAGTTCCCTTCTCCTTACATCTGCATAAGATTTCTGACGCCTTTGGGCTGTCTTAAGTCTATCTCTAATGAGTTGCACTTTCTTCATAGCATAAAGGACTGAATCTGGCCCTATCAAAGCAGCTTCACCTACTTGAAACCAACCAACAAGAGATCTACATCTACGCCCATATAAAGCCTCATAAGGGGCCATCTGAATGCTGGAATGGTAGCTATTATTGTAGGCAAACTCAATAAGAGGAAGGTGATCATCCCAACTACCTTTGAAATCGATCACACAAACTCTCAACATATCCTCTAAAGTCTGAATGGTACGCTCTGCCTTCCCATCCGTCTGTGGATGAAATGTTGTACTAAGGTTAACTTGAGTACCAAGACCTTTTTGAAATGACTTCCAAAAATGAGAGGTAAATTGAGGACCTCTATCTGAGATGATAGACAAAGGAACTCCATGTAACCTCACAATCTCATTAATGTAAAGCTTGGCATAGTCCTCTGCCGAATATGTAGTCTTGACCGCCAAAAAGCGAGAAGACTTAGTCATCCTATCAACTATCACCCAAATAGAGTCATGATGTCTGCGAGTACGCGGTAACCCTGTGATGAAATCCATATTGATTACTTCCCACTTCCAAGTGGGAATGTCGATCTCTTGAGTCATGCCCCCTGGTTTTTGATGTTCTACCTTTACTTGCATGCAATTGGGGCACTTACTCACAAAGTATGCTATATCCCTCTTCATGCCATTCCACCAATAGACTTCCCGCAGATCGCGGTACATCTTAGTGGCACCTGGATGAATAGAATATCGAGAGTTATGGGCTTCTACAAGAATATATTGTCTCAACTCGCCCACATCAGGAACACACAATCTACCCTGGTAGCGAAGTACACCATCTCCCCCTTGGGAGAAAACCTTCACTCTCTGATTATGGACTGCACCCTTAAGTTCAAGCAATATTGGATCACTATCTTGCTTTTCCTTAACCTCCACTACCAAAGACGATTCTACCCCATTCTGAACTGTTACACCGTTGTATGATATGCTCATAAGGCGAACACCCAAGCGAGCAAGCCTATGAACATCCTTCACTAGCTCCTTTCTTTCTTCCTCAACATGGGCTACACTACCCATAAATAGTCTACTAAGAGCATCTGCTACCACATTCGCCTTACCAGGATGATAATGCACACTCATATCATAATCCTTAAGGAACTCAAGCCATCTCCTCTGGCTAAGATTCAACTCTTTCTGGGTGAATACATACTGAAGGCTCTTATGATCGGTGAACACATCTACATGAACACCATACAAGTAGTGTCTCCATATCTTGAGTGCAAACACCACTGCTGCAAGCTCGAGGTCATGAGTTGGATAGTTCTTCTCATGAACCTTAAGTTGTCTAGAAGAATAAGCTATAACCTTATCTCTTTGCATCAACACACAACCAAGGCCAACTCTGGATGCATCGCAATAGATCACATAACCATCTGAACCCTCTGGTAGAGTCAAGACAGGAGATGTAGTCAATCTAGTTTTTAATTCTGTGAAGCTTTTCTCACAATTATATAACCATTGGAACTTGACCATCTTCTGAGTCAACCTAGTCAATGGTGAGGCTATGGATGAAAATCCTTCCACGAACCTTCTGTAATAACCCGCTAGACCTAAGAAACTTCTGATATCTGTAGCAGAGGTAGGTCTGGGCCATTGTTTCACTGCTTCTATCTTCTGCGAATCCACTCGAATCCCTTCGGTAGACACAATGTGACCAAGGAAAGCAACGGATTGCAACCAGAACTCACATTTGCTAAACTTAGCGAATAACTGGCGATCTTTGACAGTCTGCAGAACAACTCTCAAATGACTTGCATGTTCTTCCTCACTCCTAGAGTAAATGAGGATATCATCAATGAAGACGATAACGAACAAGTCCAAGTACTGTTTGAACACTCTATTCATCAAATCCATGAAAGTTGCAGGAGTATTGGTTAGTCCAAACAACATAACTACAAATTCACAATGACCTTACCAAGTTCTGAAGGCTGTTTTCGGAATGTCACTATCTCTGACTCTGAGTTGATGATAACCCAATCTGAGGTCTATCTTTGAGAAATGACTAGCACCCTGAAGTTGGTCAAACAAGTCATCAATCCTGGGGATGGGATACTTATTCTTGATTGTGACCTTGTTCAACTCTCTATAGTCGATGCACATTCTGAGAGAACCATCTTTCTTCTTTACGAACAACACTAGTGCACCCCATGGTGAAATGCTAGGTCTGATGAAACCCTTATCTAGAAGGTTTTTCAACTGCTCTTTCAATTCCTTAAGCTCTACTAGAGCCATTCTGTAAGGAGGAATAGAAATAGGCTGGGTATCTGGAAGGATATCAATTCCAAAGTCGATTTCTCTTTCGGGAAGAACTCCGGGAAGATCTTCTGGAAACACTTCTGGAAATTCACTGACTACTGGAACTGACTCAAGAATTGGGGTTTCAGAGCTAGAATCCTTAACCCGAACTAGATGATAGAGATAACCCATAGAGATCATGTTTCTGGCCTTAAGGTAAGAAATAAATCAACCCATAGGCGCTAAGATACTACCCTTCCATTCTAAGATTGGTTCGTCTGGAAACTGAAAACGAACAATCCTAGTTCTGCAATCGACTGAGGCATAACATGAGTGTAACCAATCCATGCCTATACTGACATCGAAGTCTACCATTTCTAACTCTACTAGATCTGCTGAGGTGATTATCTGAGAGACTATGACAGGGCAATTTCTGTATACCCGTCTAGCTATAACTGGGTCACCGACTGGAGTAGAGACTGACAAGGGTTCTGGGAGAGTTTTCTGGACTGACACTGGATTGTACTGCTATATAAGGAGTTACAAAAGAAAGAGTAGCCCCTGGATCTAACAATGCATAAACATCAAGGTCAAAGACTCGTAACGTACCAGTGACTACATCAGGAGAACCTTCCTGATCCTGGCGAGCCTGAAGAGCATAAAGTCTTTTCTGGCGCTGACCGCCACCTGTACCAGATGAGTTACCCTGCTGAGTTGGGCGACTTGCTGGTGCTGCTGAATTTGTAGACTGAGCTCTACCATTACCACCTCCTTGACCCTGTCTAGAAGGACAATCCCTAAACCTGTGACCAGACTGACCACATCCAAAACATCCTTCTTTTCCTGCAAGACACTCGTCCGGATGGTTCTTACCACACTTAGGGCAAGTGGGGTAAGTCTTGGTGCCTGAAACACTTCCCTAAGACTTAGAGCTTGGTGCTCTGCCCTTCTGGTCATACCTATTCTTTGAGGATGGAACACTAGCTGATGAAGGGGTTGGAGCTGAAAACTTCTGCTGACCCTGCGAGCGATTTCCACCACCCGATATCTGCTGAGAATAGTCATAGTTCCCATTCCTAGCCTTCTTATTTTCCTTAGCCTGTTCCCTAAGCTTATCACCCTCAACCTGCTGAGCATGAGTCATAAGCCTAGAGATGTTCATATCTCCAAGCAACATAGCATTTCTGCACTCTGTCTTCACCAAATCTGATACTCCATACAAAAAATTATTCATCTGAGCCCTGGAGTCAGCAACCATGTGAGGAGCATACCTGGAGAGTTGGTTAAACTTCAGCCCATACTCTTGGACTGTCATGTTTCCCTGCCTCAAGTTCATGAATTCTTGGGCTTTTGCTTCTCTCAACTCTATTGGGAAAAACCTGTCGAGAAAAGTCTCACTAAAGCACTCCCAAGTAATAGGAGCTGCATTTGCACCCCTATTCTCCTTCCACTGAGTGTACCAGATATGAGCCACGTCTTTCAGCTGGTATGACGCCAACTTAACCCGATCATTCCCAGTAACCTGCATCACCTCAAAGATCTTCTTGATTTCATCCAAGAAATTCTGAGGATCTTCATTAGTCTGCGATCCTAAGAACTCAGGCGGATTCATCCTAACAAAGTCACGGTCCCTTGCTGCTGTTGATCCACCATTTTCATTCAGAGGAGCATGAACCCGATTGTTCTGGTGAGTCATACTCTGAGCCAACATCTGTATGGCATTCATGAACTCAACATTGGAGACTTCTTGATCTGGGACTGGAGGAGTTGCGTTTGCATTCCTAGCGTTCGCATTCCTAGCATTAGCTCTACGAGGAGGCATGATCTGAAACGTAGAACGTCAAGTTAGAATGGAATAAGATCATACCTTACGCACGATAAGAGTAACAAGAAAGTGAAGTTTTCCTAAAACACTTCATAGCCTCCCTCTCATTAGATGTGGCGCACTTCACACCCATGAAAAGGACTCTACTTAGTGCGGCTTTTCAGAAATTCTAGGACTCTTGAACCTAGTGCTCTGATACCAAGTTTTGTCACGTCCCGAGCTACTCCCGAGACGCGGACACGGAACCTAGGACCACAAGTGATCCCAAGCAAACCCTGCTGGCATGATCATGAGCATACTAAAGAATAATAAACTGATGTGGAAGCTAAATCATAATTTAATCTGAAAAGATGGGGAATACACATATCCTAAAACTGATATAATATGAAAACAATTAGTTTAATACAAAAGAAATATTTACTCAATACTAAGTTGAATCTAACTATGTCTGAAAATAGCCTCTAAACTAGACTAGAAATACTGGGACAAGCCCCAGCTAAATCTAGCAAAACTGAAACTAAATGACTAAAGACCGAAATGGAACTCATGACTGTTGTCCTCGGAGAATGAGGACTCACCATTGAATCTGCTGATCTGGAGATCGGGAAATCGATCTATGCTTGATCTGGATGCTGAGAACCTGAACCTACATCACGAGAAGATGTAGCGCACGTATGCGTCAGTACTTGAAAGATACTGAGCATGTAGGATAGAGTAAAACTGAAATAAAACATAACTGAACAAGCACAAAAGCAAGTATAATAAACTGAACATAATATACTGAATTTCTGAGCTAACTGAACGCAATGACCAATTTATAACATGCTGAAACTGAATACTGAATATACTGATAAATGGTCAATGCAGAGAGTGTGACTGAACTGTGGGAGCTACTAATAACCGATAATAAAACCACATGAGCTAAATGTGGAGTCCGATGTATACGCCCCATCGAGAGGACCCAATATACCCTGCCAAAGGTATAAAGGCATGCTAGCGTGATCACTAAACTAATTGCCCACAGAGGGGACTTTCAACCTACTTGGCTAGTAGTTCTGGGACTATTGGGTACGCTAAACCCTAGTCCAACTCGATATTATGCTACTCCCAATGAATTATGTAAATTAACTGATTATGTATGAGTTTTTGTAAATACTGGATAGCTCGAAAATGAACATGCAAACTGAGAATGCAACAATTAATCTGGTAATTATGCATTTATAACTGAGGCATGTAGAAGTGTCTGAAATATCTGACCTAGCATGTATAATTCAAGAACTAAAGAAATACAAAGTTAGGGTTCTGAAATTCATGCGATAATCTGAGTAATAACATGATAATCTGATTTGGAACATATATTTAATAAATTCATGAAGTTCTATCAAAGTTATAGAACCCTAGGTTTGATCATGATAAGAGAATCAAGAACTGACTGAAAACTAGGGACCCAATGGGTGAAAGGAACCCACTAGTGAAATCCCACAGACCTGGTGATGAAATCCACGGAAAAATACTTAAGTTTCGGGGCTGGAACTGCTAGGGCTTGTGGCGTTCTTGAACTAGGGTTCTTGAGCTTTTTTTCCTCTCTTGCTTCTAATTTTTTAAGTTTTGATTTAATAATTTGACTTAGATATGTTTTAATTATGTTTCTAGGCTTAAACTAACTAAAATCTGATGATTTAGGGTCAAAATGAAGTAACTTAGGGTTTAAATAGAGTAGGAAAGGTCAAAAAGACCCCTGGGAAAGTTGCTGTCGGACCAAACGACGGCCAGGACTGACGGTCCATCGTCTGACCGACGCCCCGTCGTTGGGTCCGTCGATTGGCCTGTTCAACAGGCCTTTACTAAAATGGGCATAACTTTTTACTCAGGTTTGATTTTAGCACGGTCGGTGGCTTTGGAAAGATAATTCAATTATCTATCTGTTGGTAGGTCGTGGGACACCTAATTCATTTTGTACTAAGAGGTATGACCATTTTAAGTTGACCCAACTGCATTTCCCCTTAACTGTCTGTAAATTTTCCACCTACGGACCGTGCTGGTCATCGTAGCTCTTGTCAGAGAGTGGGTGAAGGGAGTCTTGATCGACGGTCACGGACTACGGATCGTCGTCTAACCTACGGACCGTAAGTCCATCCGTCGTCCAAGACTTAACCAATTTTTCTGGGCTGAAATTTTTGGGAGTTTCTGATACCATCGACGGTTGTGCAGGACGGACCGTGGGTCAGTGTACGGTCCGTCGATGCCACCGTTGGTTGCACCTGTAGATTTTTCTAAAAAACTGATTTTTGGTATGTTTTGGCTACGGGGTGTTACACACACCATTAAAGAGAGCTAAAACTCAAACAAAAAATAAAATAAAAGCTTTCATTTTTAAGTCTTAAAAATAAATAGCCAAACGAAAAACTACACACTTTTTTTATTTTTTATAATTATATGATAGTCGTAATATTTTATTTATTTGGATTCAAATCAACTATATGTACGTAACTTTATAACTCTATAAAAAATTGATATAGAACACACGTGTTCAGAAATTATTTTTCTATTTTATCGTTTTTCAATACTTTGATCTTGTTTCTTTCAGCTTGTGTGTTATTTCACATAGTGATGTGTCACGACCCAAAACGAGTTGTGAGTTGCACCCACACTTAATCTCCTAGGTGGGAGAACCAAACTTATCTAACCCAAAGAAAAAAATGATCAAGTAACCACCCATCGAGCGGTACACCCAAGCATACATAACCTCTAACAACATTGTCAAAATGCTAGATTAGTAGCTATTATTAGCAAACCTTAAGAATGACAAAACTACAATGGTCCTCACATTCCATTACACATAACCGAACATAATACCGATGATGAGATAAATCTTAACCTTATCGAAAAACTATAAATTTTCATTATAGCTTTCCTATAAATTCTCATAAGCAAAGTGATACATGTAGAACCACTCAAATACTTCAACCACTCAAATACAACACTAAATATGTCATAACGAAAATAACCAAGGTGGAATGACCCTAATAACTCCTTACATAGTGTTTATATCAAACATTTTCATTCATTAGACTCTTTTTTCTTGATTTTCTAGCTACCCACAATCACCAATTCAGTCACTATAATAATTGCACACATACTTAGTTTGTTGAACCCCACATCCACCGAAGTCAACACTCTTAATACTAACAAAACATCATAGCCACACTGATCATCAACCTTACTTCCAACCATCATTAGTACCAAAGTATTCTTATCAATACATGTTCAAACCATGGCTATCTCTATTTCTATTTAAGCATTTCAAAACAAATACAAATTCCAAACAGGACTAATAGCACTAAATTCAAATTTGATAGTACCTTTCCATCGAGATAAAACGATGAAATCACACCCAAGTCAATTTCACACCACTTTCTCATACCATGCTTTAGCTGTCATTCTTAACCGTCATATACCTCATGCCAACACTTAGGGAAATTCTTGATCACTCAAATTATTGTGTATACTATAAGCCCATAACCTCTATTCACCATCAAATATCTATGTAACACATCATAACCTTCTATGTAGTCCCATCAATAGAGTAGTATTAATTCAACTCTAAATTTTTAATAACCATGTAGAATTATATCTCACCTCGTGCATCATTCTTAACTCATCTATGTTAATTTAAACAATCAAACCCCACGTAAAATTCTAAATTTTCCATACCTCACTGTTTGTCACCAAATCAAAATTCAATCTTTATAAAAGTCAATGATAAATTCCTAGTAAGTCTGTACTAAACTAAATCACACTTCACAGTCATATCAAAACTCATAGAAAATAAAAATAAAAATATAATCAATACAACCTTCAACTTCACCCCAAGGGTTTATATGAGAGGTCTTATTCCTTTTACTTTTCTCAAATCTTCTCATGGTGCAAAATTTAAAATATCTCGACCCTTCAATATATCAGACTTTTGTTTCTCTAACTCGCGTACCGATCTCATTCTTTTACCAACAAATCATGATGTTTTACTTCACACTCTAAATCAAAATTTTGAGAAAACCCCTTCCTTATCTCCTTTAACAATCAAAGTGACAAATTTTATGACTCAAAACACACAGAGTTTCTTTCAATTACCCAATACACCACACGATTAATTATTTATTACCTTAGTAATTCATACCTTGACTAAATTTACTACCATGAATGTCGACTTAAAATAAGGACTTGAACTTTGATTTCAACCATATAACCAAATTCCCTTATCTATCAACATTAGCTCATACCTTGAAGATTTTAGGAATTCATGTATCTTAACTTATCAATGATTGCCTTTTCATAGATCTTACCATATCCTTCGCTAAAAATTCAATAGTACTCATTACTAAACTCAATACCACAAAAGAACTTATCGTCACACTCGAGTTGAACGTATGTACATTTTTTTCTCAAATCTTTTCCAATCATTTTTTAACCAATATGATAAACATGTGACACTATTATCATAACCAGAGAAAAACAGATGAAATCACGCGTCTCTAAATCCAATTCTCAACTCCTTTGAAGATACCTCTTTACCCTTTACAATTTGAGAAAAAAAAAATATTTTCGCTCTCACTTCTTTCTAAAGGTTACCCTACATTCCATTAATTTTATTTTATTTTCATTATGACTCTAGCTCCTTTAAATTCAATTCGAGTGCTGCTCCAACTTCTCCTTAAACTTGTCATACAACCACATTACTCACTAAATAGTTGAAATTTCAACCTTAGATACTCACAAGTTGGTATTACTATAGAAAATTCATTTAACGCATAATCCTTATCATATATTTGTTCCAAGCTACTATTCATTACGACTCTTATTACCATCATGCTCAGTTAGCCCTTGTCATAACCACGAAGTGAACCTTTCCTTGACTTGACACCTTAAACTTAGGTATACCACTCAAGTTCAAGGGACTAGCCCAATTTTATACGCACGTTCTTACTAGAATCTTCAATTTCCTTTACCCAAGTATACTCAATATGACTTTCTATATCCATAAGTTTGTCATTCTAATATCAATCTTCCCTTTGAAGCTTAAGATAAAATCACCAATCCTCATTCAGAACCCTCAAGATACATTTCACAACATAAATGTATTAATATTGTACCCAATATCCACAAATAAAAACTTCCTTAAAACAATGTCCAATCTAAGCGCATGTAATAATAAACTAGTTTTTTTTAATGTAAAAGTAACACCGAATCTCATAATCTAAACATATCATCCAACTGATAACTCCTTAAGTAGTTAGTATTTCTACTTGACAATCAACGTATTCATTTCCATATAACACTAATACCACACCTTGAAAGTTCGTTATATACATCACTAGAACACATCATACTTATCAAGAAGATCGTACCCAGATAGCCCACACATTTTTACCTATTGAATAACTGCAAAACATTATCGAATCTGTTTACTCTTTAGCTCAAGAAATTTGCTTTACTTTTTAGATCAAGCCAATAACAAAAGTAATACACTTCATAACTCTAACCAAGTAAGCAATGATGACCCTCTTTGATATACACCTAATATGTGGATCGTATTAAAGATTTTGACCTCAATTGGTGTAACATATACCTATTGTTATACAGTAACTCAACTTCTTTTAACCCTCAAAGTATAGGGTATATAATTCCTCATTAAGAAGCTAGAAAAATGCTACCTTTAAGTCATATGTAGTGTCTGTACTAATCTACACTCAACATGCGACCATCACCACATTTTGAGAATCCTCAAAACTAGTATGTCACAAATTCAACACTAAGTCTCCCTACTATATTCATTTTATGAAGCAACTCAAAACAATCAACAATAAAAGCATAAACATCTTCAGAATTAATCCTCATGAAAAATATGGGTTTTTCAACTTTAAGAACTTTTGTAAAAGAATCAGTTTGATCAGTAATTATAGGCATTGTAGTAAATCGAGAAAATATGTGTATTTCCAAGGATACACATTTTTTTTAGTGTTGTTAATTCAATTTAAAACACTCTAGTACTAACCATATGTGAAATAGAGTGAAGAAGTTCAGATACCAATTTGTATCACCTAGATACCAATTAGATTCAAGTAGTAGCACGAAAGAAAGACGAAATAAAGTTTTCCTAAAGTCCTATAGCCTCTCGAAAAAAAAGTAAAAGCGTCCCCATAACATTCCGCAAGACTCTACTAGACCTGTCCTTGTGTGATGAGATCATCGAACCTAACGCTTGATACCAAGTTTGTCACGACCCAAAACAAGTTGTGAGTGGCACCCGCACTTAATCTCCTAGGTGGAGAACCAACAAATTTAACTCCACTAACTTACAAAATACAATCACAATGCGAAAGCTTAAAATCTTATTAAATATTATTTCCCAAAACCTGAAAGTCATCACATCAAGGACGTCTAATCTTCAAAATATTATGTCTAAGATTATTAAATACACCAAATAAATGAAAACAATAGTTAATGTCCAAAAACTAAGGACATCATGCCATGACCAAAAGAATCCAACACACTCTTGAATGAATAGCTCACCCTGGAACCTGATATGCTGGAGATAGACTAGAGCTGAGGGAAAGTCAAAGTTGCTGGTACACTCGCTGCACTCCATAAAAGGAAAATAAAGAAAAACACAAGTAGGGCTCAGTACGGGGCAACATGTACTAAGTAGGTATCATCGGCCAACCCAAAATAGAAACTAATATACAATAAATAATAGCATGAACTCAACTATAGCACTTAACAGGTGATAAGCAACAAACAACATGAACCAATGTCAAGAACACTAAAGTAAGTATGTAATACGTCAACAATATCAAGATCATCCATGAGGATTCATGCCTCCAACTATACCATTTGGGGAATTGAGTTCTTTGAGATTGAGCACATTCCATTAATTCAATGTGTTTTTCTTTTAATACTATCGTGTCGGAACGTGACACTCCGATCCAATTATACCGTGTAGGAACGTGACACTCCGATCCAAGAATACCGTGTCGAAACGTGACACTCCGATCCAAGAATACCGTGTCGGAACGTGACACTCCGATCCAAGAATATCGTGTCAGAACATGACACTCCGATCCAAGAATATCGTGTCGGAACGTGACACTCCGATCCAATTATATTGTGTCGGAACGTGACACTCCGATCCAATAATAACATTAATTTATTATTTATTATCAGCACTTTCAATTCATTCATAATATCTCATCAAGCCTTCTTTATTCAAGGCATCACTTCGATAAATAGGTTCAAGATTATAAGTTTCACGGTCTGAGGATTTCAGACCAATCACAAACCACACAAGCAAGCCACACAACCACACAATCAATTACATAGAAAACTTCAGAATATCATTTAATGCATATCAATCACTATTAAGAGTTTACTATCAAATAGCATAAACCATAACCTACCTCCACCGAAGAACCGAAGTCAGACAAGTTATTTCTTCAATGTTTTTTCTTTCTTCAATGCCTCCGAACGTTTCCAATCTACCGAGTATGCATAATTTGTAAGTAAAAAGTCTACAGAAACCCATATTACTATACATATATAGGCTAGATTCAATAACCCATCCAATCCTATATTAAATTTTCTAACGTTCAAGTCTAAGGGTGATTCTTAATTCCTCTAATTTACATAATATTAATGGAACTTAATTAATTTGATACACCTAATATTTAATTACCCAGTTCTATATTTCAAAACTTGATCTATAACGAAATTCTAAAATTGTGTAATTTCTAAAACCCTCACTTTCATGTGACTCTATTCATTCGATATACTATATGTATATTAGTCCACTGTCAATAATTAACTCGCCATTAAGAGGTCCTAAGATAATGCGAAAAACTCAAACCCACGTGAATGACTAAACATCGTTTCAATCCATTTTTATTATGTTACACTAACAAAAACAACCAACTAATATTATCAATTCACTGAACCTCAATTTTCCCAAATAATCATTTCCTAGACCAACATATTGTATTCATTAACTTTCAAATTCTTGGCCAATACTATGCCATAATAATCTTTTGCCAATTATTAACAATAAACTAGGAGAATCAATCCACAAGTTGTCATAAATTGTAACTTTAATTCTTTGTAATTAATTTAACATTATAATAAGATTTTAGTTCCTCAATCCAATGGTTTCCAGCCAACATATATAATAATAATAAATAATAATTTAGTCTTATATTCTATAAATCAACAGAGAATGGAAGTTTAGATATATAACTATCAATTACCTGAAGCGATGGTAGCCTCCAGGTTCCGCCGCATCGTAATTCTCCCCCTCTCCCTTTTTCTTTTAATTAATCCCTCAAAATTAGTAAACCCTATTTATTATAAGACTAATAATGAAAGTGGTAAAAGTCACCCACTATTAATTTTAATGTTATTTTCTTTAACCACTAACTAAATAAATTATTAAAATTATCCCTTTATTTATATAATTATAGTTATAAATAGTTCAAAATATACATTTAGGATCTATCGAAAGAGTCTTGTATGAAATAAAAAAGTTCTAGCACTCAAACGATAAAATGGGTTGTTACATGATGAATATACACTAGTTATTTTTTATCCATTGATCACTCGATTTGTATCGGTTCCATATATTAGATGTCCTATTTTCTACTTTTATTCCTAACGTTAAGATCTTTAGTCCATGGGAATATTCTTTGTGACCCTTGTTGGCGTTATTTCGAAGAATGAATATGAACTAAGAAGTATTTATTAGCATGAAGTTATGTTAATAAATTTATAGTATTTTTTTTAACATTAGTAAAGAGAAGAAAAAAGTAAAAGTTGAATTGCTTTAAGTTTTTTATTTTGATGAATTGTGTAATTTATAATTTCTATCTAGTTATCTAGTTGTTTGATGAAATAAACCAGTAACTTGCGTAATTATTTGCTTCCTATAGTATCAAACGAGAGTAAATACATATATTTGATTATAAAATAAATATAACATATTGTTTATAAGTTTGTTATATAGTCATTATATATATTTATTTATTATAAAAATACCTTACGAGTTGAGTAAATTATTATTTACTCACTCTTTTGCCTTTTCTACTCACTAGACTTGTTTCCTAGCTAACTCTCCTTTAATTAATTTATTTCTTTCCCATGGCTTCCAACCACAAGCATTTTGTTGTGAAATTTTGTCCGTAATTATTTGTCTACTTTTGAATGAACATACCTAGGAAAACATAATGATTGATATAGTGAGTTTATCATTTTACCTCTATTAATTATGAATTGTATGAATTAAAAATTGAGATAAATGTCAAAAACACAACAAAATTATTCCCTTTTTTTTTTCATAACTAGGCTATGGAGAGTGTGAATTTCATACCTAAATTATCATTTCTTATGGTGTGTTTGGTATGAAGGAAAATGTTTTCACAGAAAATAAGTAGATTTATGACTTATTTTCTCATCTTTTTGTTAGTGAGTAGAATTTGTTTTTAGGAAGTGATTTTTAGTGTTTCATTTATCAATGAAAAATATATTTGAGAAATATCTTTTATTTTTACAAGAGTAGAAAATAATTTTTGAAACTGAAAATATTTTTAAATGGCGGGGTGGGGTGGGATAGGCATAAAAAAGTTAAAAATATTTTTAAAAAATAAATTTTTTTTTTTTTGGGTGGGGGTGGGGGCTGGTACGGGGCTGCCCCTCAGTAGGGATGAAAAAATAAAAAATTGAAAATAGTTTTTAAATAAAAAATGAAAATTTATTCTGGGAGGTGGGTGGGGTGGGGGTGGGCGTTGGGGGTCGGGGGCCGAGGTAGGGATGAAAAAATAAAACTTTGAAGTCGAAAATATTTTTTTAAAACAAACTTAAATTATTTCATTTTTTTTTTTGGGGTGGGGGGTGGGGGGAGGTTGAGGGTAGGGGTGAAGAAATTGAAATTTGGAAGTTGAAAATATTTTTTAAAACAAAATCTATTTTTTTTGGGGGGGGGGGGGTTGCCGGGGGGGTAGTGGGGGGGGGCGGTCCGGGATCGGGGTGAAAAAATAAAATTTTGAAATTGAAAATATTTTTAAAAAAACTAATTTAATTTTATTTAGAGGAAGTGGAGAGATGATCGGGGTTGGGGGGAGGGCGGAGTGAATATAAAATTTTGAAATTGAAAATACTTCTTAGAAATTGATGTTTTTAAAAAAAAAATGTAACTTGAAGTTGTATGAGAGTTTTGGAAAATATTTTCCTTAACTTTTGAAGGGAAGTCATTTTCCTTAATTTTGAGGGAAAATGAGTTGATTTAGAAAATATTTTCCAAAATCTTTTGTCCCAACCAAACATTAGAATATTGGAAAACATTTTTTGAATAATATTTTCTTTCATACCAAACACACCCTTAGTTTGAGAAACACACCTCACTGGGGTATGTAGTATACTCTCTATTTTATTTGGAAAAACCTTTGACACATGACATTCCACATGCATAAAATATTTCACCTTGATAAAATTAAATAATAAACTATTGATATTAATTAAAAATTAAAGATTGAAGTATTACAACCCCCGCCCCCTCCCAAAAAAAAGAAGGATTTTTAAAAATATAATAATATAATTTGAATCATTTTTCTTACCCCATTCTATCACCTCCCTCCTTATTCTTATTTCTTTTTAATTTCTAATTTTTACAAAAATTCATACTTTCGGATCACCCCTCCCCCCAAAAAAAGAAAAAATTGCCCATTCAATACCTAAGAAGAAATTGATATTATTTTTAAAAAAAAAATATAATTCTACCATATCCTATTTAAACCTCCACTCCTAATTTTTATTTTTTATATTACATTTTTCTCATTTTGTGTTAGATATATACATATATTTTTAGGAGTTTTTTTCTACTTGTGTACCGAATATAACTTGAATAAAAAATTGTTTTGACAAAAGTCTAATAGTATTATAAAATAGAGAGGGGTGTTTCTGAAACTAATAAGTGATAGTTTATGTATGGAACTCACACTATCAATAGTTTAGGTATGAAACTCAAAAAATGTAGAGGTTACTTATCTCTTAGGAGTTTAAGATTTTCAAAAAGTTTTACCCTTTTTTAAGTAATTAATTGAGGGTATGATAGGTAAAAAAAATTGTCCTTTCTTGATTTGTCAAATAAACAAGTAAAACAGAAAAAATAGATAAATAATTAGAAACAGGTGAAGTATTTTGAGTGTATGCATAACTATGTTGCTTGATAATGGCAATGTACTTGATGATTGTTGTGAATTCAGATCAATTGGTTCTCCTTGAATCCTTTTTTTTTTTGTTGGAGGTGCTCCTTGAATCCTTGCATCCTTCATCAATGTTGCTTCCCATTGTTATTGAAATTTTCATAGAATTATTTTTGCGTGACATTACATAATTCAAATCATAAAATTGAAAAGCATATTGACATTATACATATATATAATCTAAAATTGCAAGTCAAAAATATTTTTTATTTTCTTAAATTTCATGTCAAATTAAAATTAGAACAAATTCAAAAAGAGAAAGAGTAGTTTACTTGTCCATATATATACTTTTTATTGCTTCGTTCCTTGAAACTCTATATATAATTATGTATGCAAATTTAATATTTGAATTTTCCCATTTTGAGATGCCAAGAAATCAATTGACTATTCAAATTATTGGGTTTTGGAATTATTATTTATAAATTTTAAGTTAAAATTATTCAACTAAACTCATATGTACACGGTTAGATTTGTACATACATAGTTATATAATTGATATAGGTAAATAACATTTAATGAGTGAATGTGGAAGTCCTTGTGTTCGTGGTAGTGATCATACATGTATATTATGTATAAAAATAACCAAATCAGTTCATAAAATCATGACTTGACTAACACATTTAGATTTGAACGAATTACTGATTTTCTTAATTCATTAGATTAATCATTTTGACTGATACACAACTCAAATTGATTCATGTAAAACTTTATCTAAATACTTTTTAAAAGAATTTTTAAAATTTCATGACAGGTATTTACAGAAAAAGAAATTATTAGGTGCTTAGACAAATTATAAGAAAATAAATAAATAGTTTAACTAGATAAAAATTGAGCGAATTGAGTTATGACTTGATCTTTAGCTCATTTCAATCTAAAAAAATTCTAAGTCAATCAAATTCATTTTGTCTATTTTAACACACTAAAATCCAGTCCTACCGCCTAGAGTAGACCTAGAGACATGCCCATTATTAACTAATCGAAAAAATGCTCAAAATAGTTCTTCAAATTTGGAATACAAATTATGATATTTCTTATAAAACCAGCTAGAATATTTCTTTTTCTAATCAACTAATATGCAATGACTTAATAATTCATATTATGAGGTTAGATTTATTTGTCATAGTAGTTATATATACTTAACTGAATCTAATATACGGATAGCTAATTAATTATGAAATAAAATTTGATAATAAGTATATTCTAAACAAATGAGTCAATTGCATTTTACGCCCTAGCATGTGTTTTTTTTCTAGTAAAATATATTCGATCCTAATATATTATGATTTACAATCTAACCTCTTTATTTTCTCACATATTATTTTCTTTTGAAAAAAATCACAGGAAAAAATTAAAATGCTTCTCGTTGTTGATTTTAGTGGACTGATTTTCCTTCAGATTTCTAATAAACAATTTTCCATTTGATTTTATTTTTTGTATGTTATTTTCCCTAATTTAGTTTTGTAAGTTAAATGATTGAATATGAAATTGCAAAAATAAATAATTTTTTGAGATATTTAGTTTTTTTTTTAATTTTAGATATATTATAATATTCATATGATAATGTTATTAAAGGCTAAATAGAAGTTTCAAAATTGAATATAAAATTGATATATATTTATACTTTTTAAGCTTTATACATTAAAATATTATACATTATTTTTTTAAAGTTTCATAACGCTAAAACAGTGCCCACCAATTGCATTGGAAGAAGGTCATTATTTTTTATTGAGTATTTCTTAATTATATGTGTGTTTTAAATGTTTGTATTTCAGTTTTTTCCAAGTGAACGTTTTTTTTTTACAAAAAGAAGTGAATCATTATTTTGCAAGAATTATTTTTAAAAAATATAGGGGTGCAAAATGCAACTCCAAATTAACTCTCTATCTTTTTTGTATTACTGTAATAAAGATTAAATGAGACTAATCTTCTCTTCAATATCAACTTTAGCTCTAAGTTCAATTTAATATATAATCTACTATCATTAGTAATTTTAGTTTTTATCAGATTTTTAATTTTTGAACCTTCTATTTAGTGGACCATTTCCCCAAAGTTCAACACACTATTTCTAAAGAAAATTAGTACCATATCCTTCTCCAAATTAAGGGAATTACCAACAATCATGACTAACATGCTTCGAGCTAATCAAGCCGCTAAAAACATTTATAAGCCTAAAGGTCTAGTCATTTATGGTGAGTGCAATCGTTGTCTTTTAGCAAGTGTTAATGATATTGATGGTTGTCAAGCTTTTGCTCCTGGCGGTCCCATTGGCATGTCACGATCCAAAAATGGGTGTGATGACACTCGTCTTATCCCACCAAGACTCGTCTTATGAGCCCGAATCTTCGTGATACCTCTCATGCTCTTCGTTTCCGAGGCCTCTTGTGGAGGATTGTGAGGTAGCGCTTGTCATCTTAGCGAACTTTCCTACTCCAGTTTATGACTTTATTTTTACTTGAAAGACAACTTCATTTTAGACTTGTATTTTATTTCATTTCTAATATTTACATTAGAGGCTTGTGCACGTGACAATCTGGTTTTGGGGATTGAATTAAGTTGACTTGTTTTCATAATAGAAACAGTTGTTGGATTGTTGTTTATTTCCGCACTTTGTTAGATATTGGGTTTTAGGCTGACTTGTCTTGGTGGGATAAGACGAGTGTCATCACACCCATTTTTGGATCGTGACATGCCAATGGGACCGCCAGGAGCAAAAGCTTGACAACCATCAATATCATTAACACTTGCTAAAAGACAACGATTGCACTCACCATAAATGACTAGACCTTTAGGCTTATAAATGTTTTTAGCGGCTTGATTAAGAACTTAAATTATAATACATTACTATAAAATTCTTTTATCGACAAAACACATTTTAAATTTATAGAACATAAGAGTTTAAATATTCAATTTATTTTATTAAAAGAATGAGTATTTGATTTGGATTGATACGTCACATCCTCCAGTGTGTTGAATCAAGATTGAAATGTTGCTACCATCACCATACTTGAAAATAAAGTGATTCTTTCACTGAAAACAAAGATTGATTTTCCTCAAAATTTCTAAGGTAAATCCTTTAATAATGAATACAAATAATGATATTAATGAGGCAAAAGTATATTATGTAAAAGAGAATAAAGAAATAAAATCATAGATATTGAAAAGCAAATCGAGAAAAAATAAAGAAAAGAATATTAACAATTAATGTTGCACACTTAATTGTTGTTATTTTATTTATCGTGTTTTTCTTAATTTGTTTTTTTACCTTACTTGCTAGTTTTTTTATAGAGGCCCTTTGATAGATATAGAAAAAATAAAAACTATTGTTAGGTTTCAAAAGACCTTAGTTAACTATAAATAAATGACTTCAAGACAATTATTTATCGATAATAATATTATTATCGTAATATAATATTTTAGCGACAATAATAAATATGAACATTTATAGCGAATACTCTATGTAAATATTGTTAAAGACTTAAGCTAGTTTGAATGCAATAATATTAACTCAATTATCACTATATATTTTTGTGGCAATATATGCCGCTAAAAATAAAATTTTATTCCCATTAAATATACATATATTTTGTTAAAATAATTGTATATACCGAAATCCATAAATTAAATTGCTAAGTCATAATTTTTTCCCAGAAATCAACTTTTAAAATATAAGTAGATTTCAAATTTTCCTCTATACTTTGAAAAGATGTATGATAACCTGTTATATTTGAGTTTATTTGTCATATATCCTTATAGGTGAAGATTTTTCTTGCTATTACTATCATAAATAATGACAAAAATATAGTCAAATGTATCCTCAATCGTTTTATTTCAAAGTTTAGTTTGCTAAAAATATTAGACTTATTGATAGCAGTGCGTGAGAGTACGATTAATAGACTGATTAAAATTTTAAATGAGATATTCTCTCAATTCGTATGGTATCAGAGCACGTAAAATGTCATTCATAAAAAAATTAGTAAATAATGTCTAAAATAAAGGGGAAAAAATGTATTGCCAATATATATATTTACATCAAATCAGTAAATTTAATAATCATGATCAATCAGTGTGGACTCAACTTCTAATTTATTACTTTTAAATTAATTATTAAATTAACATGCATAATATATCAAAGTAAATATTTTTAGGACCGATTTGAGCATAGATATAAAATCATGATTTGATATCAGAATATTCTAAGGTGCCACATTGATAAATCACATATCTCCAAGTCTTTTTTATACATAAATGTTTTGTGATTACAAACTAATTTCAAATATACATAATTTTATAAATATTCATTAGTAAACAACAATAGTAATTAGTTATTTTTTATTATCATACTTTCGCATAAATAATCTCTTAACATTGAGCATGAGTCTTTTCTTGCGAAATTCAAAATAATGATTTGTAAAATATAAACTTATACGTCAAGTACCTTTGCATTTTATAAAAAATAAAAATCACTATTTGAAATTTCAAATCAAACTTTTTTTTTGTAGAATTTGATCTTAAATCGCATGTCCAAATATTAATTTGAAATCAAGACATTATATCACATGTCCAAATACAAGCTTAGAATAAGAGGGTTTTATAAGAAATATAGTTTCACCTCTAATTTGTCAATTCAATCTTAAGATATATGAGTAGAAATCCGAGGTTAAATCTTTTAAGCGGTAAAAGTTTGTCCGTACTAGCTAAATATCTTCATCGGACTAATAGATGCATGCCATACCATCACCCATGAATATTTTCTCATCAATCATCATACTATCATATCATATCATATATAATCAAAAGTAGTAAAAATGTTAGACGAAAGTTAGATTATGATCTTACCCTTATAACAAATTAAAAATAATACAAAATTATCTAATTAAGTAAATATTAAGTTAAGAATCCTAACAATTGACTCATTTTTTAAAGAGAGAAGTGTCGAAAATACACCTAAACTATCCTCTCTTTTTTTTAGTTTCATAACTAAATTATTGATAGTGTGAGTTTCATACATAAACTAGCACTTATTAGTTTGAGAAACTACCTCAGTGATATGTGTAATATTCTTTCTCTTTTATTTGTAAAAATCTCGACACATAGCATTTCACAAACCACCCACTCATTCACCAATTTTTTTTACTCCATCCTATTTAACCCTCTGCTCCTAATTTATTTATTTACTTTTACATTTTTCTCATTTGTGTTAGATATGTATATATATTTTTAGAAAAAAAAATTGTGTATCAAATATAACATATATGCCACGCCCCGAAGCCTACACCCTGGACGTGGCAGACACTCGGTGATCATTGCTATCCTCGAGCGAACCCTTGGCCTGGCTTACTTAACTCAGCGGAAGACGATACGCTCAAATTACACTTCTTCACAGAAGTATAAGCGTTTGTATCAAGTAAAGAACCCAATAAGTAGGTTGGGGTCGATCCCACGAGGAAAATGATTTAGACTTAACTTCAATATACAATTACGTCTATTTAGTCAAGTCCTTTACGAAAACAACTAATTAAATGCGGGGGTGGGGTGGGGGTGGGGGAGGGGGGGGGTTGTGAAACAAAAGTGTTCCATTATTTCTAAGTAAAATAAGTAGCAAGATTTAAGACTTTGGTGTTTACCAAGTGATGAGAAAAACTAGGGTGTAAGTGTTCCCCATAGGTTCATAACGCGGTAATCCTAGCTATAACAATTCTTTCCTAGTATATTGCATGCAAAGTGATAAGTTATGTATCTCTAAATCCTTGGTCCGGCATTTAGAGAATTTTACCCCGTACCTTGGTCCGGCTACGTGTGTTTAAGTTACTAAACCTCACCTTTACTTCATATTAAGCATCATATTCGATATATGTCTTAGTTACTACTTCGCACCAATCGAAACTAGCCTATTAGATAGTGTCCACTAAATCTATGTCGATAATTCTTTTCCTATTAACTACCCCCTTGGTCTGGCAAGTAGAGATAGGGCAAGTTCTAACGCGTGCACTCGTTAAAAAGACTTCTAGACGAAAGAATTATCAATACATGCAAGAATTTATTCTAGAATTGTTATTTAGCTAGTTTTACCTTGTTAATCACCCATGGTTCCCACAATCCAAGTTGTGGATTTAGTTACCCATGCCTAGAAATACACAATTCATGGTTGTTAAACAATAATTCATGTACTTACTTTTACAAGTTTGAAGAAAATCCATAAATAACACTTGAAATAGCAAAATTCACTTAATAATCGATTCCGGAAACTTGAATAAATTGTCAAATTGCAAAGTCAAATCTCCAAGAATAAAAGAATAAAAAATAATAAAAAGTCTAACCCCAAAACCAAGGTATTTAACCCTATTTATAATAACAAAGTCCTAAATTAAAAGGAGTTTAAAATAAGCAAAGTTTGTCCCAAAACGCGTCTTCAATCGATGACTCCACTGACGGTCCGTCGATCAAACGCACCTTCTCTGATCCAATCGACGGACCAACAGCACGGTCCGTCGATGCACTTACGGTCCATCGATGCTTATCATCGTTCCATACTTAGCTTTTCTCCAACACTGGGTACAGGAGCAGTCTCTGATCACATCGACGATTTGCCATCACGGTCCGTCGATCAGTCGACGGACCGTCGATCCTTCCGTAGCCCCACACTTGGTCAGAATTCCCCGAGTTGCTTCCAGATGCTCGAACCTTCAGTCGACGGCCACCACCTACGGTTCGTCGATGAGACGACGAGTCGTCGATGGCTTCGTGGGTGGTAACTTCTGCACTAATTTCTACACAGTATTCTACACTTCCGTTTTGGAAAACTTTCATGCAAAACACAGATAAAACACCTTAAAATTACTAAAAAAAAGTCCCTAGACACATACTAAACTTAACGAAAAAGCATTGAAAGTACCGCGAAACCACGGTACATCAACACCCTCAACTTAAATTCATTGTTTGTCCTCAAGCGACGCACTACGACTCACCACACACTTTTGTACAAAAGATCTCTCTTTTAAGCTTTCGCAATCATATGGCTATCAATCCCGAATTTTTTATTTTTATTGCTTTAATGCATGCTTTTACTCTTAGGCTCACTAAGCTCATTCATGTGGATCAGACCATGACACAGACTCACCACGCACCGACACCTCTCCTCTTTTATCTCTCACCAAGGTACCAACTTTCCAATATTGCAACTAGTGCCCTCACTTCAAAAACAATATCCTCCTTTTTCACACAGTGATTTCAAATTTGAGTATAATGATCATTATTCAACACTCACGCTCAGAATAAATTCACACCTAATTGGTACTTGTCGCCATAGGCTTTCCCTTCTTTTCACTGCTTTAAGTTCCAAATTAGACTCTTAGGAATACGATAGGACTTTCTTGTCTTGTAACGTAGGCTCAAGGTCAGGTATGGTACATATGGATACATTTTAGTGACTTATTGCCCTCCTTGACATTACAACTAATCGTACTACCTCTTTCATTGTCTATTATGCCCTACTTTTCTTTTCTTATCATCTTTGCCTTGTTTTCTCCTTTCTTTCCCTTTTGTGGAAGTGACTCTTACTTCTTTTCCTTCCAACACTCTTTTTCATTAATTTTTTTTATTTGATAATTTTGACTAAGTCACTTCTCTTGTGCACTGTTTCTTTTCTTTTCCACATTACTCTTTTCATCCCCTCTTTTCAGGACATTACTGATAATAGACACCCTCAACTTATGGCTTTGCCATGAGTCAAGGTACACAATACCAAGGTTGGGTCAGGGCCAAGACGAGGTCAGTTTCTGCATTAGCCACCCTCAACTTATGCTTTTGGCCTAAGTTGAGGTGCACATGTCCAAGGAGGGACCAAGGCCAACACATTATACCCAGGGAAGACAATTTGGTGTAGAAAAGAAAGATCTATTTAAAGCTCAAAAGATTTGGATCAAAAGGGGATCGATTCATTTGGTTTCCTTTTATTTAGGCTAAAGATTGACTAATTTGAACAAGGGCCTATGATACTTTCCTAAATGTCTAACATAGATTCCTTTTTGCAGGACTAACCGGGCAAGTTCTAGCTAGGTACCAATAGTGGAACAATCAAATTCCCTCACACTCTCTTGACATTTTATTAACCTATCAGATTATAAGACACCTAGTTCGAGTGTTAGATTTGAGGGTCATGCAGTAGTACATCTCTATGTCATGCTTAGAGACAACACGTTCAACATTCATTATACCTAATCATGCAATCATTTTTTTTAGAACAGGATGTCATTCACACTTAGCCATCATGCTTCAGAATTAAATTCATACTTTGTACAAGATACTACACGTGCCGGTTCAACAATAAAGTAATCAGTCTCTTAAGGCAAAAGAACACAGGCAAGAAAACCACCAATAGAGGATCATGAGTTGGGCTACTCAGACTTCACCCTAACACTCACTTTTCGTTTACCCCACCCCCAATAAAAAACTATGCAATTGTCCCCACTGCATAAGAAATATAAAAAGAAGGTGGTAGGTGAAGCAAACCTGAGGCGCATAGCGCCGAAGATCAACAAGTAGGTGGGTCCGGTTTCCCAAAATCTGCGCCATCAGTAGTAGGGACACCATCAGTAGTGTCCGCAGCAACATCTGCACCATCAGTGGTGCTACTCTCAACAACCTCCAATCTGGAACTAGATGCCCCAGCAGCTAACTGACGGGCCCTCATCTGCCAGGCCTTCTCATCAACCAATGAGGCTCTCCTCGCAGCCTCCATCTCTGATCGCTCCTCTTCCTAGCCCGAGCACCCTCACCCTAACTGGTGTGGATGGAACGGTGCCTCTTGGAATGCTCACGTGGCGGAGGTGGTGGTGCAGTGGTGGTCTGGAATTGTGTAGTAAGCACTGTATCCTCCACAAGCTCCGCAGGTGCGGACTCAAGCTCGGGTAACCTCATATCAAGTATAACATCCACATCAGCCCTCAGACTCGCCACAACCGCTTGCAGAGTCGTCAAACTGATGGTAGGGGTAGGGCGTGCTAGTACCCTCAACTCAAAGGCATCGAGGAACTGGTGGACTGCCTGAATCCTCCTCTCCGTCTGCTGAGCAACATTCTTCTCAATCTGGTCCTCAACCTCGTCAATGGATCTCTGCATCCAAGGTTGGATATGGTGCATCAACAATGTGGCCATCTAGGCCTCTAGCTTCTGGACCTTGGCAATCGGGACCAGTGCTGCTGATGGTGGTGTAGACCAGAAGGAACTCGGTGTCCTACTAGTGCCCGGGGCAGACTCAACCGGGGTGGTGTCGGTAAGCTTTGAAGCAGCATGTTCAGCCCCTTGGGCTTGCTCTACCGTCTCAGCCATGTTCTCACCCAACGGCTGCACATCCAATTTGGGCCCTTTATTTGGAGCCGCCTCATTGGCCACATCCCGGATGAGACCTATGTCCACTGTCCCGGTAGGAGTACGGAGAACATCTATGTGTCAAATGGGCACTCCAGCATCCCTGCACAACTTAAAAGTCATACAGGCAAAAGGGTAAGTAGTTGAGGCCTTAAAATCCCTCTCATGGATGACAGACAGCAGCAACCTCGGAAAATCAATCGCAAACCCGGTGACCATAGCAGCTTCCAAGACCGCTCTATCCTACGTAAGAATGTTGTCTGCAGCTGTGGGGGATAGGCGGTGACGGACCAAGAGCAAGAAGAACTTGGATGCAAATGTGAGGTTTGCCTTCTTGATAAGGCCTCTGGGGTGAAGCACCCAATCGGCGCCCTCACCATCTACAGAAATTTGCTGGGCAATCCACCTCTTGGTGGTCTCTCGTAGATTCTTGTCACATTGGAAATGGCCCTATTTGACCATGTCACAAATGTAGTCTAACTCGGGGGTGAGGGGGATCCTGTTGGCATCGGTATCTACACCATATAAGAACCGGCAAATGGCAGGCAAAGAGATGTCCACCCGACAGCCACGGACGCGAACCTCAGTGAGTGGTGCCTGTTTGACGGGGTTAGCCTGCCTATCCAAGGAACCCCGGAGAGTCGCTACGTAAGAGGCGTAGAACTCCCGCACCAACTCCTCACTGTAGCGTCCCACACTCCTAGCCATCCACTCGAGATGGTGGCGGGTGTATAGGTCATGTATCGCAGGGACAGTGTGTAGACTCCCTATAAGAACGTGCCTCTCAACTTTCAGAGTCCGAGTCATGACCCCCTTATCATTGAGAAGCTTGGCATCCCTGTAGATATGGTACTGCCACTCTACGCACCACCGGTTAGGCTGATCAGCAACTGGTGCAGGGTCCTCATGTTGGGGTACCGGAGCAGACTCCGAACTCTGGGCTTCATCAGACGAGGCATGGTGTACAGGTGCATCCGGAATAGTAGCTCCCTGGGATTCGGAACCTGAGGAAGTGGCCCCATTTAACCCTGTAGAGTCGGCCGACTCAGAACCATAAGCCTCCTCGGAGCCAGACGTTCCCTCAGAACCCGAGGCAGACCTAGACGGTGTGCCGGTCATTATGAGCTCCTCACCAGACTTGGAGATAGTGACTACGCCGGATGCCACCTTCTTGGGCGTACCCCGAGTGGCCATAGAAGCTGGTATCGGTGCCTGGGTGCCTGGTGACACGTATTCGGGATCATGCTCGTCATCCGACGAGCCAATCATTCGGCGTGAAGGTGCCAAAAACTTGGACCATCCTCTGGAATAGACAATATCCGGCTTGGGGGCCATTGGTACCTGCAAAATAGAGTTATTAGTTTCATTGTAATCATCCTACACACTCAACAGAAGAAGAACAAAATCGAAAAACACAGAACACAATGTTAGTGCAGAACTGCAGACACAGTAGATGGACACTATTGACGGCCCGTCGATGAATCGATGGTCCGTCGATGGACACTTAGCTAAATTTTAAAAGTCATCTTTGAGTAGAACTTTCAATTAGAAACAATGGACGTGCAGAACGGCCTGTCAATGAATCAATGGACCGTAATCCACTTCCGTCGTCGGACACTTAGAACAATTTTTCTCAAACACCCAAAGCATAGTTTCAGACAGAAACGACGGACGTGCAGAACGGCTCGTCGATCAATCGATGGACCGTAGTCCACTTCCGTCGTCCCAGAGTTAGGAAAAGACAGGGTGCAGTAATCGACGGACCCCATCGACGGTCCGTCGATTGACCGACGGTCCGTAGATGGGGTCTCGTGTTGTCGGTTAGAGACAAGTTTTGTAGACATTCTTTGCAACCCCAAATTGACAATATCAAGCATCTACTAACACACAAAACATACAAGAACTATCAGCAAACAAATTCGTCATTCCCAGGGCTATAATTTTGCAAATTTATATCCTAGATTCTAAGAGACTATCAAGCCCTAAGTTGGAAAACAACAAATCAAACAATATTCAGAGTTCATATAGACAGTTAGCACCCCCAACCCATTCACTTTCTATCATTCTAAGGGACATGAAACCCAATTTTAACAAGTTAATCATGTAAAGTTGTCCCTAAGTCAAGACCTACATACAAGCTATTCGGATATTTGGCAATTGAACGTGAATTCAGTGAGCAAATAAGAATGACATACCTGTACTCTGTAGTGGAGAGAATTTGTGAGTGACTTAGAAACAACAACAATCCCACCTTCACACACCAATCGGAAAAATGCTTGGATTGGATGGAGAATTGGGGGAGTAGGGTTCTGGGAATTTGGAAAAGTTGAGAGAATGGGAAATCAGAGGGGAATTTAGAGGGAACAAATGTGGGAGTGAATGGGGGAATAATGGAATAAGGGGAGGGAAACGGTTGGGGGGAGAATTTGAAAGGGTGTGGGAGGGTAACTGAAAGGTTATAATTTTATACAGCCGGTCGGGTTGGGTCAGGTCTCGGGTTTTGGGAACTAAAGATTCCCCGTCGATGGACCGTAAGTCAGTCGACGGTACGTCTACTGATCCGTCGATTGTGCCCTAATTTAAAAGATATTGAAAAACATACTTGGGATCCACGGACACCATCGACGGTCCGTCGATGGGACGATGGCTCGTCGGTTGGTCTGTAGATCAGTGCACCAGACCAATTTATGCAGATTTCTGGTGGTTTGGTCCCTGCACATTGAGCACCTAATAAGCCATTCTTTTTGTATTTTCTGGACACTTTTTAGACATGAACCCTAAACTACTCTCTAGCCAACAATATAAAGAAATAAAAGAAAATTCACACATGACGTTGAGTAAAAACGAAAAAAATGCAACTATTCCTACAAAGACAAGAAAAATCTATTGTTGGCTAGAGGATACATATTGTGTTGCCTCCCAATAAGCGCTTGATTTAACGTCGCGGCT
This sequence comes from Solanum sitiens, assembly GCA_016801875.1. Taxonomy (NCBI): domain Eukaryota; kingdom Viridiplantae; phylum Streptophyta; class Magnoliopsida; order Solanales; family Solanaceae; genus Solanum; species Solanum sitiens. Next base: position 263,122 of record JABWTJ010000012.1, on the reverse strand, counting down.
TGACACAAGACTCTTGATTACTCAGACTTCATCAAGATGATATGCCTCAACCACTTCCGCATGCCCGAGGTAGATCTTGATTCTTTGCCCATTAACCGTGAACCTTGCACCCTCCTTGTTCTCCAACTCAACCGCACCATGAGGGAACACTTTAGTGATCAAGAATGGACCAGTCCATTTGGACTTGAGTTTGCCCGGAAACAAGCGCACCTAGAGTTGACAAAAGCACCAAGTCTCCAACCGCAAATTCGCGCTTCTCAATCTTTTGGTCATGGTATTTCTTCATATTTTCTTTGTAGAGGGCTGAACTTTCATATGCCTTCAAGCGAAACTCATCAAGATCATTCAACCAATTTAATCTCTGTTCTGCTGCTTCATTCGAATCCATCTCCAGTTTCTTCATCGCCCACATGGCCTTGTGCTATAACTCAACCGGCAAGTGACAAGCCTTCCCATATATAAGTTGGTATAGAGACATACCTATGGGAGTCTTGTATGTTGTCCGGTAGGCCCAAAGAGCATTATCAAGCCTCCTTGACCAATCCGTTCTACTAGCATTCACCGTTTTCGCCAGAACTTTCTTGATTTCTCTGTTTGACACTCCAACTTGCCCACTAGTCTGTGGATGGTAAGGAGTGGCTACATTGTGGCGAACCCCATATTTCTCCAATAACCCTTTGAACAATTTGTTGCAAAAGTGGGATCCCCCATTACTAATAATGGCCCTAGGGGTGCCAAATCTGGAAAATATGTTCTTTTTCAAGAACGCGGTGACACTCTTCCCTTCATTGTTTGCAAGTGCTATGGCTTCCATCCATGTTGATACATAATTCACCGCCACAAGAATGTACTTCATCCCATGAGAACTCACAAAAGGGCCCATAAAATCAATGCCCCAGACATCAAACAACTCAATTACTAGAATGGGATCCAAGGGAGCTCTTGCCTCCTCAAAATACCTCCATCTCGTTGACACCTATCACATAACTTTGCGAACTCATGAGCATCTTGGTGGATGGTCGGCCAATAGTACCCACACTGCAAAATCTTATGGGCGGTCCGGATACCACTATGATGCCCTCCCACAGGCGAGGAGTGGCATGCCTCCAAAACACTTAGCATCTCAACTTCCGGCACACATCGGCAAATAAGCCCATCGGCACAACTCCGGTATAAGTAAGGCTCATCCCAAAAGAACTATTTCACATCATGCATGAACTTTTTCCTCTGATGAAAAGACAAGTCCGACAGGACTATATCACTAGCCATATAGTTCTCAAAATCAGCGAACCATGGAATGAAGTCATGAGAAGCAGCCAATACATGCTCATCAGGAAAAGTATCATCAATTTCAGCCTTCTCACCCAACTCTCACATAGCTTCATCCTCTAATCTGGACAAGTGATCGGCAACTTGGTTTTCGGTCCCCTTTCTGTCTTTCACCTCAAAATCAAACTCTTACAACAGTAATACCCATCTAATCAACCTTGGTTTCGCATCCTTCTTTGCCATCAAATATCTCACAGTAGAATGATCAGTATGCACTATGACTCTCGTGTCAAGCAAATAGGAGAAAATTTTTTCGAAAGCAAATAACATCGCAAGGAGCTCTTGTTCAGTCATAGTATAGTTCTTTTGAGCTTCATTAAGGGCCTTAATAGCATAATAAATAGGGTGAAGGATTTTATCCCTTCTTTGTCCCAATACTACACCAAGAGCAAACCCACTAGCATCACACATCACCTCAAATGGTTTGCTCCAATCCGGGGAAATAATAATGGGCGCAGACACTAACTTCTCTTTTAACTCTCCAAATGCCTTCACACAAGATTCATCAAAATAAAATTTACGTTTCTTCTCAAGTAATTTGCACAGAGGATGTGCAATTTTTGAGATATCCTTAATAAATCTCCGATAGAAGCCCGCATGCCCCAGAAAACTTCTCACACCCTTTACATAGATGAGTGGAGGAAGTCTCTCAATAACCTCTACTTGTGCTCAATCAACCTCTATTCCCTTCTCTGAGATGCGATGTCCCAATACAATACCCTCTTTTACCATGAAGTGACATTTCTCCTAATTTAGCACAAGGTTGCAATCTTCACATCTTTTGAGAACTTCGGCTAAGTGACTCAAACAACGATCAAAAGAGTCTCCAACAATAGAAAAATCATCCATAAACACCTCAATGGTGTCCTCCACCATGTCAGAGTATCGACATCATACATCTTTGAAAAGTAGCCGGTGCATTACACAAGCCAAAAGGCATCCTCTTGAATGCGAACGTCCCATAAGGGCAAGTAAAGGTGGTTTTCTCTTGATCTTCCGGTGCAATAGAAATTTGATTGTAACCCAAATATCCATCAAGAAAATAGTACCATCCTTTTCCCGCGAGTCTATCTAACATCTGATCCATGAAGGGCATAGGAAAATGGTCCTTCTCAGTCCATGCATTCAACTTCCGCTAATCCATACACACTCTCCATCCGGTCACCGGCCTCATGGGAACAAGCTCATTCTTCTCATTTGGTACCATTGTCATTCCCCCCATTTTGGGCACACACTGAACAAGGCATACCCAACTACTATTTGCGATGGGATATATGACTCCGGCATCCAACCACTTAATAATCTCCTTCTTCACTACCTCTTGGATAGGTGGATTCAAACGTCTCTAGTGCTCAATACTTGGCTTATGATCGGGCATGAGTTGGATTTTGTGTGAACAAATACCGGGAGGGATCCCAATAATATCCGCAATAGTCCACCCAATAGCTCTCTTGAACCTCTTCAACATTTCCACCAAACACTCTACTTGTTGCACATTTTGATCCGACACAATAATTACCGGCAAAGTGTCATTTTTTCCCAAGAATACATACCTCGGATGAGGCGGTAGGGCCGTAATCTCTAAATTTGAAGCCTCTTCAATAGATGGTTTCACGGGTGGAGACTCGTGATGTTTCATGCCTAACTCCAATTTCTTTGGTTTGAACCGAAAATCACCTCGATCAAGTGCCGCAACCAATGACCTATACTCTTCAATACCATCACTCTCAAAATTCATGATCACTGCCTCTAGTGCCTCAACACCAATGCGCTCATCAATTTGAACCTCAGACGTACTCTCAACCCTGTAAGATATTGCAGATACTGTTTGGAGCTCACTACTCTGCCTCATGGACCTACAAATGTTGAAGGTCGCTTCTTTATTGTTTAACCGAAATGTCATCTGCCCTTTTTCCATGTCAACCAAAGCGCAACCAGTAGCAAGGAATGGTCTCCCAAGAATAATGGGCACCTCGAAGTCCACCTCACAGTCAAGAATCACAAAGTCAGTCGGAACTATAAATGACTCCACCTTCACTAATACATCATGTAGTATCCCAACAGGCCTCTTCACCGTTCGATCGGCCATTAGTAACCGCATCGATGTAGGCTTTGGTTCACCCAAACCCAATTTCTTGTAAATCGAGAGAGGCATGAGATTTATGCTTGCACCTAGATCACAAAGTGCTTTAGCAAAGTGTAACAACCCGATGGTACATGGAATAGTGAAAGCGCCCGGATCTTTCTTCTTTTGCACAAGAGACCTTGTAGCAATAGCACTACAATGTTGCATTCGGTCATCATCCTCAAAACTTACCGAGCTCTTCTTCGTAACCATATCCTTCATAAACTTGGCGTAACCGGGCATTTGTTCAAGAGCTTCTATCAAGGGGACATTGATGGAAAGTTGTTTCAACATAGTAATAAAACGCCAGTATTTGTCATCCTCAGTTTTATTCACCAATCTTTGCGGGAATGGTGGTGGTGGTCTAGGCACGGGGACCACCTTTTGGGGCATCTCTGCTTCTTTCACCGCTTCATTTACCAACTCACCACTAGCTTCTACTACCTCTTCATCTCTTCTTACCTCATCTTCTACACCAGACGGCATAGGTGGATCAATGGTTTGCTTACCCTGTCGAGTCATGACTGCCATACAATGTCCATCATTTTTTGGATTTTGGACGGTATTGCTAGGAAGAGTACCCGGTTGACGAGGCTTTATAGTAGTCGACAATTGGGCCATTTGCAACTCAATATGCTTGATTGAGACTGCATGTGCATCCACTTTTTGCCCAATATTAGCCAAATCACCTCTCAACTCCTTGGAGTGCTCATCACTTGCGTCAAACCTCCTCATCATCTTTTGCAACATATTTTCAACTCGTGCCATACTACCTTCACCATCTCTAGGAGCAACTTCCTGATTTTGAGGCGGAACATAGGGCCCACTTCGATCGTTTCTGTTACTATAGTTACCCCGGTTGAAGTTGTTATCGCGGTTGTAGTTTCCTTCTCGAACATAATGGCCTTTTCTGTTGTAATTCCCATAGTTCTGACCTTGATTTCCTTGACCTTGGCGCCAATTCTCCTGATTGGAGCCTTGGGCGTTTGGTCGGAAACCATCTGTCTGCTCATTCACTGCATAAGAATCTTCTTCATAGTAGTACTCATCAACCGGTGGTGGTGGTTTAGTCAAATAATTCACTGCATTTACCTTCTCTGCACCTCCAGTGACATGCTTCAAAACCAACCCGAGCTCAGTTCTCATTTGAGCCATCTCTTCATGAATCTCATCGGCGGCCAGATTGTGTGTAGCTTGAACTACAAAGGTATTTCTCCCAGTGTCTGACTTCCTAGTGCTCCAAGCCTTAATGTTTCGGGAAATTTTCTCCAACTTTTCTACGATCTCTGCATATGTGCACTCACCATAAGAACCACCCGCAATAGTATCAAGTACTGCCTTATTATTATCATCTTGCCCCCGATAGAAGTACTCTTTCAATGACTCATCATCAATGCGGTGGTTTGGGACACTTCTCACAAATGAGGTGAACCTATCCCAAGAGCTACTTACCAACTCCCCAGGCAATGCCACAAAGTTGTTCACTCTATCTTTGTGGTTAAGCTTTTTAGACACCAGGTAATACCGTGCTAGGAACACATCCCTCAACTGCTCCCAAGTGTAAATCGAATTATAGGGAAACTCAGTAAACCAAATTGCAGCCTCTCTCGTCAGTGAATGAGGGAACACCCTTAATCTGATGACATCCATGTCCAAGTCAGGCCTCCCTACACAACTCTTACACACCGACCTCAGTTTGGCGATGTGAGCATGTGGATCCTCAGATGGTAGCCCCGAAAACAAACCTCTAGCAGTGAGCATCTGCATCAAGCTACTAGTTACCACGAATGTATGACCCTGTGGTAGAGGAGGTAGGACAAGAGGACCATCACAATTGGTGATGTTAATATTGCCCATATAATACTCTTGAGGACGTGGGACGGGAGGTTGCCTCCTCAAACCACTATCACCGGGGTTCTCCTCTATCACTCTGTTGTGAGCATCAATCGGTGGAGGGATTTGACGGTTGATCCCATCACCTAGATTTTCCAGATTCTGTTGGTCATTCATTCTGCGGAGTGTCCGATTAAGTTCAAGATCAAATGGAACGATTGGTTCTCCTCGGATCTGTGTACTTGGCATACACTAGAGCAAGACCTGAGAGAGACAAAAACAAAAATAAACATAAAATTAGGAAATTGTTGACTAAAATTCGGTAATGTGCTTAAAGTTAATCTAAAAGACACTTTCCCCGGCAGCGGCGCCAAAAATTGATACGCTCAAATTACACTTCTTCACAAAAGTATAAGCGGTCGTATCAAGTAAAGAACCCAACAAGTAGGTTGGGGTCGATCCCACGAGGAAAATGGTTTAGACTTAACTTCAATATACGATTATGTCTATTTAGTCAAGTCCTTTCCGAAAATAATTAAATTGGGGTGGGGGGTTGTGAAACAAAAGTGTTCAATTATTTCATAACGCGGTAATCCTATCAATAACAATTCTTTCCTAGTATCTTGCATGCACAGTGATAAGTTATGTATCTCTAAATCCTTGGTCCGGCATTTAGAGAATTTCACCCCGTACATTGGTCCGACTACGTGTGTTTAAGTTACTAAACCTCACCTTTACTTCATATTAAGCATCATATTCGATATATGTCTTAGTTACTACTTCGCACCAATCGAAACTAGCCTATTAGATAGTGTCCACTAAATCTATGTCGATAATTCTTTTCCTATTATTTACCCCCTTGGTCCGGCAAGTAGAGATAGGGCAAGTTCTAACGCGTCACTCGTTAAAAAGACTTCTAGATGAAAGAATTATCAATACATGCAAGAATTTATTCTAGAATTGTTATTTAGCTAGTTTTACCTTGTTAATCACCCATGGTTCCCACAACCCAAGTTGTGGATTTAGTTACCCATGCCTAGAAATACACAATTCATGGTTGTTAAACAATAATTCATGTAGTTACTTTTACAAGTTTGAAGAAAATCCAGAAATAACACTTGAAATAGCAAAATTCACTTAATAATCGATTCCGGAAACTTGAATAAATTGTCAAATTGCAAAGTCAAATCTCCAAGAACAAAAGGATGAAAAATAATAAAAAGTCTATCCCCAAAACCGAGGTTTTTAACCTTATTTGTAATAACAAAGTCCTAAATTAAAAGGAGTTCAAAATAAGGAAAGTTTGTCCCAAAACGCGTTTTCAATCGACGACTCCACTGAATCAACGGACCGTCGACTGCCTCCATCGGTCCACACATAGCATCTTCTTCAAACCTTCAAATTACACCTTCTCTGATCCAATCGATGGACCAACAACACGGTCCGTCGATGCACTTATGGTCCGTCGATGCTTATCGTCGTTCCATACTTAGCTTTTCTCCAACACCAGGTACTGGGGCAGTCTCTGATCACATCGACGATTTGCTAGCACGGTCCGTCGATCAGTCGACGGACCGTCGATCCTTCCGTATCCCACACTTGGTCAGAATTTCCCGAGTTTCTTCCATATGCTCGAACCTTCAGTCGACGGCCACCACCTACGGTCTGTTGATGAGACGACGGGCCGTCGATGGCTTCGTGGGTGGTCACTTCTGCACTGATTTCTTCACAGTCTTCTACACTTCTGTTTTGGACATCTTTCCTGCAAAACATAGATAAAACACCTTAAAATTACTACAAAAAGGACCTAGACACAGACTAAACTTAAGGAAAAACCATTGAAAGTACCGCAAAATCACGGTACATCAGAAGACAACAATCACACTTATAAGGATAAAAGAACTTAACTGAACTGAATAGTAATACTATCTCGAATGTTTTAAAAGTTTAAATATTCAAACTGGCCAAAATGGTAACCCAAGTCTTTAACATAATGAATGAAAATGTAAAGACTACTGAACTACTAACTGTCTATGGAGCCTCCAAATTGACTGAGATGAATGTTGGGACAAATTCCACAACATTCTATTGAACTAATCTAGAAAGCAATAAAAAATGTCCTCTGGAATGCAAAGAGCCTATGGAGTGCTCAAATGGATCAACGGTGCGCTGGATGTATATTCTCGTTACCTGCGTCTGCATTATGATACGATGTAGGCCAACTGACATCAGTATATTGAATGTACAATTATGCGAGTTGGAATGCTAAAAAACACCTAAGCTTGAAGAGGAGTAAGAAATAACCTTACCTTGGCTCTGCTCAACTCATGATCTACTAACTCTTGTTCAATATACACAGTTTAAATGTAATTGCAATATAAAGAAATATTGGCTTATAACATGTTGTAAACTCTGAATGTATAAAAGAATACAAATAATATCTCAGATATATATATATAAATACAAATTAACGTATGTATATGAATATACAATACTTCTATGAGAGCTTCTCTAACCGACAACCATCACTTAAGAGCTATTGTGATGATACAGTGTTACTCGACCCACGCTACCCGACCATCATAACCTTGCCAGAGTATAGGACCTGAACTGCCTAATGGATCCACTAGTAAACTATGTAAAGGGTTCATCTAAAAAGCATGACCCTATTCTACCCAAGATGGCTACATGGTTTACATGGAGACTTGAGTTAATATGAACTCGCATCCTAACTTAGGTGCTCAATACAACTCCCAAAAATATATATAATGGCTCTTATGTTTTTAAAACATATTGATTCTGTGATTTTGATATTAGTGCTCAAAACTTAGCTACTAAAAATCTCTCTTGGAAATCATAGTTTCCCTGGTTGTTCAAATGTGAAAAACATTTTACTTCTCTTTGGGAATACTTAGTCCCCATATACTTTTGAAGAGAGGAACTTCAAAATTAAATCTTTACTCTTTACTCGTCTTATAGCTTGAGCCTTAAAACAAAGTTTAGACTGTTTGTTTAGGACTCTAGAGTCTTTAAGAACTTACTTCGACTTGCTTCATAACTTATAGACTTAACTCTTAACTTCTTTGACTTAGATCTTAACTTTCCTTGAATTGAATTATGGATTCAAGGATCTTGATCTCATTTTTATGGATGATTTCATGATGTTTATATGTACTTTAGAGTGTTGGAATCAACTAGGAACGATAGGTACATCACTCAGGAACTAGTACGGAAAGATAGGAAAAGAACGAGGTTTCCAGGTGGACTTGGTGCTCTGAGAGGCACGGAGAACCAGAGCTTGACAGACAGACTCTGTTCTGAGGAGCTGTGGCTGGCGCGGCACGCCAGGGCCTGTCAGACAGAGCCTGCCCTGAGGGGCTCTAGCAGGCGCGGCGCCCCAAGGGTTGTCCAACGAGATTTCCGACTTTTCTTATCCGATTTTTAACTCTAAACCTTCTAAACTCCCATGGATCTTTCCCCAAACACTTATATCACTAAATACTTCAATACCCAATAGTTTAGACTCGTAAACAGCCAGGAAATACGAATCAAAACAACTAAAGCTATGCTACAACTCAACCAACAAGAATTCAACAATTGTTCATCAAGAACTTCAATATTATTCATTCAATCAAATCAAAACTCGCCGAAATAAACATGTTGGTGTGTGGGTGAACTAACCCAACACAGAAAGATCTCACATACCTGAAAGGGACCACCCTTGATGAAACTCTCTCAACGATCTTGGCGAAATCTTGTTCTTTTCTCCTTTCTCCTTCTTCTCTTCTCTTTTCTCCAGAGCCCTAAGCGTATTCAATATTCTAAAAACTGACTTAAGGCTTAACTTTTCCCCTGATAAATCCTTAAAACAAAGTGGAAATAATAGGGTGAAAAGACTACTTTACCCTTACTAAAATCCGGATTGGATTTTCCTTACTCCAACATCCCAACTTCCGATAGGGATATCTCCCTCACACGATATCAAAATTTCAAAAACTCGACGGCGTTGGAAAGATATCTTCAAGGGATTTCCAACCATATAAAGAACTATCCCTAGCTCATCCTAATCTAGAAGTTATGTCCGTTTGAAAATGACCAAAGTCCTACTTTTACACTTAGGAAATTTTCCAGATTTCTCCTATTCTTTCCAAATATAACTATTTTTAGTTTCTTTGATTAATCCTAGCTATTTCGTTTGCGAGATATTACAATATAAAATTTTATTTTTTAAAAAAGTCTTGCGGCGGCAAACAAAGAATATTTTTGATGGTTAGGTAGAGTGGGTAGATTTGTTTTTTTTAAAAAATAAATATCTAACATAGTAGTTGAAGGGGTGCGGGGGGGGGGGGGGGGGGGGAGAGTAAGAAAAATTATATACTTATAAAAGAAATTTAAACTAAAAAAATGAAGGGGGGGGGGGGGTACGGTGAGAAAAAGTGATGAAGTAGGGCAAGAAAAATATTTTATATTTTAAAAAAATAATTGGGATAATAATTTTTAATCTTTAATATTAACTTATACTTAATTTATTTAATTATTGCCAAGATAGAATGTTTTGTCCTTGTTGAGTGGATGGGACAATTTTTCAAGTCAAAGAGAGAGTGTATCACACACAATGATGAGACTCTTATAAAGAGAAAGATGTGTTTCTCAAACTAATAAGTGATAGTTTAGATATGAAACTCACACTCTCAATAGTTTAGGTATGAAATTTGATTTTTATCCTTGTATAGAGAGTGACTTATTTAATCATTTTTATCTGTATATATCTTTATAAGCGTTTTGTAAATATATTTTTAATGTAGAATAACTAAAAAGAATTAATTATTACTAGATAATCTATATAAAAAAATGATATAGAATATATGTGCAACATACGTGTCCATTATATATATATATATATATATATATATATATAGATAGATAGATAGATAGATAGATAGATAGAGAGAGAGAGAGAGAGAGAGAGAGATCATTTTTATCTCTATATATTTATAAATGTTTTGTAAAGATAATTTCAATGCGGAATTACTGAAAAGAATCAACTACCGATACAATCTCATCATTAGATTATGTCAAACATAAAATTAATAAGTTGTTGACGAGTAAACAAAATTCTATTACACACACTATTAAATAGAGCTCAAACTCAAAACAAAAATCAAACTAAAAGCTTTCACTCTTAAGTCTTAAGCAAAAAATCAAGCAAATGACAAACAACCATAGACTTCTTGAATTTGATTTTTTATAATTATGTAATAGTCGTAAGCTTTTTTTATTTGGGCTCAAATAAAAACATATACAAAGCATAAGTGCAACGCACCTGTCCAGAAACTAGTTTTATATATATATATATATATATATACGAACGAATTTAGGCTAAGATCCAACCTGCGCTACCAGCTTTTTGACTCAACTGAAATTTTTTTCCTTTTTTAAGCTAAAAGTTGAAGACTAAGACCGGTAATTCTGCATCCACTTTCCAGCCGGCTGGGAAAGAATTATGCCTTTCTGAAAAAGTGAACTTACGGAATACCCGAGCCGAGAGACAATAACTCATTATATATATATATATATATATATATATATATATATATATATATATATATATATATATATATATATATATATATATTGAGAGAGAGAGAGAGAGAGAAGAGAGGAGAGAGAGAGAAAGACTTATTGAAATCATTCTTATATGTATATATCATTTTAAACATTTTATAAATATATTCTTAATACATATTAACTAAAAAGAACTATTAGATAATTTCATCATTAAATTATGTGAAACAGGCTTATTTATGTCATTCGTTAAAAGTTTGGCTCATCTATGCCATTACCGTTTAAGAAAAGGCTCATTCATGCCATTATTTTTTAACAGTGGTTTTTCAAAACTATTTTTGACACGTGGCCAATTATAATTCGGCTACATCATCAAATTTTTAAATTAAAAAAATCATAATTCTGAATAAAAAAATTGAATACTTTTTTCTTTATTAAAAATATTGATGACGTGGTCGAATTATAATTGGTCATGTCATCATTTTTTTAATAAAAAAATCGAATATCTAAACAAAAATTGAATTAACTTTTTTTGATTCTTTTTATTAAAAGATATAATGACGTGGACGAATTATAATTGGTCACATGTTACAAATGGTTTTGCAAAACCACTGTTAAAAAATAATGGTATGAATAAGTCTTTTATTGAACGGTAATGGCATAAATAAACCAACTGATGGCATAAATGAGTCGTTTCTGAAAGTTCAATGACATATTTGAGCCTTTTCCCTCGTTAGAATTCGCGATCATGTCGTCTTGTTTCTATCTATGTTTTGCAAAGTATATGTGGAAATGTATGTGTTCTATTGACATGCTCTATCTACTATTAGTATAGCATTGGAGTTGGCCTTCTTTATAGTTGCTTGAATCTGTAGGTAAGAACTCTTAAAATGACATTTATTTCACCTTTATATGGCTTTTTGATCATTGCATTGACTTATTTATATGATGTATTTTGAATCTCTCATGCCAAGTCTTAGGTAACATGTCTTTTTGTTTATTTTTTTCATATCAAGGCAGTAGTTATCTAATTATCTTCATGGATTTTTCTCAGGTGAAAATGATGCCTCGAGTGCTGATTTAATTTCAATTCATGTAGGAATAGTGAATTTGTTTATCTTTATATACATTGTTTTGAGAAAGTATATCTTTTCTTTAAATTCTTGATGTTGGCAACAATTTAATTCATAATAAATGTTCAAGTTTCTCCCTTTACTAAGTTAATTGATAATTATCTTAAATCAGTCTTTCCTTGATTCACTCGCTGATTTAATTTTCTTTTGATACATGTGATGTCAATTCGAGTCCATTTTAGACTCCATTCTTGCATTTCTTCGAGTTGAATTACTTCGAGTCAACCCGATCGATATTTGAGTGAAAGGGAATCAGAATTACATGTCTCGAAAGTCGAAAAAAAAGTTTTATACATAGAAAAAACATGCAGCATACGTGATACTATATACACAGTGAATATGCATTGCAAATGGGCCAAAAACCCGAAAATTCAGCAGAAAGGCCCAAGCACTGGCCTAGGCGGACAATGACCAGGCTTGGACCCAATTTCCTTTGGGCCTGGCCCAGGCGGACAGTGACCAGGCTTGGACTCAATTTCCTTCTTCTCTTTGCTCATTTAGTCATCTAATTTTATTTTGTATTAACTGTAATCTTACTTGTTTGGTTTATATTTAGGACAAATTACAAAAATACACACCTTTTGTTTCACTTATTTCCATTATCTTCTATTACTTTTAAAAAATTCTAAAATTTCTTATTTCTTTAATGTATCTGAGCTGCATATTAATGTATCTGAGCCGGTATTTAATGTATGTAAGCTACATATTATGCATCCGTGCTAGTTTTTAATGTATCCGAACTACATATTAATGTATTCAAACCAGTATTTAATGTATCTGAGCTACATATTATTGTATCCAGTTTTTTTTTAATTTTTTTTAAGGGATTAATAGAAACTTATTAGACATAGATTGTAATTTCATATTAAAAATATGAAATTGATGTAATTTACACTTAAAATTTATTAAATTTCTTAACGAGGAACCTTTTGTGTTAATTGGATCTTTTTAGTGATTTTACTGAATTTGTGTTACTTAGTAATTTTTGACAAAGTTTGTCTTCCTTCTAAAAAATAACTTCAAGTATTTCAAGTTAATTTCTTTTTAAATAATTTCAAGTCTCTTTATTTACTTTAGGTATCTTTTTTAAATAGTAAATGAAATAAAGGGTTTTCAAGCCGTAGGATAACCGCATGTTAGCGGACACTTCAAATGCTTTAAATTTTTTCTTGAAGTGTAAAAAAGAATCTCGAACCTTTTTCTCTAATCTTTGAGTCTTAATTCTGTTATAGTCTTTAAATTTAAGTTTTTTTTTTTAAATTTCTTTTTAAAAAATTAAGTGGCGACTCATTTTTAAAATTGTTTATTCTCTTAAAGTTGAATCAATTTTTTAAAATCCATTGTTTTTCATTTAAACATCTAACTCCTTATTTATCCATTGTGATAAGAGTCTTAACCATACTAGATAGAGAATCGATATTATTGAACTTCATGAACATTTTGTTTCTTTTCCCAATGTTGGCAAGATAATTTTGCAACCTTGTTACCTTCTCTATAACTGTGGACAAAAGAGTAATTGAGATTCTTAGAGAAGTTTTCGATATTAGTAATAATTTGTTGCGTTTGCCAAGAATCTTCATTTTATTGTTAATTATGTTAACTCGGGACAGACTGAACAACCACATAATTATAACCTTCATGAACACATATTTTCAGTCTTTGTTAGATTCGGCCATATTATTACTACAATAGCCATAGAAATCAGCATATGTAATGAGAAAATATCCATTGTGGTTTCTGATGAGGGAAACATACATAAATATACTATAATAAAAAAATATTTATCATTTATAGCAATCATATATTTTTTTCACTTGATCACTTTTAATTCATTTATAATACAAGTTTCATACATATAAAAAACAACAAATTATTTATATTCAGATATAATACAAATTTTAATGATGGAAAATACATTTATCACACATTTTAATACACTTATAATACAATGTGTCAAATTTTTACCAAACAAACGTAATATATTTCAAAAAATAATTATAATTCATATACATTGCATACATAATTTACTTTTAATATATATTGCAGATTTAATATAGTATTGCTATAAACGGTAATAAATAAAAAGTATTGCTAAAATAAGTAATTATTATCAAAATGTACCACTTCATGTACTTTTTCCTTCTGATAATACCACCACCATTAGAACTTTCCGGATTTCCTTAGCAAAAACCATCAAAGTTAAGTTTAACCCAATCAAAATCAAGTTTAATCATATAGTCATGCTACAAGAAAAGGATTTATAGAACTTTCCACGCCCCGAGTATACACCCTAGACGTAGCTAGTACTCGAGAACCATTTCTGGTCCCCAAGTGAATCCTTAGCCTGGCTCATTACTTAGGGAAAGACTTATTCAAGTGAAGTGGGAACCTAAAATGCAAACTCAACTCATAGAGATACCATTAATGAAAATATTTTAACTTTAAGCTAATCTGAAATACTCAAATGAACATAAGTATTCAACTCAAAGTCTTTAAAACATCACAAGGGAAATTGTCACGACCCAAAATTAGACGTGATGGCACTCGTCTTATCCCACCAAGACAAGTCAGCCTAAAACTCAACAATTACAATAATATGCGGGATAATTTACAATCACCAAAAAAAATATCCCCAAAACCTGGTTGTCACGTATACAAGCCTCTAAAGTATTACAATTGATTCAAAAGAAAAACTCAAGTCTCAAATGGACTTGTTTCTAGAATAGAACAAGATCATAATTAAGGAGAAAGAAAGTCTGATGAGACGACAATCAGCTACCTCACAAATCTCCAAGAAGCCTCGGAAAAGAAGAGAATGATAAGTACCATAAAAATCCAGGCTCATAACCTACAAAAATTTGTAGAAGCAAGGGGTGAGTACCAAACCACACGGTACTCAGCAAGTAAACGTCTAAACACAAGCTAAGGGGATGAAATACGGGTACTCCTACCACCCCCAATCGAACCTCCACAACTACAACCTGCACAAAAATCAGCCCAACCTAACAACTCACGGTTTACATTGCACATAGTTCAACAAGAACACTTAAAAATTACATATACTCAACAACAACACTTTGACAAATTACATGTTCTCAACAACAACACTTTAACAAGTTACATGACCTCAACAACAATACTTTAACAAATTAAATATTCTCAACAACGATGTCTTAGGCCTAACTCACACCCAAAAGCTAGCTCAGTATTCATCAATCACCAATTTCACAGAGAGGCATTCACAAAAATCAGCAAAACACAATATCAAGTTCACTAATGATAAGTATGTGCAATGCAATGGAATGCAATTCAAGTATAATGATGCATGTCTGACCTAGTGATACACACCCGCTGTCTCTCAGTCTGGGACCCATGGGGGACATATTTGTCCATGCATCTGTCGCGGCGCACGACACGACCCTCGATAATAGTAACCATCGCGGCGCGCGATACGTCCCTCGAAATATAGTATCCATCGCGGCGCGCGATACGTCCCTCGAAATGGTACATCCTCTTTAAGTTCTCATTCTTTCTCAATGCACATAACACTTGTCACAATCATGTCTCAAAATAATGTAAATGACATGTTTACACATATAAAGAGGATATGACCATTTTCATAGCATTGCACAATTCACAACTACATCAACAATTATTCAACAAGCCTTTCAAATCATTCTCCATTATCAACACATCACACACAAGCAATTATTCACATAGCCTTTTATTACCCTTTGTTTTCATCATTAGAATTAATCAATGTGGACAAGTCAACCCATCACCAAGTCCCATTACTCCCACACATATACCACAAGGAAATACACGCATTTCATACACTTAGCAAGAGTTTAGAAATCCACTTGCCTTAGCCACTCGAATAATCACTCCGGGACTTGAGCCTCCCCTTTATGTTGAGCTTCCAAGTCAACGCAATCTATTCAAATATGTATATTTACAATAAGGTTTGGAACTAACAACACCCACATTATTATGTGTTTAACCTTGACCTAAAAATTCACCCAAATTTATAATCAAGTTTGTAATTTTTTTTGATGCCAATTAACATGTCAACTCTCATATTTTCCAAATTTCAAGCTTACGGTTAAATTCTAATTTCTCCAAATATCATAACTTTAACGATATCTATATATTATAATATATCTAATATTTAATTATCTATCTCAATATATCACACTTGAATCTTAATATGATAATAATAAGAAAATTCTAAGAAACAGTGAAGCCTTAAGTTACAGAGAAAATCACGAGAACAAAAAAAATGTTTTAAAACCTCAAATTGATACCCTATATTCCTATTTATTATTTTTCAATCATCTTGATTCAATTATATCCCATCACATGATTGGCAAGAACCTCTTTCTCAATTTCAAAATTACTTCATACCAATATACCAACTTCCAATTATTATTTCTTTATTCCATATTCATTTTGCCGTGTTTCACATTTCAAAAGCATATATTAAAGTTAAAATTAAAAAATTATAATTGTACATTAATTACAAGACATATTCAGCCGCCTCAATATAAAGTTTAAAATTATTACCGGAATCAAGTGCACTTGTTCGACGGCGCTGGGAGTGTTTTCCAGACTTTCTCCTCTTCTTTGTTTTTCGTCACACGTTTAGGTTAGTTTTCTTCCATCTTTTTTTTCCTAAATTAATTATATATATATTAAAAGTGATAATTTCTACCACTTATTTTAACATTTTAGACTTGGTCCCTTATTTTTGATAGTAAATAAATTACCCGTAAATTAATTAACTATAGATAAATGATTAAATTATCAAAAATGAACTTTTGGGTCATTACATTATCCACCACTAAAAATCATGTTCGTCCTCGAACATAAAGTAGGAGAAGGAAGAATAACCGATGTTACAAAAATTCTAAGATATGATCTTCTGTGTTCACCTCTCCAAGTGAGCTTCTCTTTAAGACCATTACATCAAGATCAAGTACTAAGAACTGAATTTTCGAATCAAACTTTGGCAATATTGCAACCCTACAAGTAAGGAGTTCTTACCAAATCACGGACTAACACATGAATCCATTATGAACCAAAACCCTCTGGACCATGACACAACCACCAATACAAATCTTTTCTCACATATCCGCGATAAAATTTGAATTCAATACCGGCTACAACCATAAGTGAATTCAAACCAACCACCACACCCTCACAATGCAAAAACCATCACAGATCTTATCAAAAGTCTTTTCTCAAAACATAATAGTTTCTCAAGCTTAAGTTATAAAAATCTTATCTTTAGACACTGGTACTCATCAAGGGAGAATCAAACTTATCTAAACCAAAGAAGAACAAGATCAAGTAAAACCCAACAAGCGGTACACTCTAGGATGCAAAACTTTTAACAACACTATCAGATAGCTGTAAGTATTCACGGAAGCTCTTCAATAAGTTCTCATAAGCAAGATCGTGCATGTAGAATCACTAGTATACTACAACTATCCCAAACAACACCAAATCTTCTATAACTGAAATGAACAAGTTTAATCAAGGATGCCACCCTACCAAGAGAAAAATCACAGGATCGGTACACCCGATCCACCACTAGGAACTCACCTATGGAAGTGAAAACACACATGAACTTAGAAAGTGAATCATACTCTAAACCATATCCAAAATTAAGTAGGTGAGTCACATAATAATATATTGAACCCAAAATCAAATAACACAATATACTCCCTCATAGCGCCCATAACAAACTTTTTCATTCATATGACTTCACCTCTTTAATTTTTAGGCACCTACAATCAACTAATCCGATCTTGATTATAGTCTTACACATACTTGATTTATCAAACCTCACAGTACTCCATTAAATCCAACACTGTTAATACCAACAAACATCACAACCACACATTTCTACCAATCGAATAGATGTAAATATTGCCAAATTTTTTTTCTTTAATAATTTCACTTTCAATTCTCGAACTATTTTCGATTCAGCCTATAACAACACATGTACTATATTTTTTTTTTCATACTATGGTAACTAACCTTACTCAACCCCTTCAAATATGATTACATTCGTTTCATAAGTATATCATTTTCACCTTAATACCAGATCTAATATCAAACCAATACATGACACGCCAACTATTCATATAAGGAACTATGCACGAGTCATCACATAAATGAGAATGAATAGAGTGAAGCGATAAGAATCAAAATGGGACCAAGTACGCACAATAGAGATTCAAGAAATGGAGATTTTTCCTAAAAGTCACTATAGCCTCTCGAAGATAAGTACAGACGTCTCCGTATCGATCCTCGAGACTCTACTTAGACTCGGCTTGTACACACGTGAGACCTATGAACCTGGGGCTCTGATACCATTTTGTCACGACCCAAAATTAGACGTGATGGCACTCGTCTTATCCCACAAAGATAATTCAGCCTAAAACTCAACAATTACAATAATATGCGGAATAATTTACAATCATCAAAAAAAAATATCCCCAAAACCTGGTTGTCACGTGTACAAGCCTCTAAAGTATTACAATTGATTCAAAAGAAAAACTCAAGTCTCAAATGAACTTGTTTCTAGAATAGAACAGGATCATAATTAAGGAGAAAGAAAGTCTGATGAGACGACAATCAGCTACCTCACAAATCTCCAAGAAGCCTCGGAAAAGAAGAGAATGATAAGTACCATAAAAATCCAGGCTCATAACCTACAAAAATTTGTAGAAGCAAGGGGTGAGTACCAAACCACACGGTACTCAGCAAGTAAACGTCTAAACACAAGCTAAGGGGATGAAATACGGGTACTCCTACCACCCCCAATCGAACCTCCACAACTACAACCTGCATAAAAATCAGCCCAACCTAACAACTCACGGTTTACATTGCACATAGTTCAACAAGAACACTTAAAAATTACATATACTCAACAACAACACTTTGACAAATTACATGTTCTCAACAACAACACTTTAACAAGTTACGTGACCTCAACAACAATACTTTAACAAATTAAATATTCTCAACAACGATGTCTTAGGCCTAACTCACACCCAAAAGCTAGCTCAGTATTCATCAATCACCAATTTCACAGAGAGGCATTCACAAAAATCAGCAAAACACAATATCAAGTTCACTAATGATAAGTATGTGCAATGCAATGGAATGCAATTCAAGTATAATGATGCATGTCTGACCTAGTGATACACACCCGCTGTCTCTCAGTCTGGGACCCATGGGGGACATATTTGTCCATGCATCTGTCGCGGCGCACGACACGACCCTCGATAATAGTAACCATTGCGGCGCGCGATACGTCCCTCGAAATATAGTATCCATTGCGGCGCGCGATACGTCCCTCGAAATGGTACATCCTCTTTAAGTTCTCATTCTTTCTCAATGCACATAACACCTGTCACAATCATGTCTCAAAATAATGTAAATGACATGTTTACACATATAAAGAGGATATGACCATTTTCATAGCATTGCACAATTCACAACTACATCAACAATTATTCAACAAGCCTTTCAAACCATTCTCCATTATCAACACATCACACACAAGCAATTATTCACATAGCCTTTTGTTACCCTTTGTTTTCATCATTAGAATTAATCAATGTGGACAAGTCAACCCATCACCAAGTCCCATTACTCCCACACATATACCACAAGGAAATACACGCATTTCATACACTTAGCAAGAGTTTAGAAATCCACTTGCCTTAGCCACTCGAATAATCACTCCGGGACTTGAGCCTCCCCTTTATGTTGAGCTTCCAAGTCAACGCAATCTATTCAAATATGTATATTTACAATAAGGTTTGGAACTAACAACACCCACATTATTATGTGTTTAACCTTGACCTAAAAATTCACCCAAATTTATAATCAAGTTTGTAATTTTTTTTGATGCCAATTAACATGTCAACTCTCATATTTTCCAAATTTCAAGCTTACGGTTAAATTTTAATTTCTCCAAATATCATAACTTTAACGATATCTATATATTATAATATATCTAATATTTAATTATCTATCTTAATATATCACACTTGAATCTTAATATGATAATAATAAGAAAATTCTAAGAAACAGTGAAGCCTTAAGTTACAGAGAAAATCACGAGAACAAAAAAAATGTTTTAAAACCTCAAATTGATACCCTATATTCCTATTTATTATTTTTCAATCATCTTGATTCAATTATATCCCATCACATGATTGGCAAGACCCTCTTTCTCAATTTCAAAATTACTTCATACCAATATACCAACTTCCAATTATTATTTCTTTATTCCATATTCATTTTGCCGTGTTTCACATTTCAAAAGCATATATTAAAGTTAAAATAAAAATTATAATTGTACATTAATTACAAGACATATTCAGCCGCCTCAATATAAAGTTTAAAATTATTACCGGAATCAAGTGCACTTGTTCGACGGCGCTGGGAGTGTTTTCCAGACTTTCTCCTCTTCTTTGTTTTTCGTCACACGTTTAGGTTAGTTTTCTTCCATCTTTTTTTTCCTAAATTAATTATATATATATTAAAAGTGATAATTTCTACCACTTATTTTAACATTTTAGACTTGGTCCCTTATTTTTGATAGTAAATAAATTACCCGTAAATTAATTAACTATAGATAAATGATTAAAATTATCAAAAATGAACTTTTGGGTCATTACAGAAATGAAAAAAAAAAATTCTCAACTACTATCGTGCATGACACCTCTAATACAATGATGGAAGTCGGGATAAAACCACGACATCCTAACATACTAGAATATAGATGTGAAACCCTCCGGAAGCAAAGAGGCTCACCAAAGTTAACTGGAACTGCAAGTGGTATCAATGGAATGTCTATTGATGACCCTGAACACCCGTATTTGCATCATGAAAATATACCGGCCGAATGACATCGGTACATTGAATGTATGAGCATGTAAGGGAAACACTGAAACATAACATATAGCTTGAAATGATAGAAAGGAATACATACTCGCCTCGTTTCAACTCAACTCAAATCGACTCAATAATACTCAACTCAACTCAAGAATACTCAACTCAACCCAATATGAAAACAATGACAGTAAGATGAAATATATAAAGCTTTGTAAACAATAGAAATAAGTGGTAGAAATTATCACTTTTAACTATATATCGGTGCTCAATACTACTCCCAATAATATATAATTCATGCTCATATGTTTAAAAACATAACTCTTCCTTAATTTGAGATAACTACTCAAAAGAATCTCTTAAAAGAGATATTGCTCAAAAACTCCCCATGAACTCGTTTAGAAATTAAAGTTTACTCTCATTTTAAATGTAAAAGTATTTACATTTGGGAATACTTAGTTCCCTTATACTTATTTTGAAATGAAATGAAACTCTCTTCATCCTCATACTCATTTTACTCAAGTCTTAAAACAAATTTTAGAAGATTGTAAAAGACTTCTCCAAATGACTCAAAAATATTTCTCGAGCTTTGCTCTCAATCTTTACTTTAATTTGAAATTAAGATTTAAGATTCATGATTAAGATATATAGGATCTCTCAGTGATTGATGAAGTCTTAGATAGTTGGTATGAGGAAGAGAATGAAAACTCGGCTCAAAGGAACAAGTCGGAGCAATAATGGAGAAGCAAAATGGTCTAACCCTCCTAGCGTCTTGGTGGCACACCGCGCCAGGCCTCTAATTATTGGGCTCCGTTGGGGCGTACCGGAGGCGTAGGGCGCCATTCCTCCTGGCACCTTGGGGGCGGTGTCCCACCTTAAACCCAAAACTTTGATGAACTTTTCTTGCTCAAATCAAGGACTAACTCATCTAGAATTGAATGGTTTACTCTCAAACTCGTTTAGATTCACAAACCCAACAAAATTCATCGAAAACACACTCAAATTACATCATGAATATCACTAATTTGCAAAATCCTCACCTTAAGAACTCAACAACACTCCATTGTCAAAGAATAAAGCACAAAACCTCAAGAACTCAACAAGAATCTCACTATACACAATCTCATGGACGAATTCGTAATTGGAAACTCATGATTGGTGTGAGGGTGAGAGCTTACATATCTCGAAAAACTAAGTTTTTAGCGAAAATCCTCAAAGCGTGCAAGAATCTTGAGTGTTCTTCTTTTTCTCCTCTTGAACTTCTCTCTAAAAAAAACCAAGCTCTTTTGGAATGACAAACTTATTCCAACCAGTTTAGACCCCAAAAAGGCTGAAAAAATGTGTAGGCCTAGTGGGGGGGGGTAAGGAAAACACTGTTATCTCATGTATTCAGATTAGCAAACCAAAAAAAATAATAGAAGATGAAAGAAAAACATAAAGAACTATTCGAGTCCACAGAATCAACTGTGTGTCCTTAAGAAATTTAATCCCCTTAAGTATCCGAGGTTGCAGATTAATTTCTCCCAGGATAATTTGGATTAACCATTAAATAAGTAGCGGTACCTCAAACTTCAATAATTTCAATGAATTCAAAATGACAGCAACGAATCACACATACAGACACGATCGATCGATTTTATTTTGTAAGAAATATATGCAAAAGAAGAAAATAATTCAATGCTGAAAAATGAGAGACTATGTCTCTATTTATAGCCAAAAAAGGGTAAAGGTCACAACTCTTAGGAAAGAAAACAACCTTCAGGTCACAACACTTTGAAAAAGGCACAACCTCCTCAAAAAGTCACAACCCTTTAGAAAGGACATAACCTTTGATAAAGGCCACAACCCTCCGTCAAAGTGACAACCCTTCACGAGAGTCACAACCCTTCATTTCCTGTTCAAACCTTTAAAACCCAACAATCCCCCCACATGAATAGGGAATGACTATTTTTAAAAAACATATGCATGAAAAAATTGAGTGATTCGTAAGTAAGGGTTAATCGCATCTGGATAAGTAGGTTTCCCTTTAAACTTTTTAGTAATGAACATATATAGGATATACTCAATCAATGGGTAGATTTGATATATTTGAACCGTCAAGCTTTTGTGTATACCTAGACAACATAAGTCACACAATCAAACCTTAAACTGTTTTTGGTTCTCATTGTTTTGTTCATTTCAGTTATGAACACATTTCGGTTAATAAGTGCTTAGAGAACTGGCCTTACCGGATTCTCTTTGAAGCGGCTTATACTTCACACTTACATAGGTGATTTCTAAATGTGTTGTCCCGCATATTGTAATGACCCGAAAAGTCATTTTTAGAAATTTTCATAAAATTATCGTTTATTCTACTTGAAAGTTTCCCCCTGATCATTTTTTTAATCAGTCGATTTAAAATTTTTGAACTATTCAATAACTACGATTATTTAGTTGATGGATATTTAATATTTATTAAATAAATATATTTAGTTGGTGGTTAATTGATCAAATCCATAATTAATTTATATATACCATATATTACTTGACTCATGTATTGAAATAAGTTAGTAGGGTTTAATAATTATAAATCATAAATTGGCAACGGAAAAATGACACCTTCTTAGTGAAAGGATGGCCGTGCGGCGACCACCAGAAGAGAAGTCAACGTAACTTCTTCGTAATTGCTTCAGGTAAAAAGGAAAATATATATATGTATATATATATATATATATATATATATATATATCCAAATCATAACTTAGTTATGCTAAGTGTTAGTTTTTAATTATATATATGTTCAACCATTATTGTATTTGGTGGGAACTTCAGTTTTCTTTTTATACGTGTATTAAGGGCTGCCAGCTAAAACTTGAATTGGAATTTAAGTTCAATTATTGAGGATTACAAAAATAATAATTTAATAATAATGGATTAATCAATGGCTGCAAATTGTTGGAATTTGGTTACTATTTCATGGCGTAGGATACATGTGGCATGACTTCGCATAAAATTTAGGCATTTTTCTATAATTATCATATTATGAGTCAAGCTTTGGAATATTAAGATGACTAATTAAATGTTGGGTGTATTATATTAAATGAAAACTATTAGGGTTAAAGTATTTATAGAAATTATGAGTTAACCCAAGACTTGAAATTCGTGAAATATGAGATTTGACCTATTGGTTGGAACCAAGATTTAGAAACTTGATTATAGATTTGGGGTGAGGTTTTAGGTCTAGGATAGAAAGATTTGTAGTGATATGGGTGTTTATAGTTTTGAAATATTATTATGATTATTTATTTGAATAGATTTTATTGGTTTGGAAGTCAACCGAAAGAGGAAGGCTCAAGTTCTAGAGTCATTGTTCGACTATTTGAGGCAAGTGGATTTCTAAACCCTTGCTAAGTGTATCGAATGCGTGTATTTCCTTGTGGTATATGCTTGGGAGTAATGAGACTTGGTGATGAGTTGACTTGTCCACATTGATTAATTCTAATGATGAAAGCAAAGGGTAATAAAAGGTAATGTGAATAATTGCTTGTGTGTGATGTGTTGATAATGGAGAATGGTTTGAAAGGCTTGTTAAATCATTGTTGATGTTGTTGTGAATTGTGCAATGTTATTAAAAATGGTCATCTCCTCGTTATTTTTGTGAACATATCATTTGCATTGTTCTGCATTGTTTTGAGACATGGTTGTGACAAGTGTTATGTGCATTGAGAAAGAATGAGAAATTAAAGAGAATGTACCATTTTGAGGGTCGTATCGCACACCGCGATGGATAATATATTTTAAGGGGTGTATCGCGCGCCGCGATGGTTACTATTTATCGAGTGTCATGTCGTGCACCACGATAGATGCATGGAAAGATACGTCCCTCATGGTTCTCGGACTGAGAATCAGCGGTTGTGTATCACTAGGTCAGACATGCATCATTATACTTGATATTGCATTCCATTGCATTGCACATACTTATCATTAGTGAACTTGATATTGTGATTCGCTGATCTTTTGAATACCTTTTTGTGGAATTGGTGATTGATGAATACTGAGCTTGTTATTGAGGATATGTAATTTGTTAAAGTATTTTTGTTGAGGATATGTAACTTGGTAAAGTGTTGTTGTTGAGGACATGTAATTTGTGAAAGTGTTGTTGTTGAGGATATGGAATTTGTCTAAGCATTGTCGTTGAATTATGTGCTATGTAAACTGTGAGTTGTAAGGTTGGGCGATTTTTATGCAAGTTGTAGTTGTGGAGGCTCGGTTGGGGTGGTAGGAGTACCCGTATTTCATACCCTTAGCTTGTGTTTAGAGGTTTACTTGCTGAGTACCGTGTGGTAAATTTTCCGCATTTTATTGTAATAGATGAGTTTTAGGCTAACTTGTCTTGGTGGGAAAGACGAGTGTCATCACGTCCATTTTTGGGTCGTGACACATATACACCATTTGATATACCCTGTATCAAACTTAGAAACCATTAAAAAGTCATAATGTCTTTATCCTTGTTACTGAACATCGTCTTATCATGAGAATGAACCATAAAAAATATTTTGACAATGTTGAACCGTCATTAATCGCTTTGTTTGATCTCCTTGAACATAGATCTTGGGATCTCCAGTCTTCTAGGTAGAGTTACCGCCACAATGACTTGTCCTCGGCCATAGTCCCATTCCCTTTGATAATCTATCAACTCCCTCTCTGTTAGGCCTTTTATAAGTGGATCCGACACATTATCCTTTGACTTTACATAGTCAATTATGATAATTCCACTAGAGAGTAGTTCTCTAACGATATTATGTCTACGTCATATATGACGAGACCTTCTGTTATACATCATACTCCATGCCCAACCCATTGCAAATTAATTCTCCAATGTATGCATACTGGAGCTAAATATTTGGGCCAAAAAATCTTTTAAGAAATTTCAGAGTCATTCAACTTCTTCACCGGTCTTATCTAGAGTGATAAACTCAAATTTTATAGTAGAGTGAGCGATACATTTCTGTTTGGAAGATTTCCAAGAGACTGCTCCTCCACCAAGAGTAACCACATATTCACTTGTGGATTTTATTTCATTTCACCTGGTGATTCAATTTGCATCACTATATTCTTCCAATACTGTTGAATACTAGTTATAATGCTAAGCAATAATTTGTTAAGTACGTTTTTAAATACTCAAAACTCTTTTCATTATCATCCAGTGATTTTGATTGAGAGTACGTGTGAACCGACTCAGTTTACTAATAACACATGTTATATATGATCGTGTACACTTCATGATATATATCATACTTCTCAATACTCCAACACAATTCAATTGTGGGTCACTTTAGCATATATTCTTTTGAAGTACAAAGCTCACATTTATATGAGTCTTGATAGTATTGAAATTCAAATACTTGAAATTGTCAAGTACCTTTTCAATCACATCAGTAACTTCAATGTCTTTTATATCGAAGTTACTTTCTTGCATATGCTTAGTGTCATTTATGTCAGAAATGTCTCTTTTGATGATCAACATGTCATCAACATAATAACAAACAATGACCTTGTGATTTGGATGTCTTTAATGTAAAAACATTTATCACGTTCTTGAATTCATTTGTCAACATATTTTGGTCAAACTTCGCATGTCATTATTTGTACGCTTGTTTTTAGTCCACAAAAGTGACTTATCAAGTGTACATACTTTCTTTATATACCAGGAAGCACAAATCCCTCGGGTTGTTTCATGTAAAATTCTTCCTCCAATTTTTCATTTTTTGTAAGAAAAATATTTTCACATCCATTTTGACGAATTTGAAGCCATATATTGCAACTACCGCAATCAACATTTGACTTGATGTATCCTAGTTAGTGGCTATTATGTGTCAAAATAATCAAGGCTTTCTTATTGTCTAAAGCTTATGACAACAAGTCTTGCTTTGTATTTGTCAATAGTTCCATCAACTTGTTTTTCCTTTTGTTGATCCACTTTGAACCCAAAAGTTTATTTTCCAAAGGAAGATCAACTAACTCTCAAGTATGGTTGCTCAAAATTGAATCAATCTTACTATTGATATCCTCTTTTCAAAATAAGTCCACAGAGGGCATAACTTCTTCGAATTTATGAGACTCATTTTCAAGAAGAAATATTATAAAATCAAATTCGAAGGAAGTAATTGGTTCATTTACATTTACTACCCCTATGAATCTCTTTATTAAGTATATTCTCCTTTGGTTCATTCCAAGGTCGTTTAGACCCTTCACTTAACTATCCGACAGTTCGGACATATGAGCCATAACTTGACATGCTTTACTATATGTAGCATATCCCATGAACATACAATCCACAGTCTTAGGTCTTATTTTTACCAGTTTGGGAATAGTTACCTCATTTTCCTTTCTCATATGGAATAGACTATATTGAAAATTGTTAGATCATCATCTTTCAAGAGTTATTGCTTGTATGTACTTTAAGGGGCGACAAACATTCTCTATCAGGATACAACAAACACGGAACAAACAAAACTTTTTGTTGCTCCCTTTCTGAACATATTTTTTTTGTTCTCTTTTGCTATAAAGATAGCACCCCCCTCCCCACATATTTTGTGGTAAATCTGAACTTATAGGACATTCAACATTTCCTTCAAAGTTCAATTTTTCGTGTCAACAATTTCATTAGCTTGATGTGGGAATCTGCAGTAATTTGATGGATGACTCCATTTCCAAATATATTTATGCAAAATAAGATTCATATTCTTCACATCTACCACTTCTAATCATGAAAATATTAAACTGACTTTCAACTTCAGTTTTATATTGCCTATGTTTCTATTGCTTCATCCTTACCATTCAGCAAATAAACATAAGAATATCTAGTGCAATTGTCAATAAAGTTTATGAAATACTTTTTTCCACCACGAGATGGTATTGACTATCACAAATGTCAGTGTAAATCAATTCAAAGGTATTCTAATTATTTCAACAACACATACTTGACATTGATTTATTGCACTCGAAGTTATGAAAAACTTATAATTGATCAGTTTTTGCAAGATTTTGTAATTGACATGTCTCAATCATTTATGTCACAAACAATTTGAGTCAAGCAAGTAAGAACAAACAAAAATACTAAGTTTGAAAAGACCTTCTGTGAGGTAACTTTTTCCCACAAATATTTTTTTCCTTATTTTTTTTTATAATTTTCTTAAATATAGATATTGTTTTACAGTCAACACCTTGCCATATGTCCTTTTCAGAATGACATTTCCATAACATTCAATTTGTTATAAAATTATCCATGACCATAGTCTCATTGGTCCAATAAGGGCAATATGACCCAAATGTTTGTTTTACAACACAAACATAACATGTCACTTTTCACCAATGTTCATGTCTATACAAAAACAATTATTTTAATAGACATATCTTTTAATGAAACATCACAATATTTTAAGAGAAAATTTTTCATCAAAGAAAACAATTCTTTTGAACGAGTAATATAATATTGTGGTTTTATACTAGTCATATCATATACTAGTCAACGTTCACAATATCAAATATACTCCAAGAATTTTATGGGTCTAACATAATGCAAGAATGTAATCAAATTTCATATCTTGTGCTTTCCAATTTAAATTAGATAGCAAGTCTAATTTTGTATTTATCACAAGTAAAAAACTTCCACATTTTAAATATGTTCTAAAAAATATTTTTCAAGCATTTGAAATTATTTTTCACATATTTTTTTTTCATGCTTTCAAATTGAATACCATCAAATACACATTGGCAACACTAATTTTTCTTTTGGAGATTTAATCCATAGAAACACCCATTATAGACATAAAATCACTAATTTTATGTCACTAGTGTTTTTTTTCATTTTCCACTTAGTGTTTAGAATACTAAAAATAGAGAATCAATCTTTATACAACTTGTTTCTAGTTTAATGGTGAAGTTTTTATATTTTTTTAATCGTTAACCAAATGAACCTCGAATTCTGATTAAGTTTTTATATTCTATTAATCAGTTTCACATTCAGACAGAGTAGTAAACCAAAAAGGTTTTGTTCTCTAGAAACCACAAATACAACATTGCTACTAGCTAGTGAAGAAGATTTTTTCTTTTTAGAATCCTTTAGCCTTAATATTCCTTACAAAGATTTTGTACTCTTCAAGTCAGAATATTCATTCAAACAGAGTCTTTAACAAATTGATAAGGTTTCTAGATTCTTCGAATCAATGCACAATTTAATTTGTTCATGGAATTCTTATATTCTTCATACCAACGGAGTAAAACAAGAAACAAAAGATTTTAGTCTCCAAAACAATAAAATTTCACATGGAGTAGAAAGCTACAAACATTTTTTTCTCTCCTCTAAACAGAATACATATTAATAATAATACATATATATTAACATTTATGAAATAAATCTCATAACTTATAAAGGATAGAAAAAATGATAATCAAAAGAAACAAAAATAGAACCTGATTTTTCCTCTCATTGAATCATATTCTATTTGTCAACAATGGGCAAGTCACTTTTCTTGCAAATTATTTCTTTCTTTCCCAGTTTTCATCATATTCCAATTTTCTTTGGAAGAAATTGCATTTCAAAAAGAAAACAACTCATGTTCTCATATTGTTAGGAGACAACAAATGTTCATTAAAGTGTTCATCTTAACTTTTATGCACAAAATAACTTTCTCATTGAAAAGAAAACTGAACCCGCGCAATGCTTGAATGCACTTGGTAAGAAAATAAGATTAATCTTACCCATCCAAGAAAAACTTACTACAGATTATATACTCGAACAAATTAAAGTAGTACTAATTCATCTCAAATCTCTTTTATCATATGATAAAATAATTTCCTTTTTCTTCTTCTTCTTTCAAACAAAAAGAACACAAAAAATAGAAGTAATTTCTTTACCACGAAAAATACCATCAATATAAATTTCTTAAGTTTGTTATCTCCTGTATT
Source organism: Solanum sitiens (assembly GCA_016801875.1). NCBI lineage: Eukaryota > Viridiplantae > Streptophyta > Magnoliopsida > Solanales > Solanaceae > Solanum > Solanum sitiens. Next base: position 233,275 of record JABWTJ010000012.1, on the reverse strand, counting down.
CAGATTAGCAAACAAAAAAAATAGAAGATAAAAGAAAAAACACAAAGAACTATCCAAGTCCACAGAATCCACTGTGTGTGCTTAAGAAATTTAATCCCCTCAAGTACTCGAGGTTGCAGATTAATTCCTCCCAAGAAAAAAGGATTAACCATTAAAGAAGTAGCGGTACCTCAAACTTCAATAATTCAAAGAACTCAAAATGACAGAAACGAATCACGCATACAGATACGATCAATCTATTTTGTTTTGTAAGAAATGTATGCAAAAAGAAGGGAAGAATTCAATGCTGAAAAATGAGAGACAACCTCTCTATTTATAGCCAACAAAGGGTAAAGGTCACAAATCTTATGAAAGAAAACAACCTTCCAGAAAGGTCACAACACTTTGAAACATGCACAACCTTTCAAAATGTCACAACCCTTTAGAAATGTCACAACCTTTCATAAAGGTCACAACCCTCCGTCAAAGTGACAAGCCTTCACGAGAGTCACAACCCTTCATTTCCTGTCCACACCTTTAAAACCCAACAAACACTAAAATACCCCTCCTTAAAATGGATGAATTTCCTTAATTAAATAGGCTACACTCAAATAGACATATCTCCATTAGCCGAATTCAAAAGTTAGCAAACTCCACGACGATGGAAAGAGGACTCAATGACCTTCAATTGATATCTCATGGGCCACCTAACTCATCGTGTGATGAAAGTTATGGTCGTTTGAAGTTGACCTAAAACTCATAATTGAAGATTAACTTGTACGAATCTCAATTTAGCTCTTTCAAAGTCCAAAGTGTTACAATATCTCCCCTTTGAGAACATTCGTCCTCGAATGAGATCACTGTAAGTTGAACTCAAACACCCAAAATGCAAATCACCTAACTTAGCATATCAACTTAAAGAATACTAGAAAAGAGTTAGTACCTTAATTTGGAATTTCTCCGAAAGCAAAGAAATGTGGATATCTCTTCTTCATATCCTCCTCAGCCTCCAAGTAGTTTCAATTCTCTCTTATTATATAAGGAGAAGAAATGTCATATTTTCCCTGGATTTATATCAAGGCATTGAGCAGAATGAGTACTTTGTCAAGTCGACCACCACTAAACTTGAATGAATTGTGTGAATTAATTAATTTATTTATTTACATATCATTAGTTTAAGTTAAGAGATGAAGAAAATATTATTTAGAAAGTTTCAAACCATCTGCCTATGAAATAATACTTAAATGTTTACTTCAATTTAATATGTTTCTTTTGTTTTCAATAGAGTGGCTCTGTATTTGGATCAATAGTCATGAAAATGATTTCAATCCTCAACAATCATGGCACACAATTCAAACAAGAAAACAATTGAATATTTTGATTTTCAACATTGACTTAGCACCACTTTTCAACTATTTTAGCGATGAAACTTCCTCCCCAATCTAAGTTTAAATACAGCTAGCTAGGAGGATGAAACCAAATTAATCAGAACAGCAGTTGAAGGTATGGAAGAGAAGCTAATTATGCGCGCCGTGCAGTACAACTCTTATGGAAGAGGAGCTGATGGATTGAAGGTACTTACTCCCCTATCCATTCATTTTTGGATGAAATTTTATCTTATAAGTAACATATTTATCATTTCTTGTTGCAGCATGTTGAAGTTCTACTTCTAGTGCATACTCCGAAAAAGGATGAGCTCTTCATAAAATTAGAGGCTAAAAGTTTAAATCCATTAGACTTAAAATTTTAAAAAGGTGTGGCTCGTCCTTTTGTTCCTCGCAAATTTCCTGTTATACCTTGTAAGTAAGATGATCTATCACATTAATTTCTTGCTCATAGTTTATCTACCGTCTTCTTATTAAAAATTATATATATTTTGATATTGTATCTTTGTGAAGAGTAGGTACTGATGTAGTTGGAGAAGTTGTAGAGGTTGGATCAAGTGTTGTGAAAATTAAGGCTGGTGAGTCCAATGTTTTAAAATGCGAGACGTTTTATACAGTACGGGGTGAGGCGTAAGCCCCGAGACACGGGGCGTAAGTCCCATGGATCTACGGGGCGTAACCTCATTTATATTCAATTTTATAGTTTTATTACTAATTAATCCTTTCAATGATTTTACAAATAATCTTTTATGAAAAACCTATAATATATAGAAATTATATTATGATTTTTATTTGAGATAAGAATTGATAACTAATAATAAAGAAAAAAAATATTATAATTACTATTTGAGAAATATCATTACACTAATAATAAAAAAACATGACTATACAAGTATAAATAATCTAATATCTTAAATTTCTAATAATAAAAGAATCATTATTTCTATTAAAAAAATGATATATATATATATATATATATATATATATATATATATATATATATCATACTATACAATTTACCCCCCACCCCCCAAACCATAAAAGAAAATAATCAATAAACTCAGAAGAATCACCTTCATAATGTTACTAAATAGTAAATATGTGATACTACATTTGTTGTTTGAGTTACTCCCAATCTTGTTATCATTATAGACTAAAAAGTTACGTATAATTCATTTATTCAAGAATTATGAGGGTCAACAATGTTAATTAATGATTTTAACACATAATTTGTGTAAATTCTGTTAGGCGAGTCCCGAGCGTTGGGCGTTGGGTGTGCTTAGGGCGTACAGTCGGGCGCTTAGGGCGTAAGTCTTGTAGAACGAAAGCCCACACTTGAATCTCGAGGCGTTTTGCTAGAGTCCCGCCCCAGGGCGAGTCCCAAAAGAGTCTTTTAAAACACAAAGTTGTGGATCTTCTTAATCCATTTGTAAGTCTAATTTTTCATTCGTTTTGATTTGTTAGTTACCGTTATTGTAGCTCAACTAATTAATTTGATAAGGTTAAAATTCATTGCATTGTCGATGCTCAGAATATAATATTTGTGCGCTTGATTACAGATTGGAGGTGGATTGGCAGAGTATGCAGTTGCAAAGGAGATCTTGACTGCTCAAAGGCCAGAGGAAGTATCAGCTGCTGAAGGTGCAGGCCTTTCAGTTGCTGCTATTACAGCACACAAAGTCCTTGTTGAAATTGCTGGAATCAAGCTCGACGGAAGTGGACCGCGTATGAACATTCTTGTCACTGCTGCCTCAGGTGGTGTTGGACATTATGCTGTTCAATTGGCAAAGTTGGGTAATACTCATGTTACCGGAACATGTGGAGCTCGTAACATAGAATTCGTAAATATCTTAGGAGCAGATGAGGTTCTTGACTATAAAACGCCAGAGGGAGCAACTCTTAAGTGTCCATCAGGAAAAAAGTATGATGTAGTGGTTCCTGGTCAACATTTGAGCCTAATTTGAGTGACACAAGTAAGGTCATTGATCTTACTCCTGGGCCTAGTTCAATGTGCACCTATGTATGGAAGAAACTGACATTCTCCAAAAAACAGTTGTTGTCGTTGATTTTGATTCCTAAAGAAGATAAGAATTGAAATTGATTGTTAAGTTGGTGAAGGAAGGGAAGTTAAAGACTATTTGACTCTAAACATCCTTTGAGCAAGGCTCAAGATGCTTGGGCTAAGAGCCTTGATGGACATGCCATAGGAAAGATCATTGTTGAGAGTAGTAAGGTATTATGCTTATAGATGTAGATCGATCAATCTCATCATATACAAAGAGATTGGAATCGCCTTAATGATTATTTGTAATTGAGTCTATCATTTGACGAAGGTATGTCATGTAATATTTTTTTTGTACCTTTCCCTTTAGAGGCAATAGTAAACTTGTAGCTTTTCATTACAAAGTTCAGGTGATTCTGTCACGACCCAAAAATCGGGCTAAACCCAAAAATGACTAGATACATGCAAAAGTAAAATAGAATAAGGAGATAATCATAACATAAATCAGTGGAAAGCATAATAGAACTCAAAATGCCCCCAAATTGGTGTCACGTGTTCAGGACTCTAAGTATTACAATAGTTTCAAAGGAAATACAAATTTGAATGTCTTTGTATCTAGAACAGAAAAACATAATGGAAGAGTAAGTGATGTCTTCTGAGATGAAAAACAACTACCTCACGAACTCCCAAATCAAGCCTTAGACGAAAATAAAAAGAAGATGGTCAAAACGATCATGACTCGTACCAACATAAGTGTCGAAAGAAAAGGAGTGAGTACCAACAACAACGGTACTGAGAAAGCATCTCTAACTAACCCTAAGTAAAGCAATACTGAACACAAATGCTCCATTACACCATCCGAACCTCCACATACTACAACCCGCATAGAAATCAGAACAACCCGTCCTAACAGTTTCACAAATGAGAGAACAATACACTACATATATCAAACGTAATTCACATATTAGAATCTTCATGGCATCCATACCACACATTATATCCAATACTCACGAACATCACAGTCCACTCATAAATGCCATGAATGCTGTGTTAAGTCAAATATCGTGATGCATGTATGCCCTACTGGCGCACACCGGTTGCATAAGCATTACAGGACACATAGAGGGCATATCTGCCTATACTTTAAAGCATTAGGTTGTATTGAGCTTAGGTTGAGTTTTCTTTTTCCATGAAGTATGTTTCTTATGTTTACCTTTCACTTAAGTATGTGGTGTGCTATAAGTATTCATGGAAATTGTATTGAGCATGATTGACATTGTTTTGATAAGAAATCAGCATGGCAACTCTTGATGTTCATATTGATCTCATATTGAAATGGAGAAGGTAGTTCCTCTTTATATGATATGAAAAGTTGAGCTTGTGTGTATGGTATGTTGTGGATTAAGTTCTTATGTGTTATTTCTATGATTATATGCTGAATGGAGTGGAGAATTCCTCCAATGAGTTGTGACTCATTTTATATATTGTTTGTTGGTTGGGCTGCTATTCTTGAGTCTCTTCTTCCTATAAAGGTCTAAGGTGTCATTCGGGGACGAATGTTTCTGGGGGGGGGAGTATTGACACACCCCGGAAGTTCTATGACCTAGACTAGAGCCTAAAAATTTGACTAATGATGATTCTACACCTAAATAAGTGTAAATAACTTGTTTGAAAGTTTTAGAACCAAAACGCTAAGAAACGACCATGACGTCCGGGAACTACTGCAAGTTGAACTAGTAAACGTCCATAGGTCTTGTAAAGGTTTGGGAGGGTCATATGAAGTCTAAAACTTGTAAAAAGACATTAAATAAGTAAATTTATGTATATAGGGTCAAAACGTCCAGGTACAAACCCCCCAGGATTGCCCTAGGGGTCCACGAAGGGACCCCACCTATGGCCAATCAAGCTGCCAAAAGGCAGGAAGCAATTGCTCATAGAGGGAGCCAGTCCGCGTCACGGAATTGGCACACCAAAGGCCAAAACTTTGGTCTGCGACACGGACACATCGCAGACTCCTCTGGTTCAAAAATTAGTTTTGGAAATTATGCGGGAACAGTTCCGCGACGCGGACTTGTTTCCTGATGAGAAACTGAAATTTAGAATTCAAGTTTGACTTCATTAAAAGTCAATTTAAGTGAGGGGTCTTTTGGGTATTTTAGGGGAGGGTCATATATTGATTTTAAATCAATTTTTTACCACAATTTCCCACAAAAAAAACAAATCCCCAAATCAAAACCCAAAAACTCTCCCTTCTCTCTACTTTCTCTCTCTATTCATCCTCCATTTAAGAATCTTTGAAGGTTGAAGAAGAAGACCAAAAACTCCAAGATTCTACTCAAATTTCATGTCTAATCATCTCTAAGGTATGATTCTTTCACTCTTGGGATTCTTTTCCCCAAGATGTCCCTCCAAAGATGATTTTTAAATCTCCCAATACTAGGATTTTTCTTCCTACATGGGTCTTCTTTGAAAAATGAAATTATGAAGAATTAATGTGTGTAAGTATATATTGATGGTTAATTGATGATTTCATGTGAGTTTTCCCTAGATCCATGTCTTTTTCCCAATTTCATGAAAACCTTGAATTGATACGGTGAATTGTGAAGATTATGAACATGTAGATTGACTACATTGTTGTTAATTATGTAATTGCTTCTTGTATTTACCTTTTTTATGTAATTGGTTATGTATTCTTGGTAATGGAAGTATGAAGGTTCTCAAAAGGGACAAGTACGTTGATTGGTTCTTCTTGGATTCAATTGTGAATTATGAGTTACTTAGATAGTAATGATTTTATGTCTAATGTGTGGTTGTGATGTTAATGCTAAGTATTTCTCATCCTTAACCCTAAGACATTGAATTAGACATGAATTATGTATGCATTTTATGATATGATTATTATATGATTGAAAGTAGTTTCTCATGATTATAATAAAGTGTTAAGTGAAAGGTTTACTCACTTGTGAAGTGGTGTCTAAAGTAAAAGGATTGTTCTCACTTGTGATGGCCTATGAGCTAATGTGGTAAGATGTTTACGTAGGGGTCTAGAAGGGACCAATGTGAACTTGTATGATGAAATAAGATGATTACTAAAAGGAATATATGCTTAGCACTGAAAGGGCATGTAAATAAGATGGAGGTCACACGTTTAGTAAGTCCGGCCTCCTACATGGGCTTCCTTACGTTAGTAAGTTCAGATTCCCAAGTTATGTGTTGTCTCAAGAGATGGGGAATCCCACGTTAGTAAGTTAGGGTTCCTAGTAACAATCTCCTTGAACATTAACTATGTGCCCACATAGGACTATAGCTTAGTGGATCCACCTAGATAGCTATTTACGAAAGGTTATACCTTAGGCAAATGTTAACCCTCTCTTTTCGGTGTGGGAGTAGAACACTGGATTCCATGTAGCTCACATGGTCTCATGTCGGTTATTGAACTTCTTTCCCTAATGTAAAAGTAAATGAACAAGTTGAGCACATGAACTCATATTAGAGCTTGTCTTTGAAGGTTTCTACATGGTATAAGGGAGGGTATATGACAACTCTTGTACATTGCACTTGTGGGATCCTAAGGGATGGTTCTAGTAGTGTTCTTTTATGATTATCATTAAGTTGATAAGCTATGAGTAGTATTGACGTATTAAGCATTTCATCGTGAATTATGAGCATATGTTGTAAGTATGAAGTGGGTTGCTTAATGTGATACTTAGCTTTGGATAGGGTTATTGGGTTCTATCTTTGGTATTACAAGTATTGCTTAGGTGGTCTACATGATGGGTTGATATTATGTTGATTTGACTTACTATGGTTACTATATGTACATGTTGAGTTAAATTGATAGAAAGAATGATTTTGACTAAAATGTCTTTTCTCGTGCATTTATGATTTTTGTGCATAAAAGCCATACTCAGTACATGTGATGTACTAACCCATATTTCTTCCCCTTTTTCCCAAACATTTTAGGTTCAGGACGTTGAAGAGTTCGTGGCCAATTTGCAAGGAAGACATGGGTCTTTTCCCAAGTCATTGGTGAGTCCTCAAGTCCAGGGATGTTGTCATGTTCCACTCTAGCTATGATGTTGCTTATGTTTAGAGATGTTTATTCTTTCCGTTATCATTGAGACATTTGATGTAAGCCTATAAAGGCGGATCGTTCTTGTTTTGGCTATGTCCAAACATTTGTACTCTTGTAGATGGTTTATATGTGAGATGAGACTTTAGACTCTTATACGATTTTCTTATGCTAAAAGAGAAGTCTATGTAAACTTCATATGTGAGTAGTCTATGTAAATTCCATATATGATATGCGAGAAGTCTAAGTACACTTCACTACGTAAAGTTTTAAATTTTCTGCATTTTTCTTTACATATGATATGCTATGATGAATGTTAAGGGTTTGTCTAAGTCCTCTTCGAGGACAAAGACGACGGTTATGCCTAAGGGGTACTTTGGATCGTAACATAGAGTCAGAAACCAAATAATGTTCATCTAAAATTTGATGTGACCACATATGATTTTATTGCTTCACCATGCACAAAGATGGATCCCCAAATAAGGTTGGGATAAAATTTAGATTTTCTAATATTACGGGGAGATATGTTTAGCAGCTGAAAACTATGTATGGGGTGAATTATCTAGATCCTCATTAAAAATGTGAATTTAAAGTTCAAGAGACAATTAATTTGCAAAATATTATAAATAAATTGTCAGATGTATTTGCTGACTCAATATTTTAATGAAGCTATAAATGCTCCAATAAATAATCCTTAAAGGACAGAGTCTGTGTTACGCAGAAGAGTGATAAACCAATCGATTTCAAACGTAAAACTCCTTGAGGACGGAGAGGAGCAAATTATCAAAATGGTCATGATAATGAGGTAAGTGCTTTGAAAGGGCACTATGACATAACACTTCATAAAACCTTGACAAAGGCTCGTGTACCTGAAAATGATGAAAAATGAAGAGATCTCGATAAGTAATGTCGTATTGGAATCGATATTAAAATGACTGTCGACAATATCATTGATATGAAGTAGAACAGAATGCTATAAATGTTTGCGATGATCTTAAATTCAAATTTGTCATATAGTATGGACAAATAAATTATTGGCACTGTTCAAGTATATTTTGTTTCACATAGGAAAGTGATATTTTTGATCTTATAGTTCTTGGATCAAAATATAATGTCAGTGTGATACAAATAAATCATTATGAAATAATATAATCGTAAGATATAAAGTGTGATTTGTGCTTCGAGGCATAATGGATTTTCACAATATGGAGATATATTCTCCAGTGGTGGATGCAATGAGATTTGTTTAATTCTGGCAATAGATTAAATACTTGAATATGCATAATGAATGATTATTCTGTCTAACTAGATGATGAAGGTTATATGAAAATCCTTGAAGAATTTAAAGGTCTTAAAGCAATTTCATTAAGTACCTAATGGTTTTGAGACTGCTTAACACAGAGAAAGAATCTTTTTTATCAAATGAAAATGATTTAAATTGTCATGTATTAGTGCAATTGGTGCACTTATAGATTGTTGGTTATGCAAATGCTACAAGATTATTTGATATTCATAATGAAAGTTATGTGAAAAAATTGTCATAGTATCATTCAAGTGATGACAAGAAACTAACAAAGCAAGTGACTCAATACATAGAAGATGTGTGGTTTTTTGCAGAAGAAAAGACGAGCTTCAATAAAATTGAAATGATCGATCCCCGAATAAAAAATAATTTGCTTATTTATATGATTTGCATTATCGCAAATGGAATATTATTTACATATGGACACACAACAATATTTTGGAAATTCAAAGAATCACATAGTAACCACTTCTTCAAATCACGCAGAAATAGTATTGACCTATGTATTAAGTTGGGAGTGTGTTTGGTTGGAATCATGATCTATCATATTCAGAAATTATGTGATTTTCTTTTCAAAATGATATTTCATCCACCATATACGAAAAATAATATATAGTTTAATTGAATGGAGAATACAATCAAAGGAGATCGAATAAAATATATTTCACAAAAAGTCTTTTTCACACATGATCTTCAACAAAATGGTGAGATAGACGTTCAAAGATCCATTCAAGAAATAATCTTATAAACTTATCACTAAATATTGGCAACATCAATATTTGAGAAGTTGTGCTACAAGATTGGAATGCATTGTTTCCGAGATATCAAGTAAATTTTTTATCCGGGGGACAAAGATAGGCATTGTACTCTTTTCCTTAACCATGATTGTATCCCAACTGGGTTTTTCTGATAAAGTTTTTAATGAGACAACATCCAAAGCGTATTAAAATATATATGTACTCTTTTCTTCCTTCACTAGAATTTTTTCCCACGGGGTTTTTCCTAGTAAGGTTTTAACGATGTATATTATCTATGGACATCCAAGGGGAAGTGTTATAAAATAATATATTGTGAATGTCCACTACATCAAGAAGTTACTCCATTACTTTCCTCCATTATAAAGATAATCATAACCTCCATAACCTCCACCTTTATAACCACTATTCTTGTAACCTTTCACTTCCATAACCTCTCCCATTATATTGGTGTTGATTTTATATTTATGACTAACGTTTTGTATGCCTCTATGTTACACTATAAATAAAGGCATAAGGGTTTATATTGTATACACTTGAAGATTTTGTGAACACTTGATCAAAGAAAGAAAATTATTTCATATTATTCCTATTGTGTTATATTCTTCTTGTCTTCATCTTTATATTTTTCTTTTGTTCTTAAATTATACAGCAAGTGTAAATTGAGACAAATAGAGTAGGAATCGCAAAGAATCATACTTAATTGTTCATGCAGTATCACATGATAAATATTATCTCAACTTACACCTTTTATTCACTTAGATACTTCTACCGCTAAAAACAAGTGTAATTAATCAACATATATTTCAATCTTAATTTTTAACTTAACCAAAGAAAAATTTCACAACATAGAGATACTATATAATTAATTATTATATGTAGGTCTCCAAAAATTAGACAATGTTAAGTAACTTTTTGCTTTCATCTCCGACAAAAATTGATATGGAAGATGTGGGGCCAACGCCTGATAAGACATAGACACCACATGCCTTATAAAAGTGGCTAAGAGTCTGCAACCAAAACATGTCTTATAACGTGGGTAAGAGTCCGGAGCAAAAAAGACAAAAAAATTGAGCAATATTTTAAAAAGGGCAAAGAAAATTAAGTTCGTAAAAAGAACCAAATTCTTGTTAGCGATTATTTATGATTAAAAAAAAAGAACAAACCAAAAGGGTGACATTTGGATGGATGTATGAATCTCGTTAAATCGCTGGTTAGAATGTGCACGATGACATGCTCCTTGTAAGGCGCATACTAATATGAGTGTTACAAGAAACATTTCAGCGAGCGCCTTACAATTACAACATTAAAAAAAATGTTATAAAATATTTATGTTCCTTCTCCATTATTTATTCAATCATTTTGTTATTGTGTTTTCGTTTTCTTTTCTTTCTATTTTTACTATTTATATGTATATAAAAATGTAAGTGATGTGGTCAAGTTTAATAGTTTTTTTTTGTGTGTAATTTGATAGTATTGAGGACAAAATATAAGGGATATGAAAAAAAATATAAAGGAAAACACTTCTAGACATTGCATAATATTTTTGCGTGATTGTTGTTGTTTATGTCTACTGGTTGGTACGTGTGGCCTTGTTGTTCTTCGGGAGTTGTTAATGTTCTGCAAAAATGAATTTACTATTGAATTGTTTTAATATTTTAAAAATGTGAATATTAACTTTTTTCATCAACATTAATTAATGAGTCTCCACAACAATATGTGTGTTATAATAACGGGCAAAATTTCAATATTCACATTTTAAAAATATTTAAACAATTCAATAATAAATTTAATTTTGCAGGACATTAACAACCCTTGAATAACAATAAGGTCACATGTACCAACCTTGTGTGGAACGGGTTCACATAAACAACAACAACCGCATCGAGACAGGTGATAATCTCTAAAATAATATGCAATGTCTAAAAGTTTTGTCCTTTATATTTTTTTTCCTGTCCCTTATATTTTGTTCTCAATATTATAAAATTATATTGAAAAAACTATTAAACTTGACCATATCACTTACATTTTTATTTACATATATAAATAGTGAAAATAGAAAAAAACAAACAGGAAAACACAACAACAAAACGATTGAATAAATAATGGAGAAGAAATATTAATATTTTTAAAATATTTTTTTAATGTTGTAATTGTAAGGCGCACGCTGACATGTGCATTGTAAGGCGCACGCTATCGCAGGTCAGCATGCGCCTTACAAGGCACATGTCAGTGTGCGCATTCCAACCAAAGATTTAACTACATCTATCATTCTATTCAAATGTTGCCCTTTTGATTTGATCCTGCATTTTCATTGCCCTTCTGAAAAATTTATTCAATTTTTTTTGTTCCGGACCTAATGGTAAGGGTTAAGACTTTGGATAAGGAGTAATGCGTAGGAGGCTCTTCACCTAATAAGGCATGCCCCCTCCCCTTCCCCACACCTCTTTACATTTTGATTTTTTTTATTGTTTTAAAACTTTTGCCAATAAATTGCACTTTAAAAAAAAATTGATAACTATTTATTTACATTTTACAGATCATGATATAACCAGGAAGGATTGACGAAAGATATTTTGTCAAAAAAGATATACAATAATGAAATAAGATAATTTGGTAAAAATAATTAGTCACTAAACATCAAATTTGTTCCACTGCCTTTTAGATTGATGTGGTATTTTAAAAGGGAAATTTACAAAAATGATTATACTTTGATCTTAATTAGAGAGTTATAGTTATATTTATAGTTTTTTTTATAACGAATTAAAGCTACATGTTAGGAGGAGGAGAGAGTCGAGCAAGATCTGGGAGAGAGGTGAGAGAGGTTAAATGCTTGTTGTATTCATTGTATCACACATACAATTGATACAATTGATTTGTATCAAAATGAACAAGATTCTACTTAGTTTAGGAGGAGAGAGACAAGTGAGATTGAGAGAGGGATGAGAGAGGAAAGTGAGATCGAGAAAGGATGAGAGATGCAAGCGAGATCAAGAGAGAAAGGAGAGAGGCGAGTGAGATCAAGAGAGAGAGGAGAGAGACGAGCGAGATCAAGAAAGGGAGGAGAGAGGCAAGTGAGATCGAGAGAGGGATGAGAGAGGTAAGTGAGTCGGGAGAGGATGAGATAGGCAAGCAAGATCGGGAGAGGGATGTGAGAGGCAAGCGAGAGGATGAGTACATGTTATATTCATTGTATAACGAATACAATTGATACAAAATACAAATACAGTTGATATAAAAATAGGAATAAAATTGTCTAAAATACAATTATACAACATTTATATCATTATCGAATATAAATGTATCAATTATCTTAAGGTACACAAAATATATCGAAAAATACAATTGACAAAATACAAGTTGTTATAGTATAATTGATATAAAATATGTATACAATTGATATAGAATACAAATACATATGATACAAAATACAAAATACAAAATACAATTTTCATATTTATGTGAAATGTTTTTCCAGATGAAGAAAGAGAAACATACACCCGGTGGGACGGAGGGGGAGAGACAAGGTGACACGCCCCGAGCCTACATCCTGGGCGGATTTGGCACTCGAGAAACATTATTGACCCCAAGCAAACCCTTGACCTGACTGAATTAACCTGATTGACTTGACTACTTAGCAAAAGACTTAAACACAAGGAACAATCTAAAATAAACTTAGAAGGCCTTAAAAGAAACATTCAAACTATCCTAGATGACAACTCCAGTTTAAAAAATAAGCCAATAATACAGTAGTGACAAATGAATTAACTGAACTGATTTTCTGTCTATGAAGCCTCTAAACAACTTAGATGGATGTCAAGACAGGCCCACGACATCCTAATAAACTAATAATAAAACTAAAATCAATAAAACGGATCCTCCGAAGCAAGGAGGCTCACCATAAGACTTTGAGTGCTCAACTGGATCAACGATGCGCTGGATGCTGATCTTGGTTACCTGTGTCTGCATCATAATAAGATGCAGGCCTAATGGAATCAGTAATTGAATGTACGAGTATGAGAGGGGAATACTAAAACAAGACATAAGCTTGAAATGAATTGGAGAACTTACCTGGCTCAAATTAACTTAACATAACTAAACTTAATTCAATATAAAATAGTTTAAAACAAGTGCAATATAAAAAAAGTTTTTTAAAACGTGATATCAACTCTGTGTGTATGCAAACACACATATAACTCTGAAATGTATGTAAAAATACAAACAAACTGTGTATATAAGAATACAATTACTTCTGTGAGATTTTTTCTAACCGAGAACCATCACTCAAGAGCTATTGTGATGGTACAACATTTTGCCTTACGCTGCCAGGGTCATCTGATGCCTTGCCGAGGGTATAGAACATGAACTACTAAGTGGATGCACTAATCTATGCTAAAAGCACTAAAGGAATCATCTAAAAAGTATGACGTTTTCTACCCATTGTGGCTAGATGGTCTATGGGGGCTTTGAGTTGTCTGAACTCACCTAAATATCGGTGCTCTCCCAAAATATGATAATAGCTCTTATGTTTAAATAACTATCTCAAAGCTGATCCGCGACGCGGAGATGTATTTAAATTTTTGGTCAAGAAATCAATTTTGAGGCAGAACGGTTCATGACCGCTCCGCGATGCTAGAACAAATTTTCAAATCTGAGGAACAAGCCCGCGACGCAGACCTGGTACCTAGATTTTGCCGACTTGATCCTTCTTCATTTTCTAACTCCAATCCGTTTAGATTTGATTCTTTTTCTCAAATCCTCTATAGATTTAGATACCTAGCAAATGAACCCAAAAACCTAACTCCAAACAACTCTAAAATCGACCTTAAACTCTCAAGAATTTCTCAATATCATCCCAAATTGAAAAACGAAAGTAAATTCAAGAACACACATCAAGAACATTCAAACTTTTAATTTTGAGGATGAATTCACGTTGAATTAAACATGATTGGCGTGCGGGTGAACGAACCAACGTTGTGTGAACTCACATACCTTGTAGGGATCAACCCTTGACGAAATGCATAAGCGATTTCCTTATGAAGACGTTGAATCTTAAATTCTCCTTTCTCTTCTTTTCTCTTTTGTCCAAGCCCTAGCGTGAACTTCAAATTTTCTAAAACTGACTAAAATCTGATTTGACCCCAATTAATTACCCAAAAACAAAATAAAATAATTGGGTAAGGAAAAAGCCATAATGCCCTTCAAAAATCCGAATCGGATATTTAATTTTCTTGTTTGAATAACCCAACTTCCAATGGCCATATCTCTCTCATACGAACTTGGAATTACGCATACTCGGCGGCATTGAAAAGATCATTCCAAGTGCCTTCCTACCATATCTAGAAATACACCTAAATCATCTTGAGAAGTTATGATCATTTGAAATTGACCAAAACTCAATTTTAACACACTTAATACATTTCTAATTTTTTATATTATTTCCAAAAATGGTTTTTTCCAGTTTCTAACTTTTTTCCACTTCAATCTAGTTACGGGGTGTTACACAAGGGAGATAAGTTCTCAAAATTTTGAGGCCCAAAAATTTTAATTGTAAATTTTATGATTTAAATTTTATATAAATAGAAAAAAAACTAGTATCTACTTTTACATAAACATTTTAGAACTTTGAATTGAAATACTAATTTTTTTATACTAATAAATATTTGTTTATAACAATGTCTAATCTAATATATTGTAAAAAGAAAATTACAAATACCTTATTAACTATAATATTTAATAAAAAATGCTTTGGTTCTTGAGTTGTAACAACATCATTGCATATGGTCTGCATTTCATAGTTTCATCTTTCTCATTGTTGACACTAAAGTTTTACCATCCATAATTTGAAATAATTATTTATTAAAATCCAAAAAAAATTCAAGTAATTTTAACGATAGTTTTGTTATTTTTTAGAAAAAAATTTGTATACTTCTGTACATTTATATAGGACTTTGATTATCTCATAAATATTTAGAAAATCATCTAAAAATAGTGTTTGACTTAATACACATTTATTTTTCTTGAACTAATTAAATTATAGTTAGTTTTATAATTATTTTTTATTTTGATAATTATCTAACTTTGTTAAAATTATGAAGATTGGTAAATTAAGTAAATCTTTAATTTGTTTCATCGAATGTGATGTATGGATGAAACTTATAGTAAAACAACACCCCAAATCACCCATAGTGCACCTCTGCTTCAATCTCTCACAAAATGATAAATAACGAAATTAATAAATTCACCTTTATCGTTCGTGTAGAAATCACACGGCGAGTACAAGATCAGTATATCAAAATTTCTGAAGACTAGCCGCATGACCTCACTTGTTCAATTTATCATACCCCTTTTATTGAATTTGTTTCCATAAAGAAAATTTCAAACTTATCCCTAATTCTACATTGATTTTATCTCAAGAAGTCATCTTCGACCATATGTATACTCCTCGCATTCTACCGAATGTATAAGTTAAGAGGGCCAAAAATAAAGAGAAACTCCATAAAATTTGAGAGTTATACGAAGAATTTTTCTCTTTGGATGTCTAGTTTTTTTGTGCGTGTTCTGATAAAGTCAAAGTATTCGTTGTTGTCGTGTACATTGTTTCAGTCTCATTGTTTGTTATATCAGTATTCTTGGCCAGAACGATCCTCGACTTTCGGACAGAAAAATAAGGGAAGTTTATTGAGATTAAGATCAAGTTCTGATAATGTATATGTAATTAGCATTGTAGTTAATGGTTAGGCATGGTAATTAGTTAGCTGTAAAAGTTAGTTAGGTAGTTAGTTGTCAGAGTTAGTTAGCTAGCTAGTCTAATCCACTACAACAAATTCGATTATCAGGGACAAATTATCATTTATAAATCATATTTCGTCACTAAAAACCTTGTGAGACGAAAATTAATTCGTCACTCAGTCGTCACGAAATGTGCGTCTCTAAAAGTATACAAAGACAATTTAGTGCTTCGTCGCTAAAAGTATTATTTTAACTACAAAAAGAAAAATCGTCCCCAAATGAAATAATTATGTCACAAATTTATTTGTCATAAAAAGTATAATTTTTTGTCGTTAATAGTGTCTTTTGTCACTAAAAATATTATTATTACCGATAAAATTGTATTGTTGCTAATTAATTAGTTCAAACAGCGACGACATCAATTGTCTCTAAAGTATATGTATTTCGTAGTTGAACAAATGCAATTTCGTCACTAATGACTACTTTTTATATACAAAAATAAATTTGTCATTAAATGTATAAATTCGAGACAAATTTATTATTCTAAAAAAGGTTAATTATTTTGTAGTTGAATCTATTCATTTTGTCACTAAAAGTATTATTTTTACCGACAACATATATTGTCACTATAAATTATCATGATTAGTGACAATTATAATTGCCATAAAATAAAAAATTAATTCGTATTCAATAAAAAAAGGATATTGGGACAAATATATTTTTGTCACTAAATATAGTCAACTTATGGTAAATTTATTTATTTTGTGACAAAAATATTTTGTCTTAAAAGATTGATTTAGTCGTTGCTAAATGTAACCTTTACCGACAAAATCTTTTTGTCACTAATTGCATTCATTGATGACATTTAATTATTTTATATTAGTGAAATTTTTAAATTATAGAATTACATAAATCAAAATTAAATAATAAAATATGCTAGATAATAATGAAATCCATCCATAACAATTAAAAACAACTAAAATATATGAAAGTACTAAGTCATTTAAGGCTCTACAATTAAAGTAAAATATGTCCAATAACAAGAAATTCTAACTGAAATAAAAGAAATTACTTCTAAACCAAGACAGAAAAGTAGAAATTTCTGTCAAAGTATCAATAATATGGTGATACTTGTCTTGTAGTAGTCTTGATTCAATTCTCACCTTCTGTACCTTTGTAAAAGAGAGAATATTTTTTATAAGAGTTAATAAAAAGTAGAATCGATAACACAACATGTTTTTTCATATGTAGTAATTTCATGTTTTATGAGCACTGTAAAAATAAACCATAGATAATGTGATCCTAATATGATGAATCATACCAGCTAAAGAAAGCTTAAGAGTCGAGGGATATAAGTATTACATTTCATTAGATAGCTAGGAAGATAAACATCTTCTGCCTATTAAGTGTGAAAGCTAGAATGGAATTAAAAAGTAAACAGAAATATAAAAGTGTAGAAAAAGACACAGAGTTGAAATTTTATTGAACTTTTGAGTACAGTGAACTTTTTTTCTTTTCCTGTCAAGGATGGTACTTCATTCATTTCAATTTATGTCTTACTTTTCTTTTTGGTCTGTCTCAGAAACAGCTTTTTAAAAAAGAAACAATGTTGGTTCTATGTGCTACTGATTTCCCTAAGAATACAAAGCTTTGTTATCAAGAATTAAAGAAAACCAAACTGTATCATCACTAAATTACTGGATACACCCAAAGCAAGAAGTAAGAGACTGAGACAGATAAGAATTACAGTTCTACAATATTGATATTCTATTTTCATGGTCTGAAAATCTATGAAGTAGTGGAAAAAAGATTCTTCTCTTTATCTCTACTAAGCTTCTGGCAATGTTTCCCCTCTATAAGGTATGATAGCCTTTTCTACCCTTTGTCCAGTAAGATTAGGATGCACCTAGGGCGTAAAGTATATGGCATGTTCAATACTAATCTTTTCTTTCTTGATATAAGGTATTAAAATATAAATATGATATAAATTAAATAATTGATATAAACTATAATAGTTGAAAACCGGACTTTACGTTGTCGAAATAAAAATATACCTAAAGTTGGCATTCTGGTGGATCTCATTCTCTATTGCATCATAAAAGAAAGTATGCAAAGTTAGATATTAAATGCTATGTATTTATATATTCATAACAAAAATAAAAATTTGTGTTACTTCTAACCTTGAAGGCGATGAGCGAGCAAACCACTGCATTTTCCTAAACATTTCCTCTTGGCGTGCCACAATAGTATTCAATTGAGAGTTCAATACTTCTATTTGAGATTGTTGATCTTGTATTTAAGACTGCTGGTCTTGTATTTGAGTTTGCTGGTTTTCTACCACAGTTTCAACGACATTTAATCAATTCTATATATTATTTTGGACACTTGCAGCTTCCTGTTTCGCTTTTCTGAGGGAGTCGTCTAACTCTGCCGTTTTCCTTTGTGTAGCTTTTGTAGTATTAGGTTTTGAATCATAACCAAGTCCTCTTATGTACCCCGACTTTGTATAAAGTACGGTATCCACAATTTCATCAGTAGTCATGGAAGCCTCTCCAGAAGTATATAGATCTTTCAAATCTTTCATGTTGTTTTACATAAAAATATTAATACAATTTAAAGGAGAAGACACAACCTTAGAAGAACATTAATCGAACAAACGCATTGAATAACCATCCTTACATCTAAACATGACCATCCTTTCTTATTCGTGTAATGAGTATGCTTGTAGAACTCGATTCTGTCAGACTCTACTTTTTCGGGTTCATTTTCCCCCTGTGAAATAAGAAAAACAATTCAAGTAGTACTAAAATTTTATTAGTAAAAGGAATTAAAACATTATAACTTACAAGTTCATCACGAGCCGCTACAAATGCTTTTGATCCCGTGAAATGATTATATATTAGCTTAGTTCGATTGACCTTGTTTATGTCGCATCGTTTCTACAAAGAAAATTTAAACATTATAACTTTAATAACAATGATAATAACATGAATTTAAATTACCTTATGTTTTGAATCGATCCACATGTCACAAAGTCTATTCCAATTTTCCGGGTTCAACTCTGGCACTTCCATTTTACGAGCTTCTTCCTCTAAGCGTGCACTTTCAAACAATTGTTTTAACTTGTAGCGCCACTATCGGCTTCTGTTTTTCAGAATATCCTCACAGCTATCTTTCACGTAATGCTCGTCCAAATTAATATCAAACCTCTCCTAATTATTTGTGTTTGAAGAAACATACAAAATGATCAAAATCCCTTTCATATTAAAATAATAATCATCAAAGCTGCCAACATACTAATTAGCTTCAAAGTGAAGTTCCTTAGAAAGGCATGGATTGCAGTTCAAAAAAATTCTTTGCACTGATAAATGTTGCTCTTAACAACCTATCTACATACCTAAAGTCACTAGTTCCTATTCCCAGCGAGGTGATGTTACAATTTGATAAGTTAAGGAGAACCTTTCTATGAAAAGAAAACAGAAAAAATCAAAAATTTCATCATGTGGCTCTACACACTCTTTCCGAATATCTTGGAAGCTTAGATACTATAAGAGTATAGAATTCTTACATGACACCTAATTAGTGCTGCATCTTTGTCCTCTCTTGTGAGTTCCTTCCACTTGTTTGGAAGCGAAATAAAATTTCGAGCAATTTTCCCCAA
Organism: Solanum sitiens; assembly: GCA_016801875.1. Lineage (NCBI taxonomy): Eukaryota > Viridiplantae > Streptophyta > Magnoliopsida > Solanales > Solanaceae > Solanum > Solanum sitiens. Next base: position 213,386 of record JABWTJ010000012.1, on the reverse strand, counting down.
CTCATTGGATAATTTTGCCGATTGATCTGGTTTAGTTGGCCTTCCTTTACCAATCGGGATCTCTATTTTCATCTTTCTTCCCATAGCCTTCTTCATTTTTTCAAGACCTTTACCTCTAATCTTGCCACGACCATTCTTGATTCCAGTAGAAGCATGTGATGAAAAAAATTAAAGTCAGTTCAAAGTACAACCTAAAATTTAAAAAATATTGCACGCATGAAAGAAAGGTATGAAGACTAACAAAATACAAGTTATGATGAAGAAGTTGTTACATGTTATCTGTTGCAATATTATTTAACTCCATAGAGTCAATATTTGCAACTTACATAACATATTGATAAAACAAAAGCAAATGAAATTGCTCATACCAACATTCAATGGCTTTGAGGTTAAGAAAAATGTGAGTAAGATTATATGTGATATCATGAAGCTTTACTTCACAAGTTAAATCCACATATCTTGAGTTGATGATTTAATTACTGTAATAACAATAAAGATCATCATAAAAATCATTCGATGTTAACACCCTTTTAGTCTACCAATGGTCTACACATAGAATAATTAAGGAAATTTGAAAGTAGAATTCATCAGCTTATAAGTTATTTTTTTTTGTTTCTGTCCAGCAATGTTTGTAGTAGATTATTACAGCTTTTTAGTTATTTATTTTCCCTATTTCTAAGTAGCAGATGTTGCAGTAAGGAGGTTATTACTCCACTTTCTCATTCAGTTGTAGTAGGCAGTTTTAGTAGTCAGTAGATAGTTATTTTCCCTATTTTGGTGTTATATTTAATGTATTTGAATTCAGTGAAATGATAAGCAGAAACTTAATTTCAGTTTTTGAGTACTTTAACTCAAGAGATTGCAGGTTCTATCTTAACGAACCAGCACCATAAGTCGTAAGAAGAAAACTTTAGATTTCATATTGCAGCGTCCCATAACGAAATCCATAACCGGGACCAGAACAAATTGGTATCAGAGACGGGAGTCATGGGAGACGAAATTCAATATCAACTAGCACAATTGGTGAACTTGTTCCACGAAGAACGTGAAGCCAATTTGGCCAGACATGAAACAATAAATGCTCATTTGGATGCACTCGCAAAGAATTTAGAGAATTCTAAGATCGATTCTGATTCAACTGAACATATCAGTCAGAATCGTAGTTGGAAGGGTAAAAGCAGAGTGGCAGAAGGGTCGGGATCAGAAACATGTGAAAGTTTCATCATTCCTCGACATACAAAACTGGATTTCCCACGATTTAGTGGCCAAGATGACCCTTTGGGATGGTTGAACATGTGTGAACACTTCTTTCAACACCAACAATTTCTGGAAGAAGAAAAGATTGGACATGCTTCTTTTCATTTGGAGGGAAATGCACAACTTTGGTTTCTTCAATTGGAGACAGATCTACCACAACTGTCTTGGGATGACTTCAAACGTCATTGTAACCTTCATTTTGGGCCACCAATCAGAAGTCAGAAATTGGGAGAATTGGCTAAGTTACGCCAGATCGGGTCTGTGGCAGATTACCAAGAATCATTTGAGCAATTAATTTTGAGGGCTGGTACACTTACGCAGTCACAAAAAATTGAACTTTATATTAGCGGTCTTACTGATTATATAGAAATTGAGGTTGAGTTGCATAATCCTCCAGATTTGGCTACAGCGATGAGTTTATCCCGACTTTATGAACGCAAGGAACAATCCATTTGTTCGCAAGTGTTAGATGCTTGCAAATCAAAGACAACAGATTTCTCACCTCAACATGTCAGATTTGTGAAAAAACTGACCAAATCTTAAATGAAGGAAAGGCGACTTAAGAGACTCTGTTTCAACTGCGATGAACCATTCACTAGAGGTCATCAGTGCAAGAAGTTATTTTGTATCGACTATATATACGATGAGGAAGAATTTGTTGAAAAAAGGGGAAGTACTAATACTTTCCACACTTAGAGCTTGAGGACAAGCGCGATATGAAGAGGGGAGTAATGTTAACACCCTTTTAGTCTATCAATGGTCTACACATGGAATAATTAAGGAAATTTGAAAGTAGAATTCATTAGCTTATAAGTCATTTATTTTTTATTTCTATCCAGCAGTGTTTGTAGTAGATTATTACAACTTTTTAGTTATTTATTTTCCCTATTTCTAAGTAGCAGTTGTTGCAGTAAGGAGGTTATTACTTCACTTTCTCATTCAGTTGTAGTAGGCAGTTTTAGTAGTCAGTAGACAGTTATTTTCCCTATTTCAGTGTTGTATTTAATGTATTTGAATTCAGTGAAATGATAAGCAGAAAATTAGTCAGGTTTTTGAGTACTTCAAACTCAAGAGATCGCAGGTTCTCTCTTAACGAACCAGCACCATAGGTCGTAGGAAGAAAACTTCAGATTTCATATTCCAGCGTCCCATAACGAGATCCATAACAATGGACCATAACATTCGAGCAACTCGGAATTACAGAAAAGAGAGGAGAAGAAATTAAAGAACACACAAGAGATGAGTACACCTAATTTACTATTACATATTTTGTACTTTCACTATTTACAACTCTAATTGTATATTGTGACTATGTGAGTTCTGAAACTCTCAGCTTAAAATGTCTAGATTTCACTTTAAAAGAACGAAGCTTCATTGTGTTTCAAAAAGAATAGTGTCATGTGTAGAATAATCAAAGCTAAAGAAGCTTCATTTCTCAATTATCAATAATCTGCTTACCAGTAACTTGCTTATCATCCCCATCATCCGAGGTTGAATGATTTCACTGGAGTGAACAAAATCAATTTCATTTATCCTACTACTTTATTTGCCTAACTTCATTCTCACCATCCTCAAATCCTCAGACACTGAGCTAATGTCCATTTTCTCATTAAAAGTTTAACATACATGGAAGTTTCAATAGTTAATGTTTTTGGTTGCAACTTGGACAATAACCTAATCCTAATAAATTTAATAAAATGCATTACCTGTATCAACAACAAGGGCAATGTTATTTGATTCATCCGGTGATTGAGCGGCTTGAATTGTTTCCCCTGTAAGTGTAGTTCGCTTGAAGACACGTCCACCCGGTGCCATTGATTTGCAGAATTCTACGAAAACCACAATATGTAATTTAGTAAGTTCATAAGATATAAAATCCATTGGTTTAATAAAAATAGTAATATAAAAGTACTAATCATTGACAACTAAAGAAAAATCTGAAAAGAATAAAGGTTAACAATCTGGAAAGTCTCACACAAGTCATTTATAAATAGGAGCTCACTATCTTCTCGTCATAATAATAATTGAACTATTGAAGCATCACTGTAGATTAAAGAACCATTATAACATATGAAAGAGAACTTAATGCAAGAAATGTCCAAATTTGAAGTTACAAAAACTTTTCTGCAAAGTTGTTAACGATAAGGTGTTAAGAAGAGGTTTTGGATCTAACAGATATAGCGCCTCAAAAAGAAAATGCTTGTTTGTTTCAGAATTTTTTTAGTTGCCCTGCAAAATATTCATTTCAAATGGTTTTTATTCAGTTTATCTTAATTCAAAGTTCAACCCTATCCTAATTCTAAGAGACATGTTCAAGAAGCATCATTTGACAAACTTCAATATCATGTTTTCACAATCACAAATTCTCCATAAGAGAGTTACTTGAGACAGAGGGGTGATTATAAAAATGGACCCAGAAAAAAACTAATAGGCAATAACCTTGGTCATTCCAAATGGCTATTTATTTTTAGACTGGGTGCATATGACAGGTTGTACACAAAGGACAGGGTATACATATGGGAAATCACTAGAGATCATGCGTGCCAACTATGCAGACAGGAGGACGAGAGCCTCTCCAACTTGTTCTTCACTTGCTTAGAAGCACAGCGAATATGAAGGAGGATCCTAAGGTAGCAATGTGTAAAGGTAAATACAGTTCTGCAATTGGCCTTTGTTTCTGCAGCTCTCCTTCAACCGGATCTGGGTAATGGGGAAACTCAAACATATATCACTTACCTCAGGTGACTTACAACTTCCAACTATGCCTCTTAGTTTCATTTCTTCAAAAATATATAGTACTCAATTCCATTCTGGTTTGTTGCAGTTGGTTAGTAGCCATGACAACTGTAGGTTCAACTGCGGCCTATGGAGCACATCACCTTAAGGGTGGAGATACATGGAAGAACATACTCTAATTTGATACTGAATACTTAACAAAAATAGAAATACAAATTGTCTGCTTCTACCAGATTCATTTCTTTCCTTTTCTTTTTGTCCCATGAGATGTTAAAGTAATGTTACAGTTTTTGTTGTACACTTAGATTCTCACTCAATTCTATCAAGAAATAAAAAGTTGTCTCTCGCATTTACGTCTCTGATGATATTGAAAGACTTCAATAATAACGTGAAACCCGGTACCATATTAACGTGGATTTAACTATCTTTGTTCTGAAAATCAGCTAAATCTGTTCTTTTAATTTAAATTTGTATATATGAATTTTAAGAAGGATGGTCAAAAAGCTCAAAGCATGATATGATTCAAAACTAACATGGAGACACAAGCAGTAACAACAGTTGTATAGTGAGAAACCAAATGCAGACTTGGACCATAGACAATTGCAAGAAATTGCCTTGTAATGCTGCACTAAGTAGTTAAATGTGCACAATTGCTTTAATAGAGAAGATGTAGTAGTCAAAGCAACTTTCCGATCGCGCTCTTTAATGGGTTAGTCATCATGCAAGAGGGAAACGTCCAAGGGATGTGGTCTTTAGATGACATTTATAGCTATTGTATACTACCTATAGAGAGAAAGAGACTTTGAATATTTTCATGACAAGATAAATCCACCAAATGCAATAGTGAAACAAATAGTGCAAGAGGTTCATTTTAGAAAGGCAGTCAAGACACACACAATAACATGGTTGGAGAATTTCAACTACTACCAAACATTGAAGTGACAAAACATAGCCAAGGTCATAGAGATTGTATGACATATAGCATAAGTAGTAGTTAATGTATAACACAAAGGGTATTTGAGAATGTCTAAGAATGAAGCATGTTGCTAAATCCCAAGTCATTTTTCTTGTACACAACTCCAATTTAGGTAATACAATCAGTTAGTAATGAAAGATAAATATCATGTTTTCACAATGTATCCCCTCTTACCTCGAAAAACATCAATAGAAGCAAAACGTAGGACAATTTTGCTTCCATAGAAGCCCTAGATTATGCTTCACTAGTATGTGCCACACACCAACTGTAAATATATATGCATACCTTGCGAAACTGTAATCGACATAGTAAATGAGAGTGTTCGTATTTCAAGATTTTTGTTATCTTCTAGTTGAAAATATGAGACAAATATAAAGGAAGATCAATGTATATGTTACAAATAATCAATGAACAAATCATTCAATATACGATTGCGACATATATTATCTGTTTAATATTGTTCAAACATAATATAGGAGGACAAATACATACCTCGTCTTCTTGTTTAGGTTTAGAAATTCTTCTTCACTTTGCAAATCAACTCTTTTTGTTCCTTTTTTCATATATATATTAGTGGTTATGCTAAAATTCTTTTGGAGCCAAAACCCAAAAATAATTAAGCGCCAAAAGACAGTTTCTTTCTCCATTTTCTCCATTTTGTAATTCTATTTGGTGGGTGAATACGAAAAAGTGAACTAGTGCTGCAAACTAATCCAGAAACTTAGGAAGTAGAGAAGTACGTGATCAACTTTATTTTTAACCCAACACTATTTTATTTCTCATGCTAATATTTACAAAGTAAAATTACCCACACAAAAGGACATAAATGTCCATCAATACTTTAGAAAATAAAATTGCGCACACAAAAAGACATATATGTCATACAATGTTATTTATCAAATTGAACAACATGTTGTCGAATCTATAGACCTATAAGAAATATAAAGTCGATATCTTATTGATTGGACTAACATTCGCAGCTCCTTCAGCTGAAACCCAAAATCCTTGGTCTGGTTCTGGTTGATTATCCTAACAAGTAACAAAACATTGAACCTAGAGAACCCATTCCAAAAATTAGAGGAGTTGAGCTAAGAATAACACATTGGACCTATTTTTTCTTCCATCGGCTTCGATTTTGTTGCTAAACAAGGTAACTAGAGTAGGAGCTTGTGAAGACATGAACAATCGTATCTGAGATGACATGCAAAGATACATATCTCTGAAATTGGAACTGAAGCAGCTCTACAAACTTCTTGAATGGATTAAATTGTGTACTTCAAAGATAAAAATATCATAAAGCTAGCACAAATTGATAAATATTTTAATATATTAGAATAGCTTTGTGATAGTATATCAGGTTATTTTATAAAATTTTGCTTAATTGTTAAGATTGTATAAAAAATTGAGACAATTTGATAGTTTTATAAGTTATGGGTTTTATGATTCTGAGAAAACATGCAACATAAAATGTACAAACAAAACTTTAATTTCATATCATGATTTTAAGTCATTATTTCATATCACATGACCAAATTGGACCTGAATATTTACACCAAATTAATAAATGCATAACATGTCATTACAGATAAATGTTTTCTCATCCTATTATATATATATATATATATATATATATATATATATATATATAATCACACTTAATTAAATCATTATTATAACTATATATATTCAAACATTGTGTTAAAGGTGTTTTTAATGCAGTATCACTTAAGTAAATTTACTTTACTATAGATAATCTCATCATAAATTATGTCAATCAAAAATTAATTTTCTGTTGAAGGTTAAACAATTATTCACACTATTAAAGACCAGTTAAACTAAAACCAAAAGGCAAAAATAAAAACTTCACCCTTAAGTCTTTAGCAACAACAAAAAAGCAAACGACAAGCAACTCAAGCTCAAATCCAAATGCTGGTATGACGATAAAATATGGTATATGCCTAAAAAAATCATTCTACTAAGTTTGGTGACTATTCGGTTGATGGATGTCGTGAATTTGTGAAGAAGGGTGATGATGGAACTAAAGAAGAATTTATCTGTGCTAATTGTGGATGTTTTAGAAGTTTTCATCGAATGAATAGTCAGTCATTGTTTTATCCTCCAGTATTTCGATCTCGCTTCATTCACCCACATGTTATTACACATGGTGGTGGAAACGCACCGAGTTTTCATCCTTTCACGGCTCGAGTTATGTTAGTTCAGTACATCAGGCCTGTTTTTTTACTATTATCCATGATCTGATAAATCTTCAGCCCATGAGAATGTTCTTTGTGATCCTTGTTGGCATCATAACTAAGAATAAATATGAACTAAGATGACATTCTTTATTTTATTAGCATAAATTTATGTTAATAAATTTCTAGTATTCTTTTTTATATTAGAAAAGAGAAGGAAGACTTTAAGTTGAATTCATTTTAATGAAGTGTATAAGTTCTTATTTTCATATGGTTATCTAGATGCTTGATGAAATAGAATTGTAATTTGTTTGATTAATTGTTTCTTGCAATATTACAGTAAGGAAAAGAGAGTAAATGTGTACATTTGACTGTGAAATGCTTATATCAGATCGTTTATTAACTTTGTCTTCTATTCATTATTTTTTAATTTATTGCAAAAATTACCTTATAATTCAAGTACTTGACAAAGTATAAATTTTATATTCTAATCTTGTGAGTTACTAGTTTAATAATTTAACATTAAAGCCATGCTTTTGTTTCTTCAACTGAATAATAATAATAATTAAATAGCATGTTCATCTTTTGTCAACTTAACTAGATTTTTATTTTAAAACAAACAAAACAATATCAATTTTTTTTAATAAAAAAATTAATGCCGAGTAAATAAAATACATTAAAAACTTAATAGGTGAGATTTTTCAAATTTTTTTACAACCTTTCTTGGTTTATTAAAAAAACACACGCATAATGTATTTAAGAAGTTAAATTACAATACAGTAATATACAATTGTTTTGTTGACAAAACACATTTTAAATTTATAAAACATAAGAGTTTAAATATTCAATTCATTTTATTAAAAGAATGAGTATTCTGATTGATATGTCACATTGTAATGACCCGAAAGGTCATTTCGAAAATTTTGAATATTCATTTAACTTGTATTAATATGTCGATGGGTTGCAGATAAATGACATAATCAATAGTTAATGGGCTAAAGTGGTTATTTATTAAAGATCCTTTGCCACTAAACTCATGTATTAAAAGTAAGTTAGTGAATTTTTTTAGTTTTAATAAATAATTTATTATGAAAAGAAAGGGAGTCAGACACTTTACTTAAGCGGACGCACAAGAGAGGAAAGGAAAAAGAAGAAGAAAAATTCGATTTTTAGGCAAGTAGACCACCTTCTTTCGGTGTAGGATTTTCATGACACCGGATTCCACATTTAGATCTTGTGTTCTATGTCAAAAGTAAAATGAATTAATTATGTGAACACTAACTAGGGTGACTTAAGGGTTTGACTTGGTCTAGGTAAGGGTATGGGACTCTACCTATACATTGCACTAGTTGGTCTTGAGGGAAGTCCTAGAAGGTTGTTCTTATGTTCTTATAAAGTAAATTTTATGTATATGTTGACTTTACATGTTAATGATCCTATATCATGTTGGTTTCACTTATGAACATGCTATTGGTCTATATTGCTAAATATGATGATGTCTAATATTGATGCTACGTTATGTAAAGTTAGGCATTATTTGTAATCCTTTGTTTGGTTTACTTGGTTGAGTAAGGTTATGGACTTTACTTGGTCATTGCACTTGTAGGCTTGATGGGGGGTTATGAGTAGGGGTCTTGCATATGTTGTATTGTTATGAACTCTTATACATGCTTTGTTATTATGACATGATGTTGAAGTTGTTTCGGTTATGTACTCAACTAAGTTATTATACATGTTGACTTGACTATACTTGATGATGTTGGTCTTGTGTTGTACATGGTCTTGACTTAAGGATTATGTGATGATTGGCTTATATGGGATCTTGGTTGTGCATAAGGCTTTTCACAGTAACTTAGTATGCTTTTGATCAAATGTCCCCTTTAGCATGATTTCTAAGTTTATGTGTGCATGTGTTTCCATACTTAGTACAAGTGGTGTACTAACCCATATTTATCCTTTTTTCCCCAAACATTTTAGGTTCCGGTCGTGGAAGGGTTCATGGCCAAATTGCAAGGAAGACTTGGATCATTTCTCCAAGTGTGGGTATGTCCTCAAGATCCGAGGATGATGCCTTTCTCACTCTACCTATGTTACTTGTTATAGTCCAAGGATATTCATTTCACTCTTATTGTTCAAGACATTGTTATAATCCTAAGTGGCAATTATACATTTGTGTAAAGGCTATGCCCGAATTGGTAGAAGAATGTCGTTCAACTATACTTCATGATAATATGAATATCTCTCGTCTAACGGTTCATGCTCAACAAGTTGAAGAAAGTAGACTAAGGAGAAAGAATAGAGAGGCCAAGAGGTCCAAGTCTTATGAAAGTGGTTCTTCAGGGGGAAGGTTGGAAATTCAAGACAAGCCTAGGTTGTTTTCCAATCAAGTTCCTTCTAAGTTTCCCAAGGCTCGTGATGATAGGGTGCCTAACCCTAGTTTTCAAAATGGAAGAGGTACTAGTTCACGAAGCAAGAAGCCTACTTGTGGAAAGTGTGGGAAGAAGCATATGGGTGAATGTCTAGTTGGGACGGACAATTGGTTTGGGTGTGGAAAAATTGGTCAAAATGTTAGGGATTGCCCTAATGGGAAGGGGAAAGACAAAGGAAGAGGGCAAGCTCAAGCAGGGGTTCTAATGTGGATGCTCCAAGAAAGAATCGCTTTTATGATCTCCGCTCTAGGGGTGAACAAGAGAGTTCTCCCGATGTGGTGACCGGTATGTTACAAGTATTCTCTATTGATGTTTATGATTTACTTGATCCGGGTGTTACATTGTCTTTTGTTACTCCTTTAGTAGTTAACAAATTTGATATTTTGCCCGATATCCTTAATGAACCTTTTATGGTGACTACCCCGGTAGGTGATTCGGTGATTACAAAAAGGGTGTATAGAAATTGTCCTATAATGTTGCCCAATAGAGTTACTCATGTTGAACTAGTAGAACTTGATATGGTCGACTTTGATGTCATATTGGGAATGGTTTGGTTGCATGATTGGTTTGCTTCCATTGATTGTAGAACTAAAGTTGTTAAGTTCAATTTCCTCATGTACCCATCTTAGATTGGAAGGGGGGAAATTCTATTCGTAGAGGTCGTATCGTTTTTTGTTTAAAAACTTGTAAGATGATCTCTAAAGGGTTTATACTATATTGTAAGAGTCAAAGATTTAGACTCCGAAAATCCTTCATTGAGTTAGTCCCCGTAGTGATGGGATTCCCGGAGGTGTTTCCTAATGATCTTCCCGGAATCCCCCCCGAATGAGAAATTGATTTTGGTATTGACTTGCTACCGGATATGAATCCCATTTCAATTCCTCCTTATCGGATGGTTCCGGCAGAATTGAAAGAGTTAAAGGCTCAAATCAAGGACTTGTTAGACAAGGGTTTCATTAATCCTATTATTTCTCCATGGGGTGCTCCAGTGTTGTTTGTGAAGAAAAAAGATGGGTCCCTTAGGATGTCTATTGATTACCGACAACTCAATAAGGTCACTATAAAGAACAAGTAGCCTCTCCTAGGATTAATGATTTATTTGATCAACTCCAAGGTGCGAGTTACTGTTCTAAGATTGATTTGAGGTCGGGTTATCACCAACTTAGGGTGAGAGGTGAAGATATACCTAAAACGGCTTTTCGAACTAGATATAGTCACTATGAGTTTCTAGTAATGTCATTTGGGTTGAAACATGTCCCGGCAACTTTCATGGACCTAATGAATAGGGTGTTCCAAAATTACTTAGATTCCTTTGTCATTGTTTTCATTGACGATCTTGGTATATTCGAAGAATGAGGGTGCTATTGGAAGTCCTCAAGGAACACCAAATTTTTGCCAAGTATAGTAAATGTGAATTTTGGCTGAGATCACTTGCATTTCTTGGTCATATCATCTCTAGTGAGGGTGTAGAGGTCAATCCGAGAAAGACCAAAGCGGTCAAGAATTGGCCTAGACCTTGGGCTCCAACCGATATGAGACGTTTCTTGGGTCTAGAGGGTTACTATACAAGGTTTGTCGATGGGTTTGCGTCTATTGCATCTCCTTTGACAACCTTGACCCAAAAGAATGTGAAATTTGAGTGGTTGGAGGCTTGTGAAAGAAGTTTCCAAGTGTTGAAAGATAGGCTTACCTCCGCTTCGATGTTGACCTTACCGGAGGGTACCAAGGGTTTTGTGGTATATTGTGATGCTTATTGAATTGGTTTGGGTTTGTTCCTTATGCAACATGGTAAGGTTATAGCTTATACCTCTAGGAAACTCCAGGTTCATGAGAAGAACTATCCAACTTACGATCTTGAGTTAGCGGTCGTGGTGTTTGCCTTGAAAATATGGAGGCATTATCTTTATGGTGTAGTTTTAGTAGTGGTGTTGCAGCTCAGCAGAGTGGGGTAAAGGTACCACCCAGATTGGAGGTGGACGAGGGGGCCACTGTTATGCTTTCCTGGGGAGACCTGAGGTGGAGACCTCTGATGTGGTTATTACAGGTATTTTGAAATTCTTATAATAATGCTAATCTCAAAATCAAAAAATAAAATGCTAATTATTCTTTCTAGATAAATAAAATAAAAATTAAATTCTAATGATGTAATGGTGGTTATCCACCTCGATGGTTTATCTGAAGCAACTTAAAATTAATTGCAATTTCAATATCATCCATGATTTTAATTGTATAAACAAATCTCATTTCGGCTATATTGAATATTGATTTTGAAAAAAGCAGTACACATAAAGCTCGACGAGCACAAAGTTGAAAACCAAAATAAGCACACCAGTCAACTTAAACATGTTTCAGTTTCCATCGCTAAAGAAGCCACTACAAAGTAGATTAAGAGTTTTTGCTAATAATATATTTTATCCTATTTCAAGTTTACCACTAAAGCAACATTTCCTGATGATGATGAAGAGTAATCTCCCACAATATCTATTGGCAGTTCGACTATCAATACATATATCAAATTTAATTAACTAAAATATATGGTATATTGTGTTATGCGAATAGATAAAATAGGAAAGAAATCAACTTTATTTTATGTGAATTTGGACGGCAACTCATGAACATAGAAAATGTATTTTTATTAATTAACTTAGTCATTTATTGAGTACTAAATATGTCATCCTTTTCATACTAAAAAATATAAAATTAGCTACAGAATTTTTCAGTAATCCCTGGTTAATCCATAACTAAATAGTTTCTAACTTGTCTTAAAAAACTCTGATCGAATTAATTCCATATATGAATATACAAAACAAGTACTTGATAATACAGAAACAGAAAGTAGATGAAAATTAATATCTGAAGTACTCCAAAAATCATGAATTACTTCAATAAAATACAAAGGTTTGTTTTATTAATTATTTCCAAATGCATTTGATCATCCAATGCAACCCTAGTAAGCATACACCTCAATTTTCCTCCCATCTATATTATATACAACTATTTTGCCTATTTCCCCTCACCGCTAGACTAGTTTCCTAGCTAACTCTCCTTCAATTAATTGATCTCTTTCTTATGGATTCTAACAACAACAAGCATTTTCTTGTGAAATATCTTGAGTGTAGGCATAACTATGTAGCTACATCTAATGGTTATATGGTTGTGGTGCTGAAACCCTTGAATCCTTCATTTGTGTGCTGCTTGTCATTACCATCGAAATTTTCATAGAAAAATTGAGGTGGAGGTAGAGGACGGGGCAGAAAGTCCCATCATTTCTATTAATCATCCTAGTAACGGTACTTGTTGAAATCACAAGATCAATCATACTTTTTTTCAACACATATATCTCTCGCTTGTTGATTTGATTTCTTTCGTAGGTCAAATGTGATTTATCATATCATCATAAGTAGAAATATGAGCTCTCTCTTTTTTAGGGCAATCTTTAAATTGTATAATTACCGTCAATTTAAAGATTATAGAACTACACATCTAAAGGCAAAATTTTGTTGACTAAACTAAAAGAGAAGAAAAATTAATTGTTTTTTCTTTATTTCTTACTTAAAACGTCAAAGGAATTTTTAGTTCTAGAATTTAAAATTTTATAAAGGTCATTAATTATATCTTCACTATAATAACAGGTACTCCCCTTGTTATCATGGATGATCCACCACCACCATAATACACAGTGAAAACTAGGGCGCAACTTTGTGAAACGTCTGAGAAGAACAACATTGATGTGGAGACAAATATGGAGATGGATGGAAGAGAGATAAAAGTAAGGAAGTTGAAAAGAAAGTACAATGATTTTTCGTCTTTTTTAGTGAGGATAAGTTTGGATTGTCACGACCCGAGTGTACACCCTAGACGTGGCTGGCACTCGAAGACCATTGGTGGTCCCCAAGCGAACCCTCATCCTGGCTGACTACAAGCGAAAGACTAACTTAAGCATGCAAAAGCTTAAAACATAATGAAATTCATAAAACTTAAATACAAACTTTAACTCAAATGAAAACTTTGAATAATCAAATTGATATATTCAACTTTCCATAAATAGGCAACTTTAGTCTTTAAAACATTTAATAAAATAAATTAGTAATACAGACTTCTTAACTAAACAGACTATCTATGAAACCTCTAACTGATAAAGATGGAAGTCAGGACAATACCCACGACCTCCTAACTAAACAGAAAAGTAAATGAAATGCTCCGGAAACAAGGAGGCTCACCATGGCTAATGTCACGCCCCGAGCCTACACCCTGGGCAAGACTGACAATCGAAGACCATTACTGTCCCTCAAGAGAAACCTTGGCCTAGATTACTCAACTCAGCGAAAGACGAAACTAAACTTAAGCAAGAATAAGACATGTTTAAAGGAAAGTACTTCATATAAAAAAATCTTGCCAAAATGACACTTAAGTCTCAATTACTGAAAAAAAACTCCAAACTGAAATACTATTGTCTACGAATCCTCTAAACTGAATGAAGAGGGATGTTGGAACAGACCCCACAACATCCTAAAAGCTAGACTAATAAAGCAATCAAAAGGATGTCCTCCGAAATGCAAGGAGGCTCACCACTAACTCTGGAGCTCGTTCTGGGTCAACGAAGCGCTGCGTGCTGATCCTGGGTACCTGCGTCTGCATCATAAAATGATGCACTCCAACTGTCATCAGTACATTGAATGTACGAGTACGCGATTTAGAAAGCTAAACGATGACTTAAGCTTGAGGGGATTAGATGAACTTACCTTGGCTCTTCTCAACTCAAGAATATGCTTAACTCAAAGGATATACATATGAAGCAGTTTAAAACGCATGCGATATATATATATATATATATATATATATATAACCTATAAAACAGTAAAACAACTCAGTTCGTTTTAGAATTGCAATAACAACACAACTTTACTTATATGTATAAAAGTAATATAACTTTGGTGGGAGATTCTCTAACCGACAACGACCACTATGATCCTAAGTGGTTATACAACGTCTTGCCCACACTACCAGAACTGTCCTATATCTTCCCATTGATATAGGACCTTACTTTGCTTAGTGGATCCACTAGATAAACTTACGTGATCATCTAAGAAGTATGATCCATCAATTCCCATGATGACTTCATGGTTTACATGGATACTTGAGTTTATATGAACTCTCATCCCCACATCGGTGCACAATAATACTCCCAAAACATACTTTAGCTCATACTTTTAATAAAACTTTCTTTTCTTTGGGTTGAGATAATTTGTTGAACAACTTTAGCTTTTAAAAAACTCCTTTTTGGAATCAATGTTCCCCTTTTAGTTCAAAACTCTTTTGGAACTCTTAGTTCCCTTTTACTCAATGTGAAACATTTCTTAACCTTTAGGGAATACTTAGTTCCCTTATAGCTTTCGAGAAATGAACTCAACTCTTGCTCTTTACTTAACTTGAAACTTAACTCTTAGGGAATACTTAGTCCCTTATAGTCTTTGAGATGTTTACTCAACTCTTTACTCTTTGCTCAACTTGTAACTTTAGCCTTAAAACAAAGTTAGAATAATTGTTCAAGACTCTTTGAAAACTTTAAGAACTCACTTTGACTTGCTTCTTAACTTTTAGACTTTGACTCTTAACTTCTTTGACTTTGATCTTAGCTTCTTTTGAATTGGATTATGGATTCAAGGATCATGATCTCATATTTATGTATGATTTCATGATGTTAAATTTACTCTACAGTGTTGTAATCAACTAGTAATGAGAGATACATCACTTAGGAACTAGTATGGAAAGATAGGGAAAGAACGGAGTCTCAAGGGGGTCGGGGCGCTTTGAGAGGCGCAGGGCGCCAGGGCCTATCGGAGAGACCCTGGTCTGGGGTGCTATGGCTGGTGCTCCGCGCCAGGACCTGCCTTGAGGCGCTCTGGCAGGCTCGGCGCCCCAATGGCCGTCTGACGGGACCTCCGACTTTATTTTTTGTTTTTCACCTCTAAACCTTCCCAAACTCCCATGAATCCCACCCCAAACACTTAGGATCACTAAATAACTCATTACCCAATAGTTTAGACCTGAAAAAAATCCAAAAACAAGGATCAAAACTACTAAATCAACTACAAATCAACCAACAAGAACTTTAAACTTTTCATCAAGACTTCAAGATTTACTTTCCAATGACTCTAAATTGTTGTAATAAATCAACTTGGAGGGTGGGTGAAAATACCCAACACCGAATTACCTCATATACCTTGATAGGGATCATCCCCACGAAATCCACACAACGTTCTTGGCTTTCTTGGACGATTCTTAGTCTTCTCTTCTTCTCTCTTTTTCTCCCAATCCCTAAGCGTTTTCAAAACTTGTAAAAACTGATTTTGGACTTAGTATTTACCCCTAATAACCTTAAAACGAATTAGGAATTAATAGGTGAAAAGTCAACTTTGCCCTTACTTAAATCCGGATTTGGAATTCCTTCTGCCCAACAGGCCAACTTCCGGAAGTCATATCTCCCTCATATGACCTCGGAATTTCTAAGACTTAGCGTCGTTGAAAACATCTTCCAACGAGATTTCCATCCATATAAAGAACTCATCCAAACTCCTTCTGAGCGGGAAGTTATAACAATTTGAAAATGACCAAAACTCACTTTTAAAATTTGGAAATTTTCGAGATTTCCTTACTTATTTCCAAATTTGATTTTTTTTCTTAGTTTAACCTAAATCTAGAATACGAGATGTTACAATATCTCCCCCTTGGGAACATTCGTCCTTGAATGAGAATTCTTTCTCTAAGTTAAGGGTAGTAACATCATTTCAGCACTCAACAACAAAATCAAGTAATAACATGCTTATACACAACCTTATAAAGTGCTAAGAAGAGAATTTAGTGCCTTGATCTTCATTCTCTCCGGATTCAAAGAGATGTGGATATCTCTTTTTCATATATACCTCAGCTTCCCAAGTCTCTTCTTCAATGAATTGGTTCCTCCAAAGGACCTTGACTGAAGCAACTTCCTTTGTCCTCAACTTGCGAACTTGACGATCTAAAATTTGAACCAAAATTTCTTCATAGGATAGGTTATCCTTAACCCCAACATTCACTGTTGGTACTATCAATGAAGGATCACCAAAGCACTTCTTCAACATAGAAATATGGAATACCGGATGAACCACTCCTAACTCTTGGGGTAGCTCCAACTCATAAGCCATATTGCTCACTCTCTTGGAGATTCTATAAGGTCCAATATACCGGGGACTATGTATCCCCTTCTTACCAAACCTCATAACTCCTTTCATAGGTGAAACCTTAAGATACATCCAATCATCTACCTCAAACTCTAATGGCCTCCTCCTAACGTCTGTGTAGGACTTTTGGCGACTTTGTGCTGTCTTCAACCTTTCTTGAATCACTTTCACCTTCTCCATATCTTGGTGAACTAAATCTGGCCCTATTAACCCTGCTTCGCCAACTTCGAATACCCAATGGGAAATCTGCATCTTCTCCCATAAAGAGCTTCTTATGAGGCCATTTGGATGCTCGGATAATAACTATTATTGTAAGCTAAGTCAATGATAGGTAGGTGATCATCCCAATTTCCCTTGAAGTCGATCACACAAGCTTTCAACATATCTTCTAAGGTTTGGATAGTATGTTATGCTTGTCCATCTGTCTAAGGATGAAAAACAGTACTCAAATTCACCTTTGAACCCAAACCTTTCTAAAAGGATTTCCAGAATTGTGCAGTAAATTGTGCACTTCTATCTGAAATAATGGATATTGGAACTCTATGAAGTCTTACCACATCTTGAAGGTACAACTTTGCATAATCTTCGGCCGAATAAGTAGTATTTACCGGCAAAAAATGTCCTGACTTTGTCATTTTGTCGACAATCACCTAAAAAGAATCATGTTTCCTTCGCGATCTTGGCAAGCCTGTGATGAAGTCCATATTAATCATCTCACACTTCCATTCCAGAAGTTAATATGTTCTGAGCTAAACCTCCAGGCCTTTGGTGTTCCACTTTCACTTGCAGACAATTTAAACACTTGGCAACAAACTCAACTATGTATTTCTTCATGACTTCCCACCAATATACCTCCCTCGAATTACGGTACATTTTGGTGGAACCCGGATGAATGGAATATCTAGAGCTCTGAGCCTCCTCCAAAATCCTCTCTTAGAGTCCATCCACCCTAGGTACACATAATCTGCCTTTGTACTTCAGCGCACCATCTCCCCTTTGTTCAAAAGCCAATACTCTTTGGTTATGGACACTTGCCTTCAAACCAAGAAAAATAGAGTCTTGGTCTTGCTTCTCTTTCACCTCTGACACTAATGATGATTCAGCCCCATTGGTCACCACTATGCCTCCTTCTGTGGAGTCCATAATCACAGTCGTTCAAGTATGTGCACATCTTTTGCTAACTCCCTCTTTTCTTCTTCGACATGGAAAGTGCTTCACATTGACAAACCGCTTAAGGCATCAGCAACCACATTAGCCTTACCTGGGGGTAATGAATACTCATGTCATAATCCTTAAGTAATACCAACCACCTTGTCTGTATGAGGTTGAGCTCTTTCTGAGTGAACACGTATTGGAGGCTCTTGTGATCAGTGAATATATCCACATGAACACTATACAAATAGTGACGCCATATATTTAAAGCAAACACTACTGCAGCCAATTCTAAGTCATGACTTAGATAATTCTTCTCATGAACTTTCAAATGTCTGGAAGCATAAGCTATGACCTTGCCATTATGCATTAACACACATCCCAAGCCAACTTTTGATGCATCAGAATACAACACGAAGCCTTCAGTACCCTCTGGTAAGGTCAAAACCGAGCGGTAGTCAATCTCTTTTTCAACTCTTGAAAGC
The DNA here is from genome assembly GCA_016801875.1 of Solanum sitiens. Taxonomy (NCBI): domain Eukaryota; kingdom Viridiplantae; phylum Streptophyta; class Magnoliopsida; order Solanales; family Solanaceae; genus Solanum; species Solanum sitiens. Next base: position 194,939 of record JABWTJ010000012.1, on the reverse strand, counting down.
TTTTCTCACAAGCTTCAGACCATTGAAACTTGACTGTCTTTTGAGTTTATTTGGTCAAAGGAGAAGACATAGATGAAAATCCTTTAATAAATATCCTATAATAGCCATCCAAGCCCAAGAAACTCCGTACATCTGTTGGAGATGTGGGTTTAGGCCAACTCTAAACTGCCTCAATCTTCTGTGTGTCAACTCTAATCCCTTCACCAGAAATAATGTGGCCTAAGAATGCCACAAACTTAAGCCAAAACTCACACTTGGAGAACTTGACATACAATTCTTTGTCTCTCAACGTCTGAAGAACAATCATTAGATGATTAGCATGATCTTCTTCATTTCTTGAATAAATCAGTATGTCATCAATGAAGACGATGACAAACAAATCTAAACAAGGTTTGAAGGCTCTATTCATAAGATCTATGAACGTTGCAGGTGCATTAGTCAAACCAAAGGACATAACCAAAAATTCATAATGCTCATACCTTGTTCTAAAAGTTGTCTTGGGAATATCACATTCCCTTACTTTCAACTGATGATAGCCTGATCTGAGGTCAATCTTGGAAAAGCAAGAAGCACCCTGAAGTTGATCGAAAAGATCATTTATCCTTGGAAGAGGATATTTATTATTGATGGTCACCTTATTCAATTGGCGGTAGTCTATACACATCCTAAGGGACCCATCTTTCTTCCTTACAAACAAGACCTGAGCGCCCCAAGGTGAGACACTTGTTCATATGAAATCTTTATCTAATAGATCTTTCAATTGCTCTTTTAGCTCTTTTAACTCTGCTGGTACTGTTCTATATGGTAGAATAGAGATAGGAAGAGTATCTGGGATGACGTGTATGACGAAGTCTATCTCTCTTTCGGGAGGGACTCCGGGTAGATCATCAGGAAAGACTTCTGGCAACTCACTGACTATAGGAACTGACTGAATGGAAGATACCTCAACACTTGAGTCATTAACTCGGACTAAGTTATAGATACATTTCTTAAGGTACGAGATGAAACGACCCTTAGGAACTTCTGAACTACTAGCCCACTCTATGACTGCTCATTTGGAATTTGGAACTTGACAACTTGAGTTCTGCAATCTATTGATGCATAAAAGGCATGGAGCCAATCCATACCCAGAATGACATCAAAATCTACCATGTCCAATTCTACTAGATCAACCATGGTATTCTTGTTATTGATGGAAACAGGACAATCACGATAGACTATTTCCGCTAGAATAGACTCCCCAACAGGTGTAGAAACACAGAAGGGTTCACAAAGCTTTTCAGGGAGAATTTCAAACTGATTTTCAACATAAGGTGTTACAAAGGATAAACTTTCTCTTGTGCCTAATCAGGCATAAACATCAAAATTAAAGACTTTGATCATACCCGTGACAACATATGGGGAGTTCTCTTGCTCTTGGCGGCTAGTGATTGCATAGAGGCGATTTGCCCCTCCACCGGTACCAGAAGTGGCTCCCTAGGTGCAGCCCCGTTAGGTGGAGCAAATGATGAAGATTGGGCTCTATTGCCCGGATTTCCACCACCTTGCTTATTATTAGGGCACCCTTTCATGAAATGACCCTCTTGACCACACTTGAAACAACCTATCAGTCCATCACGACATCTACCAGGGTAGTTACTACCACATTTACCACACACAGAAATCCCACTACCTCCTTGTGCCAGACTACCATGAGACTGAGCCAGCCTAGCCTTGAAGTGATGAGAATTATGACCGCTATACTCACATCAGTTTATGGGTGCAGGTGCACTAGCAGATGATGGTGCATGCCCCTTTGATTTATGGAATTGTGGTCAGTTTTAACCACCTATTAGTTGGCCAGACACATTCCCAGTCTTTGCCTTCTTGTTTTGGTACTCTTCTCTGTCCTTCACATTCTCTTCTTCGACTTGTTGCACATATATCATCAGCCTGGATATGTCCATGTCACCTATCAACATGGCAGCCCTACCTTTGTTACTTAAAGCACTAACCAACCCAGCAACAAACAGACTCATTCTGCTCCTCATGTCTTTCACCATCTCCGGAGCATAGCGAGCCAGTTGGGTGAACTTCAACCCATACTCATGTACACTCATGGAGTCCTATTTCAAAGTAAGGAACTCCCTCACCTTTTCTTCCTTCAGTTCGCGAGGGAAAAACCTCCCCAAGAAGGCTTCTTTAAACAAGCCCAACTTGGATGTGGTGCACCCTCGACTCTACTATACTTCTATTGATCAAACCAGGTTCTAGCCACACCCTTAAGTTAATATGCAGCCAATTCAACCCTCTCAACATTCACCACATGTATCACCTCAAATACCTTCTTTAACTCTTCCACAAAGTTTTCTGGATCCTCACTAGTTCTTAATTTGGTGAAACTGGGAGGATTCATTCTCAGAAACTTGCGAACCCTCGAGGTGTCAGCCCCCTCCTATCGAGCTCCTCTCTATTGCCCGACTTGATTAGCAACTCCTTGAATTAACAATCGAATAGCTTCCCGAAATTTAGCATTTGTAACCTCTCATTGAGGTTGCATATCTGGTGCATTTGGGACCTCTTGTTTCTCAACATTCCTTCGTGGTCGACCTCTAACTGCTCTTCTTGGAGGCATGATGATCTGAAAATTACGTGTAAGCACAAATTAGAGAAAGACTTTAGAGATAAACTCTTCGCACGAAAGAAGATGAAAGAAGGAAAACATTCCTAAATGTTGTAGCCTCTTAATCATAGATGTGGCGCGCTTCTCACCGACGACTAACACTCTATAGACACAGCTTCATAGACTCCCTAGGACTTTTGAACTCTGTTCTTTGATACCAAGTTCGTCACGCCCCGAGCCTACACCCTGGGCGCGACAGACACTCGAAGACCATTGCTGGCCCTCCAAGCGAACCTTTGGCCTGGCTTACTCAACTCAGCGGAAGACTAAACTCAACTTAAGCAATAATAAGACATGTTTACAAGAAAGTACTTCATATAATAAATCTGGCCAAAATCGCACTTAAATCTCAATTACTGAAAACAAACTCCAAACTGAAATACTATTGTCTACGAAGCCTCTAAATTGACTGAAGAGGGATGTTGGGAGATGCCCCACATCATCCTAAAATCTAGACTATAAAGGAATGAAAAGAATGTCCTCCGGAATGCAAGGAGGCTCACCACTAACTCTGGAGCTCGGTCTGGATCAACGAAGCGCTGCATGCTGATCCTAGGTACCTGCGCCGGCATCATAAAATGATGCATGCCAACTGGAATCAGTACATTGAATGTAACGATTATGCGAGTTGGAAATCCAAACGACAACTTAAGCTTGAAGGGATTAGATGAACTTACTTTGGCTCTTCTCAACTCAAGAATATGCTTAACTCAAAGGATATACATATGAAGCAGTTTAAAACGCATGTGATATGTGTGTGTATATATATATATATATATATATATATATATATATATATATATATATATATAACAGTGAAACAACTCAGTTCGTTTTAGAATTGCAATAACAACACAACTTTACTTATATGTATAAAAGTAATATAACTTTGGTAGGAGATTCTCTAACCGACAATGACCACTATGAGCCTAAGTGGTTATACAACGTCTTGCCCACGCTACCAGAATTGTCCTATACCTTGCCATCTATATAGGACCTTACTTTGCTTAGTGGATCCACTCGATAAACTTATGTGATCATCTAAAGATATTGATCCGTCAATTCCCATGATGGCTTCATCATGGAGACTTGATTTAATATGAACTCTCATCCCCACATCGGTGCTCAATACTACTCCCAAAACACACTTTATCTCATACTTTTAATAAAACTTTCTTTTCTTTGGGTTGAGATAATTTGTTGAACCCCTTTAGCTTTTAAAAAGCTCCTTTTTGGAATCAATGTTCCCCTTTTAGTTCAAAACTCTTTTGAAACTCTTAGTTTCCTTTTACTCAATGTGAAACATTTGTAAACCTTTAGGGAATACTTAGTTCCCTTATAGCTTTAGATAAATGAACTCAACTCTTGCTCTTACTTAATTTGAAACTCATCTCTTAGGGAATACTTAGTTCCCTTATAGTCTTTGAAATTTTTACTCAACTCTTTACTCTTTGCTCAACTTGTAACTTGAGCCTTAAACAAAGTTAGAATGATTGTTTAAGACTCTTTGAAAACTTTAACAACTCACTTTGACTTGATTCTTAACTTTTAGACTTTTGACTCTTAACTTCTTTGACTTTGATCTTAGCATCCCTTGTATAGGATTATCGATTCAAGCATCATGATCTCGTGTTTATGGATGATTTCATGATGTTAGATGTACTTTAGAGTGTTGGAATCAACTAGAAATTAGAGATACATCACTTAGGAACTAGTACGGAAAGATAGGTAAAGAATGGAATTTCCAGGGGGGTCGGGCCTATCGAACAGACCCTGGTTTGGGGCGCTCTGGCAGGCGCGGCGCCCCAACGGCCGTCTGACGGGACCTCCGACTTTATTTTTCGTTTTTCATCTCTAAACCTTCACAAACTCCCATGGATCCCACCCCAAACAATTAGGATCCCTAAATAACTCATTACTCAATAGTTTAGACCCGAAAACAGTCTGAAAGTAAGAATTAAAACTACTAGAGATCAATTACAAATCAACCAGCACGAACTTCAAACTTTTCATCAAAGACTTCAAGATTTACTTTCCAATGACTATAAATTGTTGTAATGAATCAAGTTGGAGGGTGGGTGAAAAGACCCAACATCGAATGATCTCACATACCTTGATAGGGATCACTCCCGACGAAATGCACGCAACGTTTTTGGCGTTCTAAGACAATTCTTGGTCTTCTCTTCTTCTCTCTTTTTCTCCCAAGACCTAAGTGTTTCCAAAAATTGTAAAAACTGATTTGGGACTTAGTATTTACCACTAAATAACCTTAAAATGAATTAGGAATTAATAGGGTGAAAAGTCAAGTTTGCCCTTACTAAAATCCGGATTTGGAATTCCCTCTGCCCAACAATCCAACTTCCGAAAGTCATATCTCCCTCATACGACCTCAGAATTTTGCAAACTTGGCGTCGTTGGAAAGATCTTCCAACGAGCTTCCATCCAGATAAACAACTCATCCAAACTCTTCCTGAGCTTGAAGTTATGGCTGTTTGAAAATTACCAAAACTCACTTTTGAAATCTGGAATTTTTCCAGATTTCCTTACTTATTTCCAAATTTGATTATTCTTGTTTTTCTTAGCTTAACCTTATTTAATTCTAGAATATGAGATGTTACAGCTAACTCGAACTCTGGGATGTATCAATGAAGCTCCTGTTGATGATCCTGAATACCTGCATCTAAGGGAATGTACGAGCATGTAAGGGAAATTCTAAAGTATAACATAAGCTTGAAACTTGAATAAAATAAAAAAAACATACTTACCTCTTTTCAAACTCACTGAACTCAACTTAAGAAAAAGATACGCAACTCAAGTATTAGATACTAAACTTTAAAGATATGATAGTCGACTCAATGAAGCATATATTAACTCAAGATACTCAACTCTGATACTCGATTGAACTCATTTCAATATAAAGGATTTTAAAACAAGTGCAATATAAAGAAAAGGTGTTTAAAAATATGATGTCAACTTTGTGTGTATAATAAGGATACAACATAACTCTGAAATGTATATCAAAATACAATTAACTGATGTATATAAAAATACTATAACTTTTGTGGGAGTTTCTCTAACCAACAACCATCACTTAAGAGAATATAGTGATGATACGACACTTTACCTCACGCTGCCAAGGACCATCATATACATTGCCATCAGTATAGGACCTAACTTAACTTAGTGGATCCACTAGTCTATTGTGAAAAGGATTCATCTAAAAAGTATGACCTTTTTCTGCCCATGGTGGCTACATGGTTTTATGGAGACGTGAGTTATATGAACTCATGCTCGCCCCCAATTCGGTGCTCAATACTACTCCCAAAAATATACTAGCTCTTATGTTATAAAAATATACTTCTTCTCTAATTTGAGATAATTACTCAAAACTACCCTCTTAAAGAGGTAACTACTCTTCAAAACACTTTCATAAAACATATCAAAATCATATTTTAATATGATTATTGATGACTCGGGAAGTCATACTGCATAAACATTGATGGTATATCCAGATACCATACTTCTTAAACATTGATGATATACTCGATTGTCATACTAATCATGTTTTAGAAACTCTTTCTCAAACTCATATTTTTTTTATTAAAAGAGATAGTACTGAAACTGCTCAAAACTCTTTTGGAAATCTCAGTTTTCTCTCATCTTAAATGTAAAACATTTACTCTTGGGTAAACTTAGTTCCCATATATCATTTGTTTTTAAAATGAACTTTACTTTTAGTCTTTACTCAACTTCAATGCTTAAGTCTTAAAACAAAGTCAAAATATTTGTAAAGACTTCTTAAGTATGGTTCATGTTGAATTATGGACGTGAACGACTCAATTCAAGGTTTTCAATAACCATAGATATAACTCAATACTCAAGACTTAGAACATGAAGATAGAACTGCTCTCAAAGGTACTCAACTGATGGAGTTCATGCGGAAGTTATGGACATGAACTACTCGACTAGAAGAGATACATAACTACATGGAACTATAAGTACAACTCTTCTCATTCTCTTACTTACTTCCTCCAATCTTAGCTCAAATCAATATTTGATCTCAAAAGATTCATAACTGAACTCAAAAGCTTTCTTGAACTCTACTCTTAACTCTCTCTTGAATGTAAATTATGAATTCACGAGTTATGGTTCATAATATGAAGGATCTCATGATGAAAAAGTAGACTCATGAAGACTTTTTCCTCATACTCTTAATTACTTACTCGAGCCTTGGAACAAATTACTAGAAGTTGTAGAACATCATCAACAGGACTCAAAAGGACTTTCTTAGAACGTTCGAAAGAATTCTCAAAACTTAAGTCTCAAATTATGAATTCAAGGTTATGATCATGTTAGGATTGATTTAAGATAGGAATAAAAAGTTTCTTGAAGAATCTTGGATAAGAACTTGAATAGAAACCTTGAAACCCTAGCTTGAAGGTAAATGATCAAGAAAACCTTTCTTGAGATTCTTCAATTAGTTTCTTGAAATCTCTATGGCCAAGAATTATGAATTTCATTAGTAAAGATGAAAATCTGATTGTTTTGAACCTTTTATTAGTCAAGAAATTCGTTTAGGATAATTTTCCCATTGGCTAATTCGTAACAGTACTGTATAGGTTACTAAAATCATCATAATTTTTTTTTTCCAGAAATTGGATTGACGTGAAATTGGTGGCTTTGGAAAGTAGATTCAATCACCTTTAATTAGATAGGTTATGGCACACGTAACTATTAATATTCTAAGAGATATGATCGTTTAAAGTTGACCTAAGTAGAATATTACTTTAAAACATAATGAAACTTCACAAACACTTATCAAGAACTCTAATCTTTCAACTTTAAGGATGAAAATGCGCTGAAAATAACATGAATGGTGTGTGGACTAACAAACCCAACACTATGGAAGCTTACTACCTCTTAGGAAATAAGCCCATGGCGAAAATCCGCAATAAACTCAAGAACGTCGACGAACGCCTTCATCCTTGCTTCTTTTCTCCTCTTTTCTTTTCTTGCCTCTTCTTGAACTCTCAACTAAACCATAGGTGTATATTAGGATTATAAAACTGAAAGTAAAAGGATTAGACCCCTAAAATATTATTAAAAATGAATTAAATCTGATTGGGTAAAGAAAGGACCAAAATACCCTCACTATTTTCGGCTAACTTTCCTTAATTGGATAGCCTAACTTCAAAAGATCATATCTCACGTATCCGAACTCGAAACTTAGCAAACTTGGCGACTTTGGAAATATAATTCAAAGATATTTCCTATTGTATCTTATAGCACACGTAACACATCTTGTGATAGGAGTTATAGTCGTTTGAAATTGATCCAAAACTCATACCTAGCTTAACTTGCAAAATTTCAGATTTTTGCTATTTCAATTTAATTCTTTTTGGAACTCATGGTTCTAAATCTAGTGAACTGGCCTTAATACTTAAGAAATTTTTAATTCCTTGGTAAAATCTCACTCACTACGAAGAACGATTCGAGTCTTAGTTCGAAAAAATTTCTGGGGTGTTACATGGATCCTTACCAAAGAGAGAGGATTCGGATTTTTGCAAACGAGATCATGGGATGGAAATGGAAAAAGAGCCATGAACAAATTATCCCCTTTTGTGATGAAATTGACATCACTCTAAAATTCTTGAAGAATTGGATTAACAACACCAGACGCAGAATTAAGCCCTTAGAAAAAATGGACATCTAAGGATTAAGGATTAGTTGCTTAAAATAAGTCTTTATGTGTTCTGTACTTGTTTAATATTTTGGTTTATTTTTTGTCATGTCTTTGATCCATATAATTTAATAATATAAAGTATTAAGTTTTCTATTTTAATTTATTTTTTTAGTTTTATTTTTTATTTTTTATTTTACAATATTTTAGGTCTTAATTTTCACATGACATCACATGTCTCAGATAGTAGGAAAAGACATAGATTTCCTTCTTAACTTGTCCAGACAAGACAATTACACGTTTAAATTAGCATGGTGAGTATTTATACATCACACATTTTAACTATTTAAGGTAAATTTATTTATTTATTATTAAAACTAACATGACAAAAAAAATATAAACATACGTGTCAAAAAAACATCAAAATTTGATTTTCCTTATGCCCCACACTCATTATTTCTTCTTCTCACACTCTACCCTCCTCCTCTTCTTCACACCGCACTCATTATCCTCTTCTTCTTTATTCTTTCGTTTTTGTCACAGTTCTTCATTTTTCATCACAACTTAAAAATACAATTTCTTTTTTTATTCGAAATTAGGTTAATTTTTTGTAAGATTAATCTAAATAAATGAAAAAACAATAATAATTCAATTTATTTTTTTAAGCTTGAAAATTTTGAAGCTATGATGTTTAGACATAGAAAACCTAGACGATGATGGAGACGGGGGGGGCCTATCAACTTCATGTCGGAATATTTTATTTGGGATCATCAAAGACAATAAATCACCTTTGAAAGACCTCCATCTGGCTGCCGTCACCATTTTCGGTGAATCTTCAAGTGTTTTTAGAAAATAAAGACACATTTATATTCAGTGTAAGCTTTGCTTTCCTCCATTTTGAATCTTGATATTCATCAAAGACAAAGAAGTCTAGCTAGATGAAATTCATAACAAATTGAATTTTATTTCAATGAAGTTGATGAGAAAATCAAGATTCTTTTATATATAAAAAAAATTGGTGCTCTGTATTTGGGTTCTTAGTAACTTATTCTTGTTCTCAATTGTAATGTTTGTTTATCTTTGAACACAATAACCAATTCAATATAGTATAGTTTTTAATGATTTGGAAAAAATTGTTTTGACTTTTGTTAAAGGAGTTCAATCTTTTTCTTTTCTTTTTCTTTTCTTTTTTGATTTTGTTAAAAGAATTTTACAGTTTTTTCATTTGGTGGTGATGACAATTATATGGGTTTGATTGTGCTTGGTGATAGGTGGAAAAATTAAATTAAAAAAAATCAAATATGATAAAGAAGGAAACATGAATATTGATAATAGTGATGATAATATTTGATGGTGGGTAACTAAGAAGAAGGAAAATCTTATTGCTAATATGAATATATTCTAACTTTGATTTCAGTTTGTTACTTTCAAACCCTAGTTAGCCATGATAAATAAATGACTGTGACACAATTATTTAACGGTGATAATATAATCATCGTTATATTATATTTTGGCCAAAATAATAAATATGAGTATTTATATTCAACACTCTATGTAAAAATTGTTAAAGGTTTAAACTACCCTGGATGCAATAACATTGACTCAATTATCACTATATATTTTTGTGGCTATAAATCTTATTGCTAAAATGAAAATTTGTTGCCACTAAATATATATTTCGTTAAAGCCGTTATTTATACTGAAGCCCACAAATTGAATTGCTTAGTCAAAAATATTTTTTCCCGAGAATCATTTTTGAAAATAAAAGTAAAATCCAAATTTTTCCCTACATTTTGAAAAATGTACGATGACCTATTATCTTTAAGTTTGTTTGTTCTATATCCTAATAGATGAAAATTTTTCTTGCTATTACTTTCACAAATAAAGACAAAGTAATAGTCAAAAGTTTCTTTAGTTGTTTTATATTCAAGTTTAGCTTAGTAAAGAATTAGACTTGCTTGTAGTAGTGTTTGATATGATTAAATACATAAAAGATAAGTTTACTTTAACTATTTGAACTTTTAAATGAGATATCTGTAACAACCCATTTGGTTGTTTTGAGTATTAGAGCTTTTTATTTGATAAAATACTTTTCGATAGATTCTAAATGGGTGTTTTGAACTATTCATAATTATAATTATGAAATTAGTGAGTTGTTTTAATAATTTATTTAGTTAGTGGTTAAAGAAAATAACAATTGAATTAATAGTGGGCCACTTTTACTAATTTTATGGTTAGTATTTGAATAATTAGGGTAAGAAATTATTTGTAGAAGAAACAAAAAGAGGCGGATGCCATGATTCGACAAGCAAAGCCACTGCATTCAGGTAGGAGCTTCAACTTTGAAATCTTTAAATTAAATACGTAATAAATATGTAGTGGGAGAAGAAGGAGAAGTATAGTGATTTAGAAGCTATTGCTTCTTTTAATTAAATTATTAATGTTGTTGTATCTGAGTTGTTTGAATTTGGGTCAAGCTTTAGTGGGTAATGGGAGGTAATTATTTCACGGATTATGAGTTTATTAAAAGGTCTTGAATGTAACTATTAATTAATGATTAAAAAGGAATTAAGGGCTGCAATTGGCCAATGATGCTTGGGATTAGTATATAGGAATATATGGTATAGGGTATGAGGTGCTGGAATGATTATCATTCCCATGAGTTGTTCATAATTTGCTGTAACAATTAGAGAGGGTTATATGTATGTAATTGGATAGTTAGTTATAAGGATGATATGACGATTTTATATGATTTGTGCATAAAGATTATTGCAAGCAGTGGGGTATGAACTTTATGAATACAATTATTCAATTATCACTTCATAATATAATTAACATTTATCATTAGATATGAATTAAATTGAATGTCTGGTATAAGGCCAATATTTAGGAAACCTGTGATTTTAGATTCTTATTATTTTTCTTTAGTTATCATATTAAAAATGATATTTTGATATATTGAGATAAATATTTAAATATTAAGGTATTGTATTATTTGAATTCCATTAATGTTATGGTAATTTGAGAAATTAAGATTTAACCCTAGACTTGCAACTTGAAAAATATGAGAGTGGACATATTGGTTGACGTCGAAACTTATGAAAGCGATTATAGTGATATTGGTGCCAATAGAATTGTTTTGTTACAAATTATGCATATATACTTGATAGATTGGAGGCATAGAGGAAAGTATTGGAGTAGTAGCTTGCTTGAATACGATTCTTCGGTGGAGGTAGGTTATGGTTTATGTTATTTGATAGTAAACCCTTAATAGTGATTGATATGCATTGAATGATATTGTGAAGTTTCCTATGTACTTCATTGTGTGGTTGTGTGGCTTGGTTGTGTGTCTTGTGATTTATTTCAAATTCCGAGGCCGTGGAATTTATATTCTTGAACCCTCTTTATCGAAGTGATGCCTTGAATAAAGAATGCTTGATGAAATATTATCAATGAATTGAAAGTGGTGAAAATAAATGATAAATTAACGGTATTCTTGGATCAGGGTGTCACGTTCTGACACGGTATTCTTGGATCGGTGTGTCACGTTCCGATACGGTATTCTTGGATCGGAGTGTCACATTATGACACAGTATTTTTAGATCGGAGTGTGACGTTCCGACACGATATTCATGGATCGGAGTATCACGTTCCGACACGGTATAATTGGATCAGAGTGTCACGTTACGACACGATAGTATTAAAGGAAAAACATAATGAATTAACGGAATATACTCAATCTCAAAAAACTCAATTTCCCAAATGATTTAGTTGGAGGCATGAGTCCTCATGGATGATCTTGATATTGTTGACTTATTATATATTTTTTTGTGTTGTTGACACTGATTCATATTGTTTGTTGCTTATCACCTGTTAAGTGCTATAGTTGAGTTCATACTATTATTCATTGTATATTAGTTTCTATTTTGGGTTGGCCGATGATACCTACTCAGTACATGTTGCCCCGTACTGAGCCCTACTTGTATTTTTCTTTGTTCTCCTTTTATGGAGTACAACGAGTGGACCAATGACTTTGACTTGCCCTCAGCTCTAGCCGGTCTCCAGCATATCAGGTTCCAGGGTCAGCTATTCGTTCAAGCTCGTGTTGGATTCTCTCGGTCATGACATGATGTCCTATGTTTTCTGATATATACCGTTTTATTCTTTTATTTTGGTGTATTTGATACTCTTAGACTTAGTATTTGGAGTTTAGATGTCCTTGATGTGATGACTTTCAGAATTTGGGAAATGATATTTTAATCAGTTTTGGAGCTTCCGTATTATTTTTTTGTTATTCGTAGTTGAATTGTTGACATATATTGGGGTTTGGATTCCTTGGTTCGCCCACTTAGGAGGTTAAGTGTGGGAGCCACTCACGACTCATTTTGGGTCGTGACAAACTTGGTATCAGAGCGTTATGTTCGGTGATCAGATCACACAAGGACAAGTCTAGTAGAGTCTTGCGGAACGGTATGGGGACGCCTTTACTTTTTTTCGAGAGGCTATAGGACTTTAGGAAAACTTCATTCCTTCTTTCTTTCGTGCTTCTACTTGAATGCAATTGGTATGTAGGTGATACAAATTGGTATATGAACTTCTTCACTCTATTTCACATATGGTTAGTACTAGAGTATTAGAAGTTGAAATAGCAACACCAGGAAAAAAATGTGTGTTTGGAAATAGATATATTTCTCGATTGACTATAGGGACTGTAATGACTAGGTAATTAACACCATTACCTTGTGAAATACAGTTAGTAAAGTTATCATAACATATATGAGTTTCTCAGCGAATTATGAAATTACGTTGAGACAATTGAGGGCAGAATCTCTATTATGGCTTTATAGATTAAGTGTATACAAGAAAAAAAGGGTTATGATATGACTACTACAAAAATATTGATGTTTACTTAGTTAAAGTTATTATATGTGTTATTTCTGTCATTGACCTGATCTAAGAATGAATTTAATAGTATTTTGGATCTATTCAATGGATAGAAGTATGTTGGCTATTGGTGTATAATATTCTCGATAGGTAAGATGTGTTCCAATGAGGCATACAACGAACTTTTAAGGTATTGTAATAGTGTTATATGGAAATAAATACGTCAATTGTCAAGTGTGAATATTAACTGTTTAAGGAGTTATTGTGGTATGACATGTTTAGAAAATGAAATTTGGTGTTACTTTCACTAGCTTATTACTACGGGCGCTTGGATTGGCAATTGTTTTAAGGGAGTTTTTAGTTGTGGAACTTTGGTACGGTATTAATGTTTTAGGTTGTGAAATGTATCTTGAGGGTTCTCAATAAGGACTGATGATTTTATCTCAAGCTTCAAAGGGTAGATTGATACTAGAATGACAAACTTATATGGAAAGAAAGTCCTAGTGAGTATATTTGGGTGAGCTAAATTGAAGATTTTAGTAAGAAAATGCTTATAAAATTGAGTTAGTACCTTAAAATTGATTGGTATACTTGAGTTTAAGGTGTCAGGTCGAGGAAAAGGTTCATTCTTGGTGATGAAAAGGTCTGGCTAATCATGATGGTAAAAAGAGTTCGTAAGAAATTGTAATTGGGATGAAACTATATAATAAGGATTTGTCAGTTAAATAAATTTTGTATGCTAATAAAGACTGGTGAGTATCTAAGGTTGTGATTTTCTACTATTTAGTAAGTAATGTGATTGTATGGCAAGTATTAGGAGACGTTGTGGAACCACTCGAGTAGAATTTAAAGGAACTAGAGTCATAATTAAAATAAATTAAACGGGATGAGTGTAGCCCTCAAATAGAGGTGAGGGCAATAATATTTTTCTGATTGCAAGGGATAAGAGGTATCATTAGTAGGTTGAGAATTGAGTTCAAAGACGTGCGGTGTCATATATTTTAAAATGGCTATTGTAATAGTGTCACGAGTTTATCATATTGATAAAAATTATAGAATATGACTTAAGAAAGAAATGAGTAAACATTGTGCTCGAGTATGATGATAATTTTTCTTGTGGTTTTTAGTTTGTTAATGACTACATTTGTATTTTTAGTGAAGGCTATTATAAGATCGATGAAGAGGTGATCAATGATAAGTTAAGATACATAACTTCATAAAAATCTTCAAGGTATGAGCTATGTTGATAGAAAAGGAGATGGAGTTATAGATTTACAATTTGATTTTTTCATTATAAGTCTACATTAGTGGTGGTATGTTTATCAAGGTATGGATTGGTATGGTAAGAAATGATTGATCACATTTAGTATGGATCATTTGGAAGGACTTGTGCATAATTTGAGTCAAAACTTTTGTTACTATTGAGTGTTAAAGGGCTTCCCGTAATGTTTTGATTTAAATGCTAAGGTAAAAATGTCAAGGATTTTTTTTCACCAAAGAATAATATTGGTAAGCGAGTCAGCAAAAAGGAGCGAGAGTCTAATATGTTGAAGGGTTGAGATATTTAGAATTTTGCACCATGGGAAGAATTTGAAAAAAGTGAAAGAATAAGACCTCTCGTATGAATCCTTGGGGTGAAGTTGAAGGTTGTATTGATTATATTTTTATTTTTATTTTCTATGAGTTTTGATATGATTTTGAGATGTGAACTAGTTCGGTACAGACTTACTAGGGATTTATCATTGACTTTTATAAAGATTGAGTTTTGATTTGGGTGACAAACAATGAGTACGTGGGGTTATATTGCTTAAATTATGATATATGACTTAAGAATGATGTACAAGGTGAGATGTAATTCTACATGGTTATTAAGAACTTAGAGTTGGGTTAACACTACTCTATCGATGGAACTACATAGAATGTTAAGATGTGTTACATAGACGTTTGATGGTGAATAGAGGTTATGAGTTTATAGTATAAATAATGATTTGAGTGACCAAGAATTTCTCTAAGTGTTGGCATGAGGTATGTGATGGTTTAGACTAGTAGTTAAACCATGGTATGTGGAAGTGGTGTGAAGTTGACTTTGGGTGTGATTTGATATCTTATCTCGATGGAAAGGTACTATCAAATTTGAAATTAGTGTTATTAGCCTTGTTTGGAACTCGTATTTGTCATGAAATGCTTAAATATATAGAGAGATAGCTATAGTTTGAACATGTATTCAATAAGAATATTTTGATACTAATGACGGTTTAGGAGTAAGGTTGATGATCGGTGTGGTTATAATGTTTTGTTAGTATTAAGAGTGTTGACTTCAGTGGATGCTGGGTTCTATAAATCAAGTATGTGTGCAATTAAAATAAGGACTAAATTGGTGATTGTGGGTAGCTATAAAATCAAAGAGATAGAATAAGATAAATGAAAATGTATGATATAGGTACTATAGAAGAAGTAACTAGAGTTACTCGACCTTGGTTATGTACATTCTTATGTGAAAACTACTTCATTATGGATATGGTTTAGAGTATGATTTCCTTTTTACGTCCGTGTGGGTTTCCGCTTCTATAGGGGAGTCCCTAGTAGTGGATCGGGAGTATCGATTCTGTGATTATCCTCTTGGTAGAGTAGCATCCTTTGTTAGACTTGTTCATTCCAGTTATGAAAGAGTTAGTGTTGTTTAGGATAATTGCAGTATACTAGTGATTCCAAAACACCTAACTTTGCTTATGAGCATTTATAGGAGAACTACCATGAATATTAACAATTGTTCGATAGACTTAAAATTTATCTCAACATGGATATCATGTTTTGGCTAGGTGTGATTGAATGTGAGAACCATTGGGTCTAGTTTTGTCATTCTTAAAGTTTGTCTATAATAGCTACTAATCTAGCATTTCGATAGGGTTGTTAGAGGTTTTGTATGCTTGGGTGTATCACTCGATGGTGGGCACTTGATCATTTCCTTCTTTGAATCAGAGGAGTTCGATTCTCATTAATAATTATTTGATTTCAAAAAAGTTTTTTTTTTATAACTTAAACTTGTGTAAAGCTTATGTTGTGAGAATGAAATGTTGATAAGATATATGATGGTTTGTGCATTATGAGTGTGTGGTGGTTGGTTTAGGTTCACTTTTGATTGGAATCAGTATTGATTCATCATTATATCGTGGCTATGTGAAAAATATTTCACCTAATGGTTGTGTCAAGGTTCTTTAGAACATGTTGTATATGTGCCTACAATTAGTTTGGATGGCTATTCAGAATACATTTATTGTTAGTTAAGTTTACATACAACAATAGCTACCACTTGAGTAGTGATATGACCCTATTTGAGACATAGTATAAAAGGAGATATAGCTCCCCCGTTGGTTGGGTTGATGCATTTGAGGTAAGACCTTGGGAGACTGAGCATGATATGAACACAAGATATTCACACATCTTGTACCATTTCTTACCCTCTCCTTCTTTGATCGTTCGAGGACGAACGATGGTAAATTGATATCTAATGTAACAACCCATTTGAGTGTTTTGAGTATTAGAGATTTTTATTTGATAAAATACTTTTCGATAGATTCTAAATGGGTGTTTTGAACTATTCATAATTATAATTCTGAAATTAGTGGGGTAGTTTTAATAATTTATTTAGTTAGTGATTAAAGAAAATAACAATTAAATTAATAGTGGGCCACTTTTATTATTTTTATAGTAAGTCTTTAAATAATTAGGGTAAGAAATTATTTGTAGAAGAAACAAAAAGAGGCGGATGCCATGATTCGACAAGCAAAGCCATTGCTTTCATGTAGGAGCTTCAACTTTGAAATCTTTAAATTAAATATGTAGTGGGAGAATAAGGAGAAGTATAGTGATTTAGAAGCTATTGCTTCCTTTAATTAAATCATTAATGTTGTTGTATGTGAGTTGTTTGAATTTGGGTCAAGCTTTAGTGGATAATGGGAGGTAATTATTTCAAGGATTATAAGGTTATTACAAGGTCTTGAATTTAACTATTAAGTAATGATTAAAAAGGAATTAAGGACTGCAATTGGCCAATGATGCTTGGGATTAGTATATAGGAATATATGGTATAGGGTATGAGGTGCTGGAATGACTATCATTCCCATGAGTTGTTCATAATTTGCTGTAACAATTAGAGAGGGTTATATGTATGTAATTGGATAGTTAGTTATAAGGATGATACGACGATTTTATATGATTTGTGCATAAAGGTTATTGCAAGCAGTGGGGTATGAACTTTATGGATACAATTATTTAATTATGACTTGATATTATAATTAACTTTTATCATTAGATATGAATTAAATTGAATGCCTGGTATAAGGCCAATATTTTGGAAACCTGTGATTTTAGATTCTTATTATTTTTCTTTAGTTATCATATTAAAAATGTTATTTTGATATATTGAGATAAGTATTTAAATATTAAGGTATTGTATTATTTGAATTCCATTAATGTTATGGTAATTTGAGAAATTAAGATTTAACCCTAGACTTGCAACTTGAAAAATACGAGAGTGGACATATTGGTTGACATCGAAACTTATGAAAGCGATAATAGTGATATTGGTGCCTATAGAATTTTTTACTTACAAATTATGCATATATACTTGATAGATTGGAAAGGTTTGGAGGCATAGAGGAAAGGAAAGTATTGGAGAAGTAGCTTGCTTGAATTCGATTCTTCGGTGGAGGTAGGTTATGATTTGTGTTATTTGATAGTAAACTCTTTATAGTGATTGATATGCATTGAATGATATTGTGAAGTTTTCTATGTACTTGATTGTGTGGTTGTGTGGCTTGGTTGTGTGTTTTGTGATTGGTCTGAAATTTCGAGGCCGTGGAATTTATATTCTTGAACCCTCTTTATCGAAGTGATGCCTTGAATAAAAAAGGCTTGATGAAATATTATCAATGAATTGAAAGTGGTAAAAATAAATGATAAATTAACGGTATTCTTGGATCGGAGTGTCACATTCCGACACGGTATTCTTGGATCGGAGTGTCACATTCCGATACGGTATATTTGGATAGGAGTGTCACGTTCCGACACGATATTTTTGCATCGGAGTGTCATATTCCGACACATTATTCATGGATCGGAGTGTCACATTCCGACACGGTATAATTGGATCGGAGTGTCACGTTCCGACACGATAGTATTAAAGGAAAAACATATTGAATTAACGGAATGTACTCAATCTCAAAGAACTCAATTTCCCAAATGGTTTAGTTGGAGGCATGAGTCCTCATGGATGATCTTGATATTGTTAACTTATTATATACTTTTTTTTGTGTTGTTGACACTGATTCATTTTGTTTGTTGCTTATGACATGTTAAGTGCTATAGTTGAGTTCATACAATTATTTATTGTATATTAGTTTCTATTTGGGTTGGCCGATGATACCTACTCAGTACATGTTGCCCCGCACTGAGCTCTACTTGTGTTTTTCATTATTTTTCTTTTATGGAGTGCAGCGAGTGTACTAATGACTTTGACTTGCCCTCAGCTTTAGCCAGTCTCTAGCTTATCAGGTCCCAGGGTGAGCTATTCTTTCAAGCTCGTGTTGAATTCTCTCGGTTATGACATGATGTCCTATGTTTTCTGACACATACCATTTTATTCTTTTATTTTGATTTATTTGATACTCTTAGACTTGGTATTTGGAGTTTAGATGTCCTTGAATGACTTTTAGGTTTTGTGAAATGATACTTTAATAAGTTTTGGAGCTTCCACATTATTTTTTTTTGTTATTCGTAGTTGAATTATTGGCATATATTGGGGTTTGGATTCTTTGGTTCGCCCACTTAGGAGGTTAAGTGTGGGCGCCACTCACGACTTGTTTTTGGTCGTGACATATTCACTAAGTTCAGTACAAGTAAGTTATCCATAAAAATGAATAAATAAAAAAATAAATTTTTATTCATAATATATATTTAAATCATATCAGTAAATGTAATATATGATCAATTAGTATGGATTTAACCTTATTTTATAATTAAGTTAATAAATCAATATAAATACCACATTGAATTGAATATTTTCTTATGGACGATTCGGTCATGCAATGTGAAATCATGATTTGATATCGAATATTTTAAGGTGCCTCGTCGATAAATTACATATCATTTTTTATAAGTAAATATTTTGTGATTATAAGCTTTCAAATCTACATAATTGTATAAAGATTTAATGGTCAATAGTATAGTAGTAGTTAGTTATTCTTTAATATAATTCTATCACATGGTAGAACAATTTCTTCATGCAAAGCATGAGTCATTTTTTGCAAAATTCAAAATGATGGTTAACAAAATATAAACTTATAGGTCAAGTTTTAGCATTTTTTTAAAAAAGGAAATCATGATTTGAAATTCAAGATATCATATTGTATATCCAAATACAAGCTTAGAATAAAGGGACAAAAGGAGAAATATAATTTCACTTCTAATCTTAATACTCGTTTTTATCTACTAACCATTTATTTTATATGTAAATAAAATATATGATTCATATCATTACTTTTAAAATTATTTATATCTTATATAACGATTATTTTTATCGACATAAAATTTATTATTACTTTAAATCAATTCATATTCTACAATTTACATTTACCAAATTCATTATCTTTTATCAAATTTATATACCAATCAAATAGACAAACAAATAGCTCAAAGTAACAATGATCGTTCGACTTTTCGGTCATATAATCGAGAAATGCAAGTTCAACGTGAGATAAATGTTCATAGTATGTGGGAGAATTATATTAAATACTAGACACTACCACTTACATTTAGTTTTATACATAATTAAAGTTTGATTAATAAATATTTTAATATTTTAGAATAGCTTTGTGATAGTATATCATGTGATTTTATAAAATTTTGCTTAATTGTTTAGATTGTATAAAACATCGAGACAATTTTGATAGTTTTATAAGTTATGGGTTTTATGGTTGAGAAAACATGCAACATAAAATGTACAAAGAAAACTTCAATTTCATCTCATAATTTCATATCATGATTTTAAGTCATTATTTTATGTCACATGGTCAAATTGGACCTAAATATTTATATTAAATTAATAAATGCATAACATGTCATTACACATAAATGTTTTCTCATCCTATCATATGACTAATTTTATATCTATAAATGTTTTCTTATCCTATCATATGACTAATTTATATATATATATATATATATATATATATATACACTTATTTAAATCATTATTATAACTATATATATTCAAACGTTGTGTAAAAAGTGTTTTTAACGCAACATCACTTAAGTAAATTTACTTTACTATAGATAATCTCATCATAAATTGTGTCAATAGAAAGTTAATTATGTGTTAAAAATTATACAATTATTCACACTGTTAAAGACCGCTTAAACTCAAATCAAAAGGCAAAAACTAAAACTTCTCCCTTAAGTCTTTAGCATAAAAAAAAACAAATGGCCAGCAACTCAAGCTCAAATCTAAATGGTGATATGACGATAAAATATGGTATATGCCTAGAAAATCATGCTACTAAGTTTGGTGACTATTCGATTGATGGATGTCGTGAATTTGTGAAGAAGGGTGATGATGGAACTAAAGAAGAATTTATTTGTGCTAATTGTGGATGTTTTAGGAGTTCTCATCGAGTGAATAGTCACCCATTGTTTCGTCCTCCAGTACTTCGATCTCGCTTCATTCACCCACATGTTATTTCACATGGTGGTGGAAACGCATCGATTATTTTTTATCCTAACACGGCTCGAGTTATGCCAGTTCAGTACATTAGGAGGCCTGTTTTCTATTTAATCCGTGATCTGATAAATCTTCAGTCCATGAAAATGTTCTTTGTGATCATTGTTTGCGTCATAACTAAGAATGAATATGAACTAAGATGTCAATCTTTATTTTATTAGTATAAATTTATGGTAATAAATTTCCCGTATGTTTTTTTACATTAGAAAGAGAAGGAAGATTGTAAGTTGAATTCATTTTGATGAATTGTGTAAGTTCTTATTTTCATTTGGTTATCTAGATGCTTGATGAAATAGAATTGTGATTTGTTTGATTAATTGTTTCTTGAAATATTACAGTAAGGAAAAGAGAGTAAATATGTACATTTGACTGTGAAACGCTTATATCATATCCTTTATTAACTTTGTCTTTAATTTTATTCATTAAATTTTTATTTATTGAAAAAATTACATTATAATTCAACTACTTAACAAAGTATAAATTTTATATTCTAATCTTATGAATTGGTTGTTTAATTATTTAAATATTTTTATTTTGTAAAAAAATATATTGATTTGACATTAAAGCCATGCTTTTGTTTCTTCCATAGAAAAAAATAATTAAAAAATAGCATGTTCATCTTTGTCAACTTAATTAGTTTTTTTTATAAAAAAAACAATATCAATTTTTTTAAAAAAAAATTAATGCCAAGTAAATTAAATACACTATAAAACTTAATAGGTGAGATTTTTCAATTTTTTTACGACCTTTCTTGGTTTATTAAAAAAACACGCATAATGTATTTAAGAACATAAATTACAATACATTATTATACAACTCTTTTATTGATAAAACACATTTTAAATTTATAGAACATAAGAGTTTAAATATTCAATTTATTTTATTAAAAGAATGAGTATTTGATTTGGATTAATACGTTACATCCTCCACTGTGTTGAATCAAGATTGAAATGTTGTTACTATCACCATACTTGAAAATATATAAAGTGATTCTTTCCTGAAAACAAAGATTGATTTTCCTCAAAATTTCTAAGGTAAATCATTGAATATTGGATACAAATAATGATATTAATGTGGCAAAAATATATATTATGTAAAAGAGAATAAAGAAGTAAAATCATAGATATTGAAAAGCAAATCGGGAAAAAATAAAGAAAACAATATCAACAATTCATGTTGCACACTTAATTGTTGTTATTTTATAAATCGTGTTTTTCTAATTTATTTTTTACCTCTACTTGCTATGGTTTTAATAGAGGCCTTTTGATTGATATAGAAAAAATAAAAACTATTGTTAGGTTTCAAAAGACCTTAGTTAACTATAAATAAATGACTTCAAGACAATTATTTATAGATAAAAATATAATTATCATTATATTATATTTTAGCGACAATAATAAATATGAACATTTATAGCGAATACTCTATGTAAATATTGTTAAAGACTTTAGCTAGTTTGAATGCAATAATATTAACTCAATTATCACTATATATTTTTGTGGCAATAAATTTTGCCGCTAAAAATAAATTTTTATATATATATATATTGTTAAAATGATTGTATATATCGAAATTCATAAAATAAATTGCTAAGTCATAAAAAATTTTCTAGAAATCAACTTTTAAAATATAAGTAGATTTCAAATTTTCCTCTACTTTGAAAAGATATATGATAACCTATTATATTTGAGTTTATTTGTCATATATCCTTATAGGTGAACGTTTTTTTTGCTATTAGTATCGTAAATAACGATAAAAATGTAGTCAAATGTATCCTCAATCGTTTTATTTCAAAGTTTAGTTTGGTAAAAAAAATTAGACTTACTGGTAGCATTGCGTGAGAGTACGACTAATAGATAAAAAGTAATCTTTCTTTAACTGATTAAAATTTTCGATGAGATATTCACTCAATTCGTATGGTATCAGAGCACGTAAAATGTCATTCATAAAAAAAAAATTAATAAATAATGTCTAAAGGAAAGGAAAAAAATGTATTCACAATATATATATTTACATCTAATCAATAAATGTAATAATCATGATCAATCAGTGTGGACTTAACTTCTAATTTGTTACTTTTAAATTAATTATTAAATTAACATGCATGATATATCAAAGTAAATATTTTTAAGACCGATTTGAGCATGCGATATAAAATCATGATTTGATATCGGAATATTCTAAGGTGTCACATATATAAATCACATATCTCCATGTCTTTTTTATAAATAAATGTTTTGTGATTACAAACTAAATTCAAATATACATAATTTTATAAATATTCACTAGTCAACAACAATAGTAATTAGTTATTTTTTATTATCATACTTTCGCATGGTATGGATAATCTCTTAACATTGAGCATGAGTCTTTTCTTGCGAAATTCAAAATGATGATTTGTAAAATATAAACTTATATGTCAAGTACTGTTGCATTTTATAAAAAATAAAAATCATGATTTGAAATTTCAAATAAAACTTTATTTATAGAATTTGATCTTAAATCGCCTGTCAAAATATTAATTTGAAATCAAGACATTATATCACATGTCCAAATACAAGCTTAGAATAAGAGGCTTGTATGAGAAATATAGTTTCACCTCTAATTTTTCAATTCAATATTAAGATATATGGGTAGAAATCGGGGATTAAATCTTTTAAGCGGTAAAAGTTTGTCCGTACTAGCTAAATATCTACATCGTACTAATAGATGCATGACATACCATCACCCATGAATATTTTCTCATCTAATCATCATGTTATCATATCATATCATATATAATCAAAAGTAGTAAAAATGTTAGACGAAAGTTAGATTATGATCTTACCCTTATAACAAATCAAAAATAATATAAATTATCTAATTAAGTAAATATTAAGTTAAGGATCCTAACAATTGACTCATTTTTCAAAGAGAGAAGTGTCGAAAATACACCTAAACTATCCTCTCTTTTTATTAGTTTCATAACTAAATTATTGAGAGTGTGAGTTTCATACATAAACTAGCACTTATTAGTTAGAGAAATCACCTCAGTGATATGTGTAATATTCTCTCTTTTATTTGTAAAAATATCGACACATAGCATTTCACAAACCACCTCAAACCACCCACTCATTCACCAATTTTTTTTACTCTATCCTATTTAACCCTTTGCTCCTAATTTATTAATTTATTTTTACAGTTTTTTCATTTTGTTTTAGATATGTATATATAATTTTAGAAAAAAAATGTGTATCCAATATAACATATATGTCACGTTCTGAGCCTACACCCTGGATGTGGCCGGCACTCGGTGACCATTGCTAGCCTCGAGTGAACCCTTGGCCTAGCTTACTTAACTCAGCGGAGACAAAAATCACACTTATAAGAATAAAAAAACTTAACTGTAGTGAATGGTAATACTATCTGGAATGTCTTAAAAGTTTAAACATTCAAACTGGCCAAAATGGCAACCCAAGTCTTTAACATAGAGAATGAAAATGTATAGACTACTGAACTACTAACTGCCTATGAAGCCTCCAAAATGTCTGAGATGAATGTTGGGAAAACCCCCACAACATTCTATTGAACTAATCTAGAAAGTAATAAAAGATGTCCTCCGAAATGCAAAGAGGTTCTGGAGTGCTCGACCGGATCAACAGTGCGCTAGATGTAGATCCTCGTCACCTGCGTCTGCATCATGATATGATGCAGGACAACTAGCATTTGTACATTGAATTTACGAGTATGCGAGTGGAATGCTAAAAAACACCTAAGCATGAAGAGGAGTAAGAAAGATCACTTACCTTGGATCTGCTCAACTCATGATCTACTAACTTTTATTCAATATATGCAGTTTAAAAGTAATTGCAATATAAAGAAATATTGACTGAAAACATGTTGTAAACTCTGAATGTATACAAGTATACAAATAATACCTGAGATATATGTAAAAATACAAATTAACTAATGTATATGAAAATACAATACTTCTATGGGAGCTTCTCTAACCAACAGCCATCACTTAAGAGCTATAGTGATGACACACCGTTACTCGGCCCACACTTCCCGGCCATCCTAACCTTGACAGAGTATAGCACCTGAACTGCCTAATGGATCCACTAGTAAACTATGAAAAGGGTTCATCTAAAAAGTATGACCCTCTTCTACCCATGATGGCTACATGGTTAAATGGAGACTTGAGTTAATATGAACTCGCATCCCCACTTCGATGCTCAATACTACTCCCAAAAATATATATACTGGCTCTTGTGTTTTTAAACATACTGATTCTATGATGTTGAGATTAGTGCTCAAAACTTAGCTTTTAAAAAACTCTCTTGGAAATCATAATTTCCCTGCTTGTTCAAATGTGAAAAACAGTGTACTTCTCTTTGGGAATACTTAGTTCCCATATACTTTTGAAGAGAGGAACATCAAACTTAACTCTTTACTCTTTAATCTTTACTCGTCTTATAGCTTGAGCCTTAAAACAAAGTTTAGAATGTTTGTTTAGGACTCTAGAATCTTTTAGAACTTACTTCGACTTGCTTCTTAACTTATAGATCTTAACTCTTAACTTCTTTGACTTTGATATTAACTTTCCTTGAATTGGATTATGGATTCAAGGATCATGATCTCATGTTTATGGATGATTCATGATGTTTAGATGTACTTTAGAGTTTTGGAATAAAATAGGAATGATAGGTACATCACTTAGGAACTAGTACGGAAAGATAGGAAAAGAACGGGGTCTCTAGGTGGCCTTGGCGCTCTGAGAGGCGCGGAGCGCCAGATCCTGATGGACAGACTCTGGCATGAGGCGCTCTAGCTGGCGCGGCACCCCAGGGGTTGTCCGATGGGATTTCCGACTTTTCTTCTTTGATTTTCAACTCTAAACCTTCTAACTCCCATGGATCTTTCTACAAACACTTAGGATCACTAAATACTTCAATTCCCAATAGTTTAGACTCGTAAACAACCCAAAAACACAAATCAAAACAACTAAAGCTATGCTACAACTCAACCAACAAGAATTCAACAATTGTTCATCAAGAACTTCAATATTCTTCATTAAATCAAATCAAAACTCGCCGAATTAGATATTTTGGTTTGTGGGTGAACAAATTCAACACACAATGATCTCACATACTTGAAAGGGATCACCCCCGACAAAACTCTCTCAACGATCTTGGCGAAATCTTGGTCTTTTCTCCTTTCTCGTTCTTCTCTTCTCTTTTCTCCCAAGTGCTAACCGTATTCAATATCCATTGTTAAAGAATAAAGCACAAAACCGCAAGAACTCAACAAGAATCTCACTATACACAATCTCATGGACGAATTCGTAATTGGAAACTCATGATTGGTGTGAGGGTGAGAGATTACATATGAAAAACTAAGTTCTTGGCGAAAATCCTCAGAGCAAGCAAGAATCTTGAATGTTCTTCTTTTTCTCCTCTTGAACTTCTCTCTAAAAACCCTAAGCTCTTTTGGAATGACTAAAACTTATTCCAACCAGTTTAGACCCCAAAAAGGGTGAAAACATGTGTAGGCCTAGTGGGGGGTAAGGATGTTATCTCCTATATTCAGATTAGCAAACCAGAAAAAATAATAGAAGATGAAAGAAAAACGTAAAGAATTATTCGAGTCCATAGAATCCACTGTGTGTCCTTAAGAAATTTAATCCCCTCAAGTACCCGAGGTTGCAGATTAATACCTCCCAAGATAAAACGGATTAACCATTAAAGAAGTAGTGGTACCTCAAACTTCAATAATTTCAACGAACTCAAAACGATAGCTAGTAATCACACATAAAAATACAATCGATCAATTTTATTTTGTAAGACATATGCAAAAGAAGGGAAGAATTCAATGCTGAAAAATGAGAGACAATCTCTCTATTTATTAGGAAAGAAAACAACCTTCCATAAAGGTCACAACGCTTTGGAAATGGCACAACCTTTCAAAAGGTCACAACCCTTAAAAAAGGACACAACCTTTGATTAAGTCCACAACCCTCCGTCAAAGTGAGAACCCTTCATGAGAGTCACAACCCGTCATTTCCTATTCATACCTTTAAAACCCAACAATCCCCCACATGAATAGGGAATGACTATTTTTAAAAAACATATGCATGAAAAACTGTGTGATTCGTAAGTAAGGGTTAATCACATATGGATAAGTAGATTTCCCTTTAAATTTTCCGTAGTGAACGTATATCAATATACTCGGTCAATCAGTATTTTTGATATCTTTGAACAGTTGAGCTTTGGTGTATACCTAGACAACATAAGTCACACAATCAAACCTTGAACTGGTTTTGGTTTTCATTGTTTTGTTCATTTCATTCATGAACACATCTCGGTTAATAAGTGCTTAGAGAACTGGTCTTATCGGATTCTCCTTGAAGCGGCTTACACTTCACACTTACAAAAAGGTGATTTATAAATGTGTTATTCCGTATATACATCATTTGATATACCTTGTATCAAACTTAGAAACCATTAAAAAGTCATAATGTCTTTATCCTTGTTACTAAACATTGTCTTATCATGAGAATGGACCATAAAAAAATATTTTGACAATATTGAACCGTCATTAATGGCTTTGTTTGATCTCCTTGAACATAGATCTTGAATCTCCAACCTTCTAGGTAGATTTACCGCCACAGTGACTTGTCCTTGGCCATATTCCCATTTCCTTTGATAATCTATCAACTCCCTCTCTAGTTAGGACTTTTATAAGTGGATCCGACACATTATCATTTGACTTTACATAGTCAATTATGATAATTCCACTAGAGAGTAGTTCTCTAACGATAATATGTCTACATCATATATGACGAGACCTTCCGTTATACATCATGCTCCATGTCCAATCCATTGCAAATTAACTCTCACAGTGTATGCATACTGGAGCTAAAGGTTTGGGCCAAAAATCTTTCAAGAAATTTTAGAGTCATTAAACTTCTTCGCCGGTCTTATCTAGAGTGATATACTCAGATTTTATAGTAGAGTAAGCGATACATTTTCTGTTTGGAAGATTTTCAAGAGTCTGCTCCTCCACCTAGAGTAACTACATATCCACTCGTGGATTTTATTTTATTTGACATGGTGATTCAATTTGCATCACTATATTATTCCAATATTGTTGAATACTAATTATAATGCTAAGTAATAGTTTGTTAAGTATGTTTTTAAATACTCAAAACGCTTTTCGTTGTCATCCAATGAGTTTGATTGAGATTACTTGTGAACTGACTCAGTTTACTAATAGCACATGCTATATATGATCGTGTACACTTCATGATATATATCATAATTCTCAATACTCTAGCATAATTCAATTGCGGGTCACTTTAGACTTTATTCTCTTGAAGTACAAAGCTCACATTTATTGGAGTCTTGACAGTATTGAAATCCAAATACTTGAAATTGTCAAGTACCTTTTCAATCACATTAGTAACTTTAATATCTTTTATATAGAAGTTACTTTCTAGCATATGCTTAGTACCATTTATGTCAGAATTGTCTCTTTTGATGATCAACATGCCATCAACATAAAAACAAACAATGACCTTGTGATTTGGATGTCTTTAATGTAAAAAAACTTATCACGTTCTTGAATTCATTTGTGAACATAGTGTGGTCAAACTTCGCATGTCATTATTTGTACGCTTGTTTTTAGTCCATAAAGTGACTTATCAAGTTTACAAACTTTTTTTTCTTCACCGGGAACCACAAAGCCCTGGGGTTTTCATGTAAATTTCTTCCTCCAATTTTTCATTTTTTAAGAAAAATATTTTCACATCCATTTTGACGAATTTGAAGGCCATATACTGCAACTACCGCAATGAACATCTGACTTGATGTATCCTTGTTAGTGGTTATTATGTGTCAGAATAGTCAAGGTTTTATTATTGTCTAAATCTTATGACAACAAGTCTTGCTTTGTATTTGTCAATAGTTCTATCAGCTTTCTTTTTCTTTTGTAGATCCACTTTGAACCTAAAAGTTTATTTCCCACAGGAAGATCAACCAACTCTCAAGTACGGTTGCTCAAGATTGAATCAATCTTACTATTGACAACCTCTTTCCAAAATAAATCCACAGAGGGCATAATTTTTTCGAATTTATGAGACTCATTTTCAAGAGAATATTACAAAATCAAATTCGAAGGAAGTAATTTGTCTATTTACATTTACTACCCCTATGAATCTCTTTATTAAGTATATTCTCCTTTGATCATTCCAAGGTCGTTTATACCCTTCACTTAACTATCCGAAAGTTCGGACATATGAGCCATAACTTGACATGTTTTACTATTTGTAGCATATCCAATGAACATACAATCCACGGTCTTAGGTCTTATTTTTACCAGTTTGGGAATAGTTCCCTAATTTCCATTTCTCATATGGAATAGACTAAATTGAAAATTGTTAGATCATTATCTTTCAAGAGTTATTGCTTGTATGTACTTTAAGGGGCGACAAATATTCTCTATCAGGATACAACAAAGCCTGAACAAACAAAAAAAATTGTTGCTCCCTTTCTGAACAAAAAAATTCTTTGTTGTTCTTTTTTGCTATAATGATAGCACCCGCCACAACTTTTGTGGTAAATCTGAACTTATAGGACATTCAACATTTTCTTCAAAGTTCAATTTTTCCTGTCAATTGAGGTGGGAATGTGCATTAATTTGATGGATGATTCCATTTCCTAATATATTTCTGCAAAGGAAAATTCATATTCTTCACATCTACCACTTCTAATCATGAAAATATCTAACTGACTTTCAACTTCAGTTTTATATTGCCTATATGTTTCTATTGTTTTATCGTTACCATTCAGCAAATAAACATAACAATATCTAGTGCAATTATCAATAAACTTTATGAAATACTTTTTTCCACCACGAGATGGCATTGACTTCATATCACAAGTGTTAGTCTAAATCAAAAAAGTTTTTTTTATAACTTAAGCTTGTGGAAAGCTTATGTTGTGAGAATGAAATATTGATAAGATCTATGATGGTTTGTGCATTATGAGTGTGTGGTGGTTGGTTTAGGTTCACTTTTGATTGGAATCAGTATTGATTCATCATTATATCGTGGCTATGTGAAAAACATTCCACCTAATGATTGTGTCAAGGTTCTTGAGAACATGTTGTATATGTGCATACAATTAGTTTGGATGGCTACTGAGAATACATTTATTGTTGGTTGAGTTTACATACAACAATAGCTACCACTTGAATAGTGATATGACCCTATTTGAGACATAGTATAAAAGGAGATATAGCTCCCCCGTTGGTTGGGTTGATGCATTTGAGGTAAGACCTTGGGAGACTGAGCATGATATGAACAAAAGATATTCACACATCTTGTACCATTTCTTACCCTCGCCTTCTTTGATCGTTCGAGGACGAACGATGGTAAATTGGTATCTAATGTAACAACCCATTTGAGTGTTTTGAGTATTAGAGATTTTTATTTGATAAAATACTTTCCGATAGATTCTAAATGGGTGTTTTGAGCTATTCATAATTATAATTCTGAAATTAGTGGGGTAGTTTTAATAATTCATTTAGTTAGTGATTAAAGAAAATAATAATTAAATTAATAGTGGGCCACTTTTATTATTTTTATAGTTAGTCTTTAAATAATTAGGGTAAGAAATTATTTGTAGAAGAAACAAAAAGAGGCGGATGCCATGATTCGACAAGCAAAGCCATTGCTTTCATGTAGGAGCTTCAACTTTGAAATCTTTAAATTAAATATGTAGTGGGAGAATAAGGAGAAGTATAGTGATTTAGAAGCTATTGCTTCCTTTAATTAAATCATTAATGTTGTTGTATGTGAGTTGTTTGAATTTGGGTCAAGCTTTAGTGGATAATGGGAGGTAATTATTTCAAGGATTATAAGGTTATTACAAGGTCTTGAATTTAACTATTAAGTAATGATTAAAAAGGAATTAAGGACTGCAATTGGCCAATGATGCTTGGGATTAGTATATAGGAATATATGGTATAGGGTATGAGGTGTTGGAATGACTATCATTCCCCTGAGTTGTTCATAATTTGCTGTAACAATTAGAGAGGGTTATATGTATGTAATTGGATAGTTAGTTATAAGGATGATATGTCGATTTTATATGATTTGTGCATAAAGGTTATTGCAAGCAGTGGGGTATGAACTTTATGGATACAATTATTTAATTATCACTTGATATTATAATTAACTTTTATCATTAGATATGAATTAAATTGAATGCCTGGTATAAGGCCAATATTATGGAAACCAGTGATTTTAGATTCTTATTATTTTTCTTTAGTTATCATATTAAAAATGATATTTTGATATATTGAGATAAGTATTTAAATATTAAGGTATTGTATTATTTGAATTCCATTAATGTTATGGTAATTTGAGAAATTAAGATTTAACCCTAGACTTGCAACTTGAAAAATACAAGAGTGGACATATTGGTTGACATCGAAACTTATGAAAGCGATTATAGTGATATTGGTGCCTATAGAATTTTTTACTTACAAATTATGCATATATTTGATAGATTGGAAAGGTTTGGAGGCATAGAGGAAAGGAAAGTATTTGAGAAGTAGTTTGCTTGAATTCGATTCTTCGGTGGAGGTAGGTTATGGTTTGTGTTATTTGATAGTAAACTCTTTATAGTGATTGATATGCATTGAATGATATTGTGAAGTTTCCTATGTACTTGATTGTGTGGTTGTGTGGCTTGGTTGTGTGTTTTGTGATTGGTCTGAAATTTCGAGGCCGTGGAATTTATATTCTTGAACCCTCTTTATCGAAATGATGCCTTGAATAAAGAAGGCTTGATGAAATATTATCAATGAACTGAAAGTGGTGAAAATAAATGATAAATTAACGGTATTCTTGGATCGGAGTGTCACATTCCGACACGGTATTCTTGGATCGGAGTGTCACGTTCTGACACGGTATTTTTGGATTGGAGTGTCACGTTCCGACACGATATTTTTGGATCGGAGTGTCACATTCCGACACAGTATTCATGAATCGGAGTGTCACATTCCGACATGGTATAATTGGATTGGAGTGTCACGTTCCGACACGATAGTATTAAAGGAAAAACAATTGAATTAACGGAATGTACACAATCTCAAAGAACTCAATTTCCCAAATGGTTTAGTTGGAGGCATGAGTCCTCATGGATGATCTTGATATTGTTGACTTATTATATACTTTTTTTTGTGTTGTTGACACTGATTCATTTTGTTTGTTGCTTATGACATGTTAAGTGCTATAGTTGAGTTCATACAATTATTTATTGTATATTAGTTTCTATTTGGGTTGGCCGATGATACCTACTCAGTACATGTTGCCCCGCACTGAGCTCTACTTGTGTTTTTCATTATTTTTCTTTTATGGAGTGCAGCGAGTGTACTAATGACTTTGACTTGCCCTCAGCTTTAGCCAGTCTCTAGCTTATCAGGTCCCAGGGTGAGCTATTCTTTCAATCTCGTGTTGAATTCTCTCGGTCGTGACATGATGTCCTATGTTTTCTGACACATACCATTTTATTCTTTTATTTTGGTGTATTTGATACTCTTAGACTTTGTATTTGGAGTTTAGATGTCCTTGATGTGATGACTTTTAGGTTTTGTGAAATGATACTTTAATAAGTTTTGGAGCTTCCACATTATTGTTTTTGTTATTCGTAGTTGAATTATTGGCATATATTGGGGTTTGGATTCTTTGGTTCGCCCACTTAGGAGGTTAAGTGTGGGGGTCACTCACGACTTATTTTTTGTCGTGACATATTCACTAAGTTCAGTACAAGTAAGTTATCCATAAAAATGAATAAATAAAAAAATAAATTTTTATTCATAATATATATTTAAATCATATCAGTAAATGTAATATATGATCAATTAGTATGGATTTAACCTTATTTTAAAATTAAGTTAATAAATCAATATAAATACCACATTGAATTGAATATTTTCTTACGGACGATTCGGTTATGCAATGTGAAATCATGGTTTTATATCGAAATATTTTAAGGTGCCTCATCGATAAATTACATATCATGTTTTTATAAGTAAATGTTTTGTGATTATAAACTTTCAAATCTACATAATTGTATAAAGATTTAATGGTCAATAGTATAGTACTAGTTAGTTATTCTTTAATATAATTCTATCACATGGTAGAATAATCTCTTCATGCAAAGCATGAGTCGGTTTTTGAAAAATTCAAAATGACGGTTTACAAAATATAAACTTATAGGTCAAGTTTTAGCATTTTTAAAAAAAATGAAATCATGATTTGAAATTCAAGATATCATATTGTATATCCAAATACAAGCTTAGAATAAAGGGACAAAAGGAGAAATATAATTTCACTTCTAATTTTAATACTCGTTTTTATCTACTAACCATTTATTTCATATGTAAATAAAATATGATTCATATCATTACTTTTAATATTATTTATATCTTATATAACGATTATTTTTACCGACATAAAATTTATTATTACTTTAAATCAATTCATATTCTACAATTTACATTTACCAAATTCATTATCTTTTATCAAATTTATATACCAATCAAATTGACAAACAAATAGCTCAAAGTAACAATGATCGTTCGACTTTTTGGTCATATAATCGAGAAATGCAAGTTCAACGTGAGATAAATGTTCATAGTATGTGGGAGAATTATATTAAATACTAGACACTACCACTTACATTTAGTTTTATACATAATTAAAGTTTGATTAATAAATATTTTAATATTTTAGAATAGCTTTGTGGTAGTATATCATGTGATTTTATAAAATTTTGCTTAATTGTTTAGATTGTATAAAACATCGAGACAATTTTGATAGTTTTATAAGTTATGGGTTTT
Source organism: Solanum sitiens (assembly GCA_016801875.1). Lineage (NCBI taxonomy): Eukaryota > Viridiplantae > Streptophyta > Magnoliopsida > Solanales > Solanaceae > Solanum > Solanum sitiens. Next base: position 161,048 of record JABWTJ010000012.1, on the reverse strand, counting down.
ATGGTTGAGAAAACATGCAACATAAAATGTACAAAGAAAACTTCAATTTCATCTCATAATTTCATATCATGATTTTAAGTCATTATTTTATGTCACATGATCAAATTGGACCTAAATATTTATATTAAATTAATAAATGCATAACATGTCATTACACATAAATATTTTCTCATCCTATCATATGACTAATTTTATATCTATAAATGTTTCTTATTGTAACAACCCTAAAAAAATGAATAAGCTAAATGTTTAAGGTGTCAAGAATGATTGCGATTAGACCAAGGTTCACAGGGATTGATACGCGTAGAACCAGACCTCAGAACCCTTACTACCACTAAGCCAACTAACTTGGGGAGTTGGTTGAACTTGGAAAGGATGGAACCAACCAAGTAAGGCTCTCGAAAATGAAGATTTAATCGAAGGAGTCTTTACCGGACTTAAAAAGAAGAAATTTTAAGATTTGAGGGTCTAAGGGTAAAATGGTCTTTTACCAGGCTAGGGGTAATATCGTAATTACCCTAAATATAATTAATTAATTATTTAATAAAGTGGAGGGGCAATTTGGGGAGAGAGAGCCGAAATTGGTCTCTTGAAATGAAGTCTTGCTCCACCCGGGTTCGAACCTAGGTGGGAGCAAGGATTTAGTATGATTTTTTTTATTATTGGTGAATTAATTTAATAAATTTATAATTAATGGATGATGTAAAAAGGAAAATCAGATTTTACTATTATTTATTATTTATTTACTTATTAATTAATTAATTTTTTTTAAATTGACTAAGTCTTGCCAACTATCCTAGTTTTAAGATGCACTATCTCACACTATCTCTCTCCCTCAAGCCTAAATCTCTCTCTCTCTCATCCAAATTATTTTTCTTGGCTGCAAAAACAGAAGATAAAAACATTAGAAAGCAATCAAAAGTTCTCTAAACTCAAAGAACTTACAAAAAAAAATATACAAGCAAGCAAGCTAACTTAAGAAACGAAAACTTTGCATCATCTTCTCGACGGGTTTGTGTTGAAGGTTTAGGGGAGGAGTTTGGCAGCACTTGGAAGGTGTGGAAAGCTACAACAAGGTATGGGTTTTCTCTCTTGGAATCCTTTCTCCAAGAGGAATTTCTTTCTACAAAAGTCGACATATGAAACTAGGGCTGTCCCCTTGAACGTTGAACTCCTTGTCCCTAGTCTCCTTTCGATTTCAATTTAAATTAGTTTAGAAATCATGTTGTTGGTATGGTTACTGGTAGCTAAGTGTGAAATATGATGTTCCTTGTGATTTTATGTTTGGAAATAGCAAGCATGTTCAATGATGTCAACCGAAAATGATGTGGTGCAATGTGTAAAATGTTTGTTGTTGTTCTCCGTTTTGAAGTCTTAAAATGGCTTGTTTGATGATTGAAATTATTGTGCATAAGGTGTGTAAATTGTGATGTTAAATGAAGTGTAAGGTGGCTGATCATAAGTGGAAAAATCTAAGCTAAAACAACAATGAATCTACACCTAAGAATGTGTTAAACGAATCATGAAAGTACCTCAAAACGAACGTATGAATGTTGTTAAATAAAGGCTAGAAAATTTAATAAAATTTCCAGCACTTGGTGATGGAATTTTCGGCCAGAATACTTAAGGTTGAGAGGTTTAAAAATATATTTAAAATATGTGAGGTCAGTGGGGATTGAACCCAAGACCTCACTACATGAAAGCTGGAAAAAAAAGAGGTGTGGGATTCGAACCCACAACCTCTCGGTCAAACAAGAGAGTAAGAGGGGAATTTTAAATTAATAAAAATAATGGGAGGAGTGGGATTCGAACCCACCACCTCTTGGCTGAAGAAGGAGACAAAGAGAGAAATTAAAAAGAAAATAAAGTGAGGCTGTGGGGGCTCGATCCCACAACCTCACTGACAACACTTAAGTAGTTAACTTTTAAATGAAAATGAAAATAAGGAGGCTGTGGGGGTTCGAACCCACAACCTCTAAGTCCCAAGCGAAATAAAGAAAAAATAAATAAAGAGAGGCTATGGGGGTTTGATCCCACAACCTCCTGGTTAAGCCGAAATGGACAAGGAAAATAAATGGGAAAATAAGAGGGGGCTGTGGGGGTTCGAACCCACAACCCCTCGGCCAAAGGAGAGAAGTTCTAGAGAAAAGGAACTAAAAAGAAATGTTGATGTTGGGGTTCGACCTAGGGTCCCAATATCATGAAGACTAAAAATAAAGTCAAGAAAAAATGTAAGTATTGTCCAAGGGATTCGAACTTGGGTTCCCTTGCCCAAATTTCCATATTGATACATAAATCATACGTGAATTAAATGTTCAAGAATAATGCCACCTACTTAGATCAAAATCGATATCTGGGCATATATACAAGATACATAAGTCTTGTACTACATAATCTTAGGAAGATATGAGTCACTTAACGAACTATGAATGAAGCCTCATGGCTTGTACGTATAGACCCATAAGTCTAGCATACGCTTAAAAATAAGTGAACCTAAGATGTATGTAAAGAAACGAAGAAACCCTAGAAGGGTTAAGTAAGAGTGTGAAATACGCAAATGGCCAAGTACATGGCATATGATGAAATGAACTTTCACGTAAAATTGGGTGAGTAATTATGAAGAGCAATTGTGCTAATGTTAATGAATGTGGTGACAACATGATATGAGGCTAATGTAAAAAATGAGAACAATCTCAAATGAGCCTAAGTAATTATTACCAAAATGTACTCACCTATGAGAGTGTAAAGTTAATGAAGAGACCAGTCTCTATGAACACTCTAATAAAAGTATTGAGATTAACACACTTAATATTAATGATGAGATGAGAAATCATCTATTGATCTATGATGTCCTCATACTAGAAGCCAGCTTCCATGAAGTATGAGTTGAATGTAATGGAACTTTATACTGAGTACCGATAGACTAGCTATGAGCGGTGATGCCTTCTTTAAGGAAGGGTGGAGGTTCACGTAACTCTCATGAGATGAGACTGTTCGGCTTGCCGGGTATGGGTCTCCTTATATCTCCTGGTCTTCGAACCTATACTGCCAATATAGGGATCTGGTGGGGTTTTATTCCCATGTACGCTAGCATGTTTTGGGTCACCTTGGCCGGTGATTCCACCTCTTTTCGGTGTGGGGAAGACACTGAATTTCATGATGCTCACATGATCTATGTCGGTTAAAGTTAAAGTTCCCAATGAATGAATGAGGCCAGCCTCAAATGAAGCACATAATGAAATGAATGATAGCAAAGGTGTTAGAATAAGATAATCAAAAGGTGAGTTAGATTCAAGTAATGACATTAGGTCATTCTTGGTCATTGCACAACGAACCTAATGAAAGTCTTAAACTACATCCTAGGTATAGCTGGTGTTTACACTGGCCGATGAACGAAATGAAATGGAGTACGTATGAATTAACGAAGCAGACTCTGTGTTTGCTAATGAAGACTCTCTAGTTGAGGTCCCATCTGTTGAGCCCTCATTTCTGGGATGTCTTAATGTTAAGTCCATGATTCCGAGGTCTCATGGCATATGAATGAATGATATTAAAGGAGTTATGTGCTACATACAAAGTGTGTTGTAAGCTATATGATATGTGCTACGTGTAAATGTTATGTGTTGTTTGCAAATGTGAAAAGTATGATGATGTATGTTATTCTCATGGCATAAGCTTCCTATTCCAAATCTGGAAAGCTCACTGACTTTCCTAATTCAAATTTGGAAAGCTCATTGACTTTCCTAATCCAAATTTGGGAACCTCCTAATCTCAATTTGGCAAGTCCACTGACTTGACTTCCAAAAATCATGTCGTTAGGAAAGAGCTATTCATTCTCATGCATGTCCTTGGTGTGTGCTTGCATATACCCATACTTAGTACAAGTGTGTACTAACCCTATACATCTATACTATTTTAGGTGCAGGCACAGGTAGGCGGTAGAGCTACAGGATCATTGTTGCAGCTATCCGGACGTCAGCATTCATCCGGAGTTTGGTAGGTCCTCATGCTTTCGAGGATGCTACTATTTTACATTCCAGCTTAGTTTTAGAGTTGAGCTAGTGGAGCATGTTCCACTAGCGTTTCTTTCCTGTTTTGATTCAGACTTTGTATTGGACCATTTTGGCAATTATACAATTAAGATTTATTGAACTATTCCTTTCATTTGATTATCTCTTAATGTTAGATGGTTGATGGTGAACAAATTACGAATGTATTAGAAATTTTTAGTAAGCAATATTTAGAAATAAAAAGTTTCAAATTTTCCACTAAAATTAACCTATGTAAAGTAAGAATGACGTAAGTAGGCTTGTCTGCGATCTCTGAGAGGTCAACGACGCCGATCTCATCTGGGGTATAGATTCCAGTCGTGACACTTATCCTACCATATGACTAATTTATATATATATATATATATATATATATATATATATAGATATAACTTATTTAAATCATTATTATAGCTATATATATTCAAACGTTGTGTAAAAAGTGCTTTTAACGCAACATCACTTATGTAAATTTACTTTACTATAGATAATCTCATCATAAATTGTGCCAATAGAAAGTTAACTATGTGTTGAAAATTATACAATTATTCACACTATTAAAGACCGCTTAAACTCAAACAAAAAGGCAAAAACTAAAACTTCACCCTTAAGTCTTTAGCATAAAAAAAAACAAATGGCCAGCAACTCAAGCTCAAATCTAAATGGTGATATGACGATAAAATATGGTATATGCCTAGAAAATCATGCTACTAAGTTTGGTGACTATTTTGTTGATGGATGTCGTGAATTTGTGAAGAAGGGTGATGATGGAACTAAAGAAGAATTTATTTGTGTTAATTGTGGATGTTTTAGGAGTTCTCATAGAGTGAATAGTCACCCATTGTTTCGTCCTCCAGTACTTCAATCTCGCTTCATTCACCCACATGTTATTTCACATGGTGGTGGAAATGCACTGATTATTTTTCATCCTAACACGGCTCGAGTTATGCCAGTTAAGTACATCAGGAGTCCTGTTTTCTATTATAATCCGTGATCTGATAAATCTTCAATCCAAGAGAATGTTCTTTGTGATCATTGTTGGCGTCATAACTAAGAATGAATATGAACTAAGATGTCAATCTTTATTTTATTAGTATAAATTTATGGTAATAAATTTCCCGTATGTTTTTTTTACATTAGAAAGAGAAGGAAGATAGTAAGTTGAATTCATTTTGATGAATTGTGCAAGTTCTTATTTTCATTTGGTTATCTAGATGCTTGATGAAATAGAATTGTGATTTGTTTGATTAATTGTTTCTTGAAATATTACAGTAAGGAAAAGAGAGTAAATATGTACATTTAACTGTGAAACGCTTATATCATATCGTTTATTAACTTTGTCTTTAATTTTATTCATTAAATTTTTATTTATTGAAAAAATTACATTATAATTCAACTACTTAACAAAGTACAAACTTTATATTCTAATCTTATGAATTGGTTTTTTAATTATTTAAATATTTTTATTTTGTAAAAAAATATATTGATTTCACATTAAAGCCATGCTTTTGTTTCTTCCACAGAAAAAAATAATTAAAAAATAGCATGTTCATCTTCGTCAACTTAATTAGGTTTTTTTATTAAAAAAAACAATATCAATTTTAAAAAAAAATTAATGCCAAGTAAATTAAATACACTATAAAACTTAATAGGTGAGATTTTTCAATTTTTTTACGACCTTTCTTGGTTTATTAAAAAACACACATAATGTATTTAAGAACTTAAATTACAATACATTATTATACAACTCTTTTATTGATAAAACACATTTTAAATTTATAGAACATAAGAGTTTAAATATTCAATTTATTTTATTAAAAGAATGAGTATTTGATTTGGATTGATACGTCACATCCTCCACTGTGTTGAATCAAGATTGAAATGTTGCTACCATCACCTTACTTGAAAATATATAAAGTGATTCTTTCCTGAAAACAAAGATTGATTTTCCTCAAAATTTCTAAGGTAAATTATTGAATATTGAATACAAATAATGATATTAATGAGGCAAAAATATATTATGTAAAAGAGAATAAAGAAATAAAATCATTGATACTGAAAAGCAAATCGGGAAAAAATAAAGAAAACAATATCAACAATTCATGTTGCACACTTAATTGTTGTTATTTTATAAATTTTGTTTTTCCTAATTTATTTTTTTACCTCTACTTGCTAGGTTTTTATAGAGGCCTTTTGATTGATATATAAAAAATAAAAACTATTGTTAGGTTTCAAAAGAACTTAGTTAACTATAAATAAATGACTTCAAGACAATTATTTATAGATAATAATATTATTATCATTATATTATATTTTAGCGACAATAATAAATATGAACATTTATAGTGAATACTCTATGTAAATATTGTTAAAGACTTTAGCTAGTTTGAATGCAATAATATTAACTCAATAATCACTATATATTTTTGTGGCAATAAATCTTTCCTCTAAAAATAAAATTCTATCGCCACTAAATATATATATATATATATTGTTAAAATGATTGTATATACCGAAATTCATAAAATAAATTGCTAAGTCATAAAAAAATTTCTAGAAATCAACTTTTAAAATATAAGTAGATTTCAAATTTTCCTCTACTTTGAAAAGATATATGATAACCTATTATATTTGAGTTTATTTGTCATATATCCTTATAGGTGAACATTTTCCTTGCTATTACTATCGTAAATAACGATAAAAATGTAGTCAAATGTATCCTCAATCGTCTTATTTCAAAGTTTAGTTTGGTAAAAAAATTAGACTTACTGGTAGCATTGCGTAAGAGTACGACTAATAGATAAAAAGTAATATTTCTTTAACTGATTAAAATTTTTGATGAGATATTCACTCAATTCATATGGTATCAGAGCACGTAAAATGTCATTCATAAAAAAAAATTAATAAATAATGTCTAAAGGAAAGGAAAAAAATGTATTCACAATATATATATTTCCATCGAAAGAATAAATGTAATAATCATGATCAATCAGTGTGGACTCAACTTCTAATTTGTTACTTTTAAATTAATTATTAACATGCATAATATATCAAAGTAAATATTTTTAGGATCGATTTGAGCATGCGATATAAAATCATAATTTGATATCGGAATATTCTAAGGTGTCACATCGATAAATCACATATCTTTATATTTTTTATAAATAAATGTTTTGTGATTACAAACTAATTTCAAATATACATAATTTTATAAATATTCACTAGTCAACAACAATAGTAATTAGTTATTTTTTATTATCATACTTTCGCATGGTATGGATAATCTCTTAACATTGAGCATGAGTCTTTTCTTGTGAAATTCAAAATGATGATTTGTAAAATATAAACTTATACGTCAAGTACTGTTGCATTTTATAAAAAATAAAAATCACGATTTGAAATTTCAAATCAAACTTTATTTATTGAATTTGATCTTAAATCGCCTGTCAAAATATTAATTTGAAATCAAGACATTATATCACATGTCCAAATACAAGCTTAGAATAAGAGGCTTGTATGAGAAATATAGTTTCACCTCTAATTTTTCAATTCAATATTAAGATATATGAGTAGAAATCGGGGATTAAATCTTTTAAGCGGTAAATGTTTGTCCGTACTAGCTAAATATTTACATCGTACTAATAGATGCATGACATACCATCACCCATGAATATTTTTGTCACGACCGAAATCTAGACCCCAGACGAGACCGGCGTCGTTGACCTCTTAGAGGTCGCAGACAAGCCTACATACGTCATTCTTACTTCATCTAGGTTAATTTTAGCGGAAAATTTGAACTTTTTGTTTTCTTATTTCATGCTAAATATTTTAAACTTAACATCATGGGCGTTCACAAATCAACCATCTAATATAGAGATAATCAAATGAAAGAAACAGTGCAATACTGTAATAAATGTATAATTGCCAAAATGGCACCAATACAGTGTCTGAAATAAAAACGAAAAGAAACACTAGTAGAACATGCTCCACTAGCTAAAGCCTATATCTAAGCTAGATAGTAACGGTAGACATCCTCGAAAGCATGAGGGCCTACCAAGTCCGGATGAAAGCTCCACGTCCGGATAGCTGCAACGTCAACCTGTACGCTCTAGCATCCACCTGTGCCTGCACCTAAAATTGTAGAGTTGTATAGGGTTAGTACACACTTGTACTAAGTATGGGTAAATGCAAGCACACACCAAGGATATGCATGAGAAAGGATAGCTCTTTCCTAACAACATGATTATGGAAAGTCAAGTCAGTGGACTTGCCAAATTGAGATTAGAAAAGTTAATGAACTTTCCAAATTTGGATTAGGAAAGTCAGTGAGCTTTCCAAATTTGGATTAGGAAAGTCATGCCATGAGAGTAACATGCATCATCATGCTTATCATATTGCACACAACACATAAAATCTTACACATAGCACATATCATATAGCATATAGCACATAACATCTTTTATAACATTCATTCATATGCCATGAGACCTTGTAATCATGGACTTGGTATTAAGACTTTCCAAAATGAGGGCTCAACATATGGGACCTCAACTAGGGAGTCTTCATTAGCAAACACAGAGTCTGCTTCATTCATTCATACGTACTTCATTTCATTTCATTCATAGGCTAGTGTAAACACCAGCTATACCTAGGATGTAGTTTAAGACTTTCATCGGGTTTGTTGTGCAATGATCAAGAATAACCTAGTGTCATTGCTTGAGTCTAGCTCACCTCTTGATTATCCTTTCCTAACACCTTCGGTATCGTTCATTTCATTATGTGCATCATTTGAGGCTGGCCTCATTCATTCATTGGGAATTTAACTAAAACCGACATAGATCATGTGAGCATCATGAAATCCAGTGTCTCCCCCACACGGAAAAGAGGTGGAATCACCGGCCAAGGTGACCCAAAATATGCTAGCGTACATGGGAATTTAACCCCGCCAGATCCCTATATTGGCAGTATAGGTTCGAAGACCAGAAGATATAAGGAGACCCATACCCGTCAAGCCGGACAGTCTCATCTCATGAGAGTTACATGAACCTCCGCCCTTCTCGAAATAAGGCATCACCGCTCATAGCTAGTCTATTGGTGCTCAGTACAAAGGTCCATTACATTCAACTCATACGTCATGGAAGCTGGCTTCTAGTATGAGGACATCATAGCTCAATAGATGATTTCTCATCTCATCATTAGTATTAAGTGTGTTAATCTCAATACTTTCATTAGAGTGTTCATAGAGACTGGTCTCTTCATTAACTTTACACTCTCATAGGTGAGTACGTTTTGGTAACAATTACTTAGGCTCATTTGAGATTGTTCTCATCTTTTACATTAGCCTCATATCATGTTGTCACCACATTCATTAACATTAGCACAATTGCTCTTCATAAGTACTTACCCCATTTTACGTGAATGTTCATTTCATCATATGCGAATATACTTGGCCATTTGTGTGTTTCACATTCTTACTTAACCCTTCTAGGGTTTCGACATTTCATTACATAATAATCATTTCATCGTATGCCAATGCACTTGGCCATTTAGTGTGTTTTACACTCGTACTTAACCCTTCTAGGGTTACTTCATTTCATTACATACATCTTAGGTTCACTTATCTTTAAACGTATGCTAGACTTATGGGTTTATACATACAAGCCATGAGGCTTCATTCATAGTTCGTTAAGTGACTCATATCTTACTAAGATTATGTAGTACAAGACTTATGTATCTTGTATATATGCCAAGATCTTGATTTCGATCTAAGTAGGTGGCATTATTCTTGAACATTTAATTCACGTATGACTTATGTATCAATACGGAAATTTGGGCAAGGGAACCCAAGTTCGAACCACTTGGACAATACTTACATTTTTCCTTGACTTTATTTTTAGTCTTCATGACATTGGGACCCTAGATCGAGCCCCAACATCAACATTCTATTTTTATTTTTCTCCTTGGGTTTTCCCTTTATTTAGCCGAAGGGTTGTGGGATCGAACCCCACAACCCCTTATATTTTTCACTTAAAACTTTGTTGTCCCATTTCGCCTAGACCAAGAGGTTGTGGGATCAAACCCCCACAGCCTCTTTTATTTTACTCTTTTATTTCGCTGGGAAATTGGGAGGTTGTGGGTTTGAACCCCCACAGCCTCCTTATTTTATTTGTAATTTCGCTAGGGCTGTGAGGTTGTGGGTTCGAACCCCCACAGCCTCCTTATTTTTATTTGTAATTAAAATTGACTTACCTAGGCGTTTGGCAGTGAGGTTGTGGGATCGAGCCCCCACAGCCCCACTTTATTTTCTTAATTATTTCGCACTTCTCCTTTCCAGCCTTGAGGTCGTGGGTTCGATTCCCACGCCTCAGATTTTCTTTTCTTTAGTTTTTCTTCTTTCATTCGCTACCTGGAGGTCGTGGGTTCGATTCCCACGCCTCAGATTTTCTTTCTTTAAATTGTTGCTCTCTCCTTTCTCAACCAGCAGACCCCAGTTCGAATCCTCCTAGCCCCTTTCTTTTTTTTCCGAATTTAAATTGCCACACGGGTGAGGTCACAGGTTCGAATTCTGGTGGCCTCACCCCTTTAAAATTCATTAAATTTCCAGATTTCTTCATTACACTTTAGCCTAAACTAAAATCGTATTTTTGGCTGGAATTTTATCATCTTATTAACCTATTTTCACCAATATTTTCACTTGAAAACTTAGGACAATTCATGGATCGTTTGTTACTTTTTGAGGGAGTATTTCATGGATTCGTTTAGCCAAAATATTGACACTCAAATAAGCCCCATCTCCATTTTAATGAACATCACGATTACATAAGTTTACACACGTAAATTGACAACCAAAAACAATATCAAACTTGAAGCCATAAATCGAAACCTCATTCAAGTACATTCACAGTAACATTTTGCACGTATACACACGCTTATACAAACTTTTGAATACATGGTTGTCTTTTCTACGATTTCAAGTATACAAACAAAATCATGTTCATCACGAAATCATAACATACCTAAATCTATCAGCAATCATACCCAACCTACGATTCATTGGGAGCTAGTGACAGGGGCATGCAAAAGGGGAAACAATCCTAGTTTTCGAATAAACAATATGAACCTTAAAGGGTCTCTTCGGAAAGGGACCAAGAGAGAAGAAAACCCATACCTTATTTTGACGTTCAAAACTTGAAGTTGCTTCCCAAAAACTATCCAAAACTCACGTCCAAGCCAAGTTCTCAACAAAAAACTTTCGACGGAAAAACCCTCTCTTTGCCTAACGTTCTTACTTAGCTTGTTTTCTTATATTTTCGTGTGAGTTCTTCAAGTGTGAAGAACTCTAGTAATTTTTCTGTTCTTCTAGTTGTTTTGGCAGAGAGTAATCGTGAAAACAAATGGAGAAACGTGAGAGAGATGAGCGTGAGAGAGAGTTAAAAGAGGTGAAGTAGTTTAGACTTAGTCAACTAGGAGACTTAGTCATTAAAACATATTAATTAATAAATAAATAATAATTAATAATAAAATATGATTTCCCTTTTTAAATCAGCCATTAATTATTAATTTATTAAATTAATTCACCAATAAAAAAATCATATTAAATCATTGCTCCCACCTAGGTTCGAACCCGGGTGGAGCAAGACTTAACTTCAAGAGCTCCATTTCGTCTCTCTCTCCCAAATTTTCCCCTCCACCTTATTAAATAATTAATTAATTATATATTTAGGGTAATTACGATACTACCCTTAGCCTGGTAAAAGACCATTTTACCCCTAGACCCTCAAAACTTAAGATTTCCTCTTTTTAAGTCCGGTAAAGACTCCTTCGAGTAAATCTTCGTATTCGAGAGCCCTACATGGTTGGTCCCAACCTTTCCAAGCTCAACTAACTCCCTAAGTTAGTTGGCTTGGCTGTAGCAAGGGTTCCGAGGTCTGGTTCTATGCGCATCAATCCGTGTGAACCCTGGTCTAATCGTAGGCATTCTTGACACATTAAGCATTTCTTATCTTATTCATTTTTAGGGTTGTTACATTATCCCCCCCTTAGGAACATTCGTCCCCGAATGACACTACCACTATATAGTGTAATGCCAGTCAGATCATAACATAATCACTATGCACAGTCAAGGAATAGCAATAAAATATGAAGAGATGAGGAAACTTAGACTTAAGAGTAAGAAGTCTAACCTCAAGAGCTGAAAAGATGAGGGTAACGGGATCTCATATCGGTCTCAGCCACCCACGTAGCACCCTCAACAAGATAATTTCTCCACAATACCTTCATTGTGGCAATCTCCTTGTTCCTCAGCCGCTTGATCTGTCTGTCTAAGATCTCAACAGGTACCTCCTCATAGGACAAGTCTTCATCGACCCCCAAACCTTCCACAGGTAGAATCGATGTTGGATCACCTAGGCACTTCTTTAACATGGATACATGAAAGACTGGATGGACAGAAGCTAGCTCCGCAGGCAATGCCAACTCATAGGCCACCTCACCCACACACTGTAGGATCTCGTATGGCCCAACATACCTCGGACTCAACTTCCCCTTCCTCCCAAACCTCATCACCCCCTTCACAGGTGATATATTCAAATTGACCTGGTCACCAACATCAAACTCTAAGGGTCATTTTCTGTTATCTGCATATGCCGACTGTAAGCAGTAGCCAACCTGTCCCTAATCACTCTGACCTTCTCTAAGGCCTCATGAATGATCACTGGACCCAAAATGGATGACTCTCCAACCTCGAACCACCCAACTGGAGATCTACACCTCCTACCATACAGTGCCTCAAATGGTGTCATCCCAATGCTGGAGTGATAGCTATTATTATACGAGAACTCTATCAAAGGCAGATGGTCATCCCAGCTACCCTGAAGTCAATCACACATGCTCTCAACATGTCCTCCAATGTCTGAATGGTGCGCTCTGCCTGTCCATCAGTCTGAGGATGAAAGGCAGTACTAAGCTTTACCTGCGTGCCCAAGCTCTTCTGGAAAGATCTCCAGAAATGTGAAGTAAATTGAGCTCCTCTATCTGAAATGATAGACAAAGGAATCCCATGCCATCTCATAATCTCATCAATGTAGAGTCTCGCATAATCCTCGGCTCTGTAAGTAGACTTCACAGGGATAAAGTGGGCAGACTTAGTCAATCTGTCCACAATAACCCATATGGAGTCATGCTGCCTCCTAGTCCTCGGAAGACCAACCACGAAGTCTATATTAATGGCCTCCCACTTCCAAGTCGAAACCTCAATAATCTGAGTCAGACCGCCAGGCTTAACATGTTCTGCCTTAACCTGCTGACAATTAGGACACTTGGCCACATATTCTGTAATGTCCTTCTTTATGCCATCCCACCAATAAATCTTCTTAAGATCATGATACATCTTGGTGGAACCTGGATGTATGAAATATCTGGAACCATAGGCCTCTGCAACAATCCTGGTCCGCAAATCATCCACATCTGGTACACACAGCCTGTCCTGATACCTAAGTATGCCATCACCTCCCAAAACGAAAGACTCATTCATCTTTATCAACACTGAGTCCTTAAGCTCCATCAACACAGGATCTAGATGCTGACCCTGCTTGACTTCAACTACCAAGGATGATTCAAAACTAGGATGAACTGAAACACCCCCACTAGTAGAGTCAACCAATCGCACACCCAGTCTGGCCAGTCTGTGTACATTTTTAACCAACTCCTTCTTCTCATCCTCAATGTGGGTTGTACTTCCCATGCTCATCCTGCTCAAAACATCATCCACAACATTAGCCTTACCTGGATAGTAGTGAACATTCATGTCATAATCCTTCAACAGCTCCAACCATCTCCGCTGACGTAGATTCAACTCTCTCTGTGTGAACACGTACTGGAGACTCTTGTGGTCTGTGAATACATCCACATGCACTCCATACAAGTAGTGCCTCCACAGCTTCAGTGCAGACACCACAGCTGCCAACTCCAAGTCTTGAGTGGGATAATTCTTCTCATGAACCTTGAGCTGTCTGGACGCATAGGCTATCACCTTACCAACCTGCATAAGAACACAACCCAAACCAACCCTAGATGCATCACAGTAAACAGTGTAATTCTCATCACACTTAGGCAAAGTAAGCATCGGGGCTGAAGTGAGTCTGTCCTTGAGCTCCTGGAAACTCTTCTCACAAGTCTCCGTCCATTCAAACTTGGCTTTCTTCTTAGTCAAAGCTGTCAATGGGGCAGCAATGGAAGAAAAGACCTCCACAAACCTACGGTAGTAACTAGCCAATCCCAGAAAGCTACAGATGTCAGTAGGAGTAAGAGGCTTTGGCCAGTCGTCTACCTGGGATCCACCTCCACGCCCTGATCGGACACCACATGACCCAGGAAGGTCACTGATCTAAGCCAAAATTCACACTTGCTGAATTTGGCGTACAACTGATGTTGTCTAAGTACCTGCAAGGTTAGTCTCAAATGTTGTTCATGCTCTTCCTTGGTCCTAGAGTAGATGAGAATGTCATCAATGAATACTATGACGAAAGAGTCAAGGTATTCATGGAAGACTCGATTCATGAGGTCCATAAATGCAGCAGGTGCATTCGTAAGACCAAATGACATGACTAATAACTCATAATGACCATAACGGGTACGAAAGGTTGTCTTTGGGATATCTCCATCCCTAACCCTAAGTTGATGATACCCTGAACGAAGATCAATCTTAGAGAAGAAACTAGACCCTTGGAGCTGATCGAACAAATCATCTATTCTGGGAAGTGGGTACTTATTCTTTATAGTGACTTTGTTGAGCTGCCGATAATCGATACACATTCTAAGGGTTCCATCTTTCTTTTTCGCAAACAACATTGGAGCGCCCCAAGGGGATATGCTCGGTTGAATGAAACCCTTGTCAGTGAGATCTTTTAACTGCAGTTTCTACTCTTTGAGTTCAGCTGGAGCCATTCTGTAAGGAGGAATTGAAATTGGTTTAGTATCGGGTTCTAAGTCGATACCAAAATCATTCTCTCGAGGGGGAGGGACTCCAGGAAAATCATCAGGAAATACATCTAGGAACTCATTCACTACAGGCACTGAGTCTATGGAAGGAATGTCATGATCTAAATCATTAACACTCACAAGATGACACAATAACCACTTGGACATCATTTTATTGGCCTTAAGGTTCGAAATCAAGGGGTTAGGACGACTCGAGTTGTACCCCTCCCAGACTAGCTCCTCTTCATCAGGGAAACGAAATCTCAGCACTCTACTACGACAGTTCAAACAAGCATAACAACTGTGAAGCCAGTCCATGCCAAAAATAACATCAAAATCATGCATGGGTAACTCAACCAAGTCTGCACACATAGTCTTACCACTTACAACTATTGGGCAATCCTTGTATACTCTATCAGTTCTTACATTTTCTCCTAAAGGTGTACTAACCACTATAGGATCATGCAGAACTTCAGGCAATATCTCAAATGTGAGAGCAAGCAAAGGAGTTACAAAGGAAAACGTAGACCCTAGATCAAGTAAAGCATAAACAGAAGTTGAGAATACTTGCAGCATACCTGTGACCACATCAGCGGACTTCTCCTGCTCCTCCCTGCCCTTCAGGGCATAGAACCTGTTCCTCTTAGGAGGCTCGGCAGCTGCTGTACCCTATGGATTAGGCCTAGGCTGAGCATTACCTCCAGCCTGACCTCTGTTCTGTGGGCAGTCTTTAACCATGTGCCCACTCTTACCGCAACCGAAGCAGGCATTAGTGCCCTATCTGCACTCTCCACTGTGAGCACGGCCACACTTAACACAGTTCTTTTAGGGACGCTGCATCTCACCTCCATTGCCCTTCTTGGGCTCAGGTCTGCCTCCTCTAGGTGTTGTACTCCTCTGAAAATTAGAGTTCCCAGAACTCTGTTGCCCCTTCTTGAACCTGGGTTGTTCACGGACGCCAAAATTGTTTCTGTGGCCTCCATGGCTGGGACCTGCCTGATCTTGAGGCTTAGGCCTCCTAGCATCACGAATACCCCTCTTTTTGCCGCTATCCTCTACCTGCTGGACATGCACCATCAACCTGGAGAGGTCCATATTATCATGGAGCATCGCAGACCGACACTCCTTCTCCAGATCTCCATTGATTCCAGTGAGGAACCTGCTCATCTCATCCCTGCTTTTAGATACAAAGGAATTAGCATACCTGGATAATTTAACAAACTTCAATACTCATCTCATCCTTGCTGTTAGATACTAAGGAAAGTAGCATACCTGGATAGTTTAACAAACTTCAGGGAATACTCCCTGACTGTCATGGATCCCTACTTAAGGTTGATAAACTCCTCAACCTTTGCCTCCCTCATCTCCCTGGGAAAGAATCTCTCCAGAAAGGCTGTCTTAACCAGCTCCCAAGTGACCGGAACTCCGCCCAACGCTCGGTTATCCTTCCACATCTTGCACCAAGTTTGTGCAACATCCTTGAGCTGATAGGAAGCCAGCTCAGCCTTCTTAGTATCTATGGCCCCCATAGCTACCAGAATCTTATGCGCCTCGTCCACAAACTCCTGGGGATCCTATGAAGTCTTGGACCCTGTGAAAATAGGAGGATTCATACTCGTAAAGTCTCACAGCCTGTCAGCCATGCTACGTACCGGTGGGTTCTCCCTCTGAACATTCTGCCGGTTGACCTGGGCAGTCATAGCCTGGGCCTGCATAGTGATGGCCTGTGCCATCTGAGCCAGGGATGCCCGCACCTCCGCATCAGTCAACCCAGCTGGGTTAACCGGCATAGCCACTCCTTCAGTTGGAGCCTGGGGTGGAACCTGATTGTTCCTAGCAGCTGCTCCTCCTCTCCTCTGACCAACATTCCTCCTAGTATTCATTCTCTGAAAACAATAAGAATTGATGTTAGACACGCTCATAACACCAAGAAATCAGACATTAGGAAAAGCAAGATAAGATCAGAAGAAGGGAAATTTTCCTATGCATTATGCAGTCTCTAATTCAGGATAGTGGTGCACTTCACTACCATGACTTAAGAACTACTCAATGTGGTTGATTTGTACTCATTATTCTTGGAATTTAACCTAGTGCTCTAATACCAACTTTGTCACGACCAAAATCTAGACCCCAGACGAGACCGGTGTCGTTGACCTCTCAGAGTCGCAGACAAGCCTACATACGTCATTCTTACTTCATCTAGGTTAATTTTAGCGGAAAATTTGAACTTTTTGTTTTCTTATTTCATGCTAAACATTTTAAACTTAACATCATGGGCGTTCACAAATCAACCATCTAATATAGAGATAATCAAATGAAAGAAACAGTGCAATACTGTAATAAATGTATAATTGCCAAAATGGTACCAATACAGTGTCTGAAATAAAAACGGAAAGAAATACTAGTAGAACATGCTCCACTAGCTAAAGCCTATATATAAGCTAGATAATAACAGTAGACATCCTCAAAAGCATGAGGGCCTACCAAGTCCGGATGAAAGCTCCACGTCCGGATAGCTGCAACGTCAACCTGTACGCTCTAGCGTCCATCTGTGCTTGCACCTAAAATTGTAGAGTTGTATAGGGTTAGTACACACTTGTACTAAGTATGGGTAAATGCAAGCACACACCAAGGACATGCATGAGAAAGGATAGCTCTTTCCTAACAACATGATTATGGAAAGTCAAGTCAGTGGACTTGCCAAACTGGGATTAGGAAAGTTAATGAACTTTCCAAATTTGGATTAGGAAAGTCAGTGAGCTTTTCAAATTTGGATTAGGAAAGTCATGCCATGAGAGTAACATGCATCATCATACTTATCATATTGCACACAGCACATAACATCTTACACATAGCACATATCATATAGCATACAGCACATAACATCTTTTATAACATTCATACATATGCCATGAGACCTTGGAATCACGGACTTGGCATTAAGACTTCCCAAAATGAGGGCTCAATATATGGGACCTCGACTAGGGAGTCTTCATTAGTAAACACAGAGTCTGCTTCATTCATTCATACGTACTTCATTTCATTTCATTCATAGGCTAGTGTAAACACCAGTTATACCTAGGATGTAGTTTAAGACTTTCATCGAGTTTGCTGTGCAATGATCAAGAATAACCTAGTGTCATTACTTGAGTCTAGCTCACCTCTTGATTATCCTATCCTAACACCTTTGGTATCGTTCATTTCATTATGTGCATCATTTGAGGCTGGTCTCATTCATTCATTGGGAACTTTAACTTTAATCGACATAGATCATGTGAGCATCATGAAATCCAGTGTCTCCCCCACACCGAAAAAAGGTGGAATCACCGGCCAAGGTGACCCAAAACATGCTAGCATACATGGGAATTTAACCCCGCCAGATCCCTATATTGGCAGTATAGGTTCAAAGACCAGGAGATATAAGGAGACCCATACCCGGCAAGCCGGACAGTCACATCTTATGAGAGTTACGTGAACCTCTGCCCTTCTCGAAATAAGGCATCACCGCTCATAGCTAGTCTATTGGTGCTCAGTACAAAGTTCCATTACATTCAACTCATACGTCATGGAAGCTGGCTTCTAGTATGAGGACATCATAGCTCAATAGATGATTTCTCATCTCATCATTAGTATTAAGTGTGTTACTCTCAATACTTTCATTAGAGTGTTCATAGAGACTGGTCTCTTCATTAACTTTACACTCTCATAGGTGAGTACGTTTTGATAACAATTACTTAGGCTCATTTGAGATTGTTCTCATCTTTTACATTAGCCTCATATCATGTTGTCACCACATTCATTAACATTAGCACAATTGCTCTTCATAAGTACTCACCCCATTTTACGTGAATGTTCATTTCATCATATGCCAATATACTTGGTCATTTGTGTGTTTCACATTCTTTTTTAACCCTTCTAGGGTTTTGACATTTCATTACATAATAATCATTTCATCGTATGCCAATGCACTTGGCCATTTAGAGTGTTTTACACTCGTACTTAACCCTTCTAGGGTTACTTCTTTTCATTACATACATCTTAGGTTCACTTATCTTTAAACGTATGCTAGACTTATGGGTTTATACATACAAGCCATGAGGCTTCATTCATAGTTCGTTAAGTGACTCATATCTTCCTAAGATTATGTAGTACAAGACTTATGTATCTTGTATATATGCCAAGATCTTGATTTCGTCTAAGTAGGTGGCATTATTCTTGAACATTTAATTCACGTATGACTTATGTATCAATATGGAAATTTGGGCAAGGGAACCCAAGTTCGAACCACTTGGACAATACTTACATTTTTCCTTGACTTTATTTTTAGTCTTCATGACATTGGGACCCTAGATCGAGCCCCAACATCAACATGCTATTTTTATTTTTCTCCTTGGGTTTTCCCTTTATTTAGCCGAAGGGTTGTGGGATCGAACCCCCACAACCCCTTTTATTTTTCACTTAAAACTTTGTTGTCCCATTTCTCCTAGACCAAGAGGTTGTGGGATCAAACCCCTACAACCTCTTTATTTTACTCTTTTATTTCGCTGGGAAATTGGGAGGTTGTGGGTTCGAACCCCCACAGCCTCTTTATTTTATTTGTGATTTCGCTAGGGGTATGAGGTTGTGGGTTTGAACCCCCAAAGCCTCCTTATTTTTATTTTTAATTAAAATTGACTTAGCTAGGCGTTTGGCAGTGAGGTTGTGGGATCGAGCCCCCACAGCCCCACTTTATTTTCTTAATTATTTTGCCCTTCTCCTTTCCAGCCTTGAGGCCGTGGGTTCGATTCCCACGCCTCACATTTTCTTTTCTTTAATTTTTCTTCTTTCATTCGCTGCCTGGAGGTCGTGGGTTCGATTCCCACGCCTCCCATTTTATTTCTTTAAATTGTTGGTCTCTCCTTTCTCAACCAGCAGACCCCAGTTCGAATCCCCCAGCCCTTTTCTTTTTTTTGCAAATTTAAATTGCCACACGGGTGAGGTCACAGGTTCGAATTCTGGTGGCCTCACCCCTTTAAAATTCATTAAATTTCCAGATTTCTTCATTAGACTTTAGCCTAAACTAAAATCGTATTTTTGGCTGGAACTTTATCATCTTATTAACTTATTTTCACCAATATTTTCACTTGAAAACTTAGGACAATTCATGTATCGTTTGTTACTTTTTGGGGGAGTATTTCATGGATTCGTTTAGACAAAATATTGACACTCAAATCAGCCCCATCTCCATTTTAATGAACATCACGATTACATAAGTTTACACACGTAAATTGACAACCAAAAACAATATCAAACTTGAAGCCATAAATCGAAACCTCATTCAAGTACATTCACAGTAACATTTTGCACGTATACACACGCTTATACAAACTTTTGAATACATGGTTGTCTTTTCTACGATTTCAAGTATACAAACAAAATCATGTTCATCACGAAATCATAACATACCTAAATCTATCAGCAATCATACCCAACCTACGATTCATTGGGAGCTAGTGACAGGGGCATGCAAAAGGGGAAACAATCCTAGTTTTCGAATAAACAATATGAACCTTAAAGGGTCTCTTCGGAAAGGGACCAAGAGAGAAGAAAACCCATACCTTATTTTGACGTTCAAAACTTGAAGTTTCTGCCCAAAAGCTCTCCAAAACTCACGTCCAAGCCAAGTTCTCAACACAAAACTTTCGACGGAAAAAACCCTCTCTTTGCCTAACGTTCTTACTTAGCTTGTTTTCTTATATTTTCGTGTGAGTTCTTCAAGTGTGAAGAACTCTAGTAATTTTTCTGTTCTTCTAGTTGTTTTAATAATCGTGAAAACAAATGGAGAAACGTGAGAGAGATGAGCGTGACAGAGAGTTAAAAGAGGTGAAGTAGTTTAGACTTAGTCAACTAGGTGACTTAGTCATAAAAACATATTAATTAATAAATAAATAATAATTATTAATAAAATCTAATTTCCCTTTTTAAATCAGCCATTAATTATTAATTTATTAAATTAATTCACCAATAAAAAAAATCATATTAAATCATTGCTCCCACCTACCTAGGTTCGAACCCGGGTGGAGCAAGACTTAATTTCAAGAGCTCCATTTCGTCTCTCTCTCCCAAATTTACCCCTCCACCTTATTAAATAATTAATTAATTATATATTTAGGGTAATTACGATACTACCCTTAGCCTGGTAAATGACCATTTTACCCCTAGACCCTCAAAACTTAAGATTTCCTCTTTTTAAGTCCGGTAAAGACTCCTTCGAGTAAATCTTCGTATTCGAGAGCCCTACATGGTTGGTCCCAACCTTTCCAAGCTCAACTAACTCCTTAAGTTAGTTGGCTTGGCTGTAGCAAGGGTTCCGAGGTCTGGTTCTACTTGTATCAACCCGTGTGAACCCTGGTCTAATCGTAGGCATTCTTAACACATTAAGCATTTCTTATCTTATTCATTTTTAGGGTTGTTACAATTTTCTCATCTAATCATCATGTTATCATATCATATCATATATAATCAAAAGTAGTAAAAATGTTAGAAGAAAGTTAGATTATGCTAGCCTCGAGCGAACCCTTGGCCTAGCTTACTTAACTCAGCGGAGACACAATCACACTTATAAGAATAAAAAAACTTACCTGTAGTGAATGGCAATACTATCTGGAATGTCTTAAAAGTTTAAACATTCAAACTGGCCAAAATGGCAACCCAAGTCTTTAACATAGAGAACAAAAATGTATAGACTACTGAACTACTAACTGTCTATGAAGCCTCCAAATTACTGAGATGAATGTTGAGAAAAACCCCACAACATTCTATTGAACTAATCTAGTAAAAAATGTCCTCCGGAATGCAAAGAGGTTCTGGAGTGCTCGACCGGATCAACTGTGCGCTAGATGTAGATCCTCGTCACCTGCGTCTGCATCATGACATGATGCAGGCCAACTAGCATTTGTACATTGAATTTACGAGTATGCGAGTGGAATGCTAAAAACCACCTAAGCTTGAAGAGGAGTAAGAAAGATCACTTACCTTGGATCTGCTCAACTCATGATCTACTAACTTTTATTCAATATATTCAGTTTAAAAGTAATTGCAATATAAAGAAATATTGACTGAAAACATGTTGTAAACTCTGAATGTATACAAGTATACAAATAATATGTGAGATATATGTAAAAATACAAATTAACTAATGTATATGAAAATACAATACTTCTATGGGAGCTTCTCTAACCAACAGCCATCACTTAAGAGCTATAGTGATGATACACCGTTACTCAGCCCACACTGCCCGGACATCCTAACCTTGACAGTGTATAGGACCTGAACTGCCTAATGGATCCACTAGTAAACTATGAAAAGGGTTCATCTAAAAAGTATGACCCTCTTCTACCCATGATGAATATATGGTTTACATGGAGACTTGAGTTAATATGAACTCGCATCCCCACTTCGATGCTAAATACTACTCCCAAAAATATATATACTGGCTCTTGTGTTTTTAAACATACTGATTCTATGATGTTGAGATTAGTGCTCAAAACTTAGCTTTTAAAAAACTCTCTTGGAAATCATAATTTCCCTGCTTGTTCAAATGTGAAAAACAGTGTACTTCTCTTTGGGAATACTTAGTCCCCATATACTTTTGAAGAGAGGAACATCAAACTTAACTCTTTACTCTTTACTCTTTACTCTTTACTCGTCTTATAGCTTGAGGCTTAAAACAAAGTTTAGAGTGTTTGTTTAGGACTCTAGGATCTTTTAGAACTTACTTCGACTTGCTTCTTAACTTATAGATCTTAACTCTTAACTTCTTTGACTTTGATATTAACTTTCCTTGAATTGGATTATGGATTCAAGGATCATGATCTCATGTTTATGGATGATTCATGATGTTTAGATGTACTTTAGAGTGTTGGAATAAAATAGGAATGATAGGTACATCACTTAGGAACTAGTACGGAAAGATAGGAAAAGAACGGGGTCTCTAGGTGGCCTTGGCGCTCTGAGAGGCGTGGAGCGCCAGATCCTGATGGACAGACTCTGGCATGAGGCGCTCTGGCTGGCGCGGCACCCCAGGGGTTGTCCGATGGGATTTCCAACTTTTCTTCTTTGATTTTCAACTCTAAACCTTGTAACTCCCATGGATCTTTCTACAAACACTTAGGATCACTAAATACTTCAATTCCCAATAGTTTAGACTCGTAAACAACCCAAAAACACAAATCAAAACAACTAAAGCTATGCTACAACTCAACCAACAAGAATTCAACAATTGTTCATCAAGAACTTCAATATTGTTCATTAAATCAAATCAAAACTCGTTGAATTAGATATTTTGGTGTATGGGTGAACAAACCCAACACACAATGATCTCACATACTTGAAAGGGATCACCCCCGACAAAACTCTCTCAACGATCTTGGCGAAATCTTGGTCTTTTCTCCTTTCTCGTTCTTCTCTTCTCTTTTCTCCCAAGCGCTAAGCGTATTCAATATTCTAAAAATTGACTGAAGGCTTAAATTTTCCCCTAATAAACCCTTAAAACAAATTAGGAAATAATAGGTTGAAAAGACTATTTTACCCTTTCTAAAATCCGGATTGGATTTTCCTCACTCGAACAATCCAACTTCCAGTAGGCATATCTTCCTCATACGATACTGAAAGTTCGCAAAGTTGGAGGCGTTTGAAAGATCTCTTCAAGGGATTTCTAACCATATAAAGAACTGGCTCTAACTCATCCCGAGCTATAAGTTATGGCTATTTGAAAATAACAAAAAACCTACTTTTACCCTTGGGAAAATTTTCAAGATTTCTCCTATTCTTTCCAAATATAACTATTCTTAGTTTCTTTGATTAATCCTGGTTGTTTTGGTTTATGGGATGTTATAATATATCCCCCTTGGGAACATTCTTCCTCGAATGAGATTTTTTTACTAAGCTAAATATAGTAACATCATTTCAGTACTCAACCAACAAAAGCAAGTAATAACATGCTTACACATAATCTTATATAGTGTTAAGAAGAGAATTTAGTACCTTGATCTGCATTCTCTACGGATTCAAAAATAAGTGGATATCTCTTCTTCATATCCTCCTCAACTTCCCAAGTTGCTTCTTCAACAAATTGATTCCTCCAAAGGAACTTGACTGATGCAACTTCTTTAGTTCTCAACTTGCAAACTTGACGATCTAAAATTTGGACCGGACTCTCTTCATAGGATAAGCTATCCTTAATCCCAACATTCTCAATTGGTACAATCAATGAAGGATCACTCAGACACTTCTTCAACATAGAAATATGGAATACCGGATGAACCGTTGCTAACTCTTGGGGTAGCTCCAACTTATAAGCTACATTGCCAACTCTTATTGAGATTTTGTAAGGACCGATATACCAGGGACTAAGTTTCCCCTTCTCACCAAACCTCATAACACCCTTCATGGGTGAAACTTTCAGATACACCCAATCATCCACCTCAAACTCTAATGGCCTTCTCCTAACATCTGTGTAGGACTTTTGGCGACTCTTGCCATTTTCACTCTTGAATAACCTGCACCTTCTCCATGGCTTGGTGAACTAGATCTAGTCCTATCAACCCTACTTCACCAACTTCAAACCACCCAATAGGAGATTTGCATCTTCTCCCATAAAGAGCTTCATATAGAGCCATTTGGATGCTCAAATGGTAATTGTTGTTGTAAGCAAACTCAATGAGAGGTATGTGAACATCCCAATTCCCTTTGAAGTCGATCATACAATCTCTCAAAATTTCTTATAAGGTCTGGATAGTACGCTCTGCTTGTCCATCTGTTTGAGGATGAAAAGTAGTGCTTAAGTTCACCTTTGAACCCAAACCTTTCTAGAAAGATTTCTAGAATTATGCAATAAATTGGGCACCTCTATCTGAAATAATGGAGACCGGAACTCCATGAAGTCTTACCACTTCTTGAAGGTACAAGTTAGCATAATACTCATCTGAATAGGTAGTCTTTACCAGCAAGAAATAGGCTAACTTTTTCATCCTATCGACAATCACCCAAATAGAATTATGCTGCCTGCAAGATCTTATCAAGCCTGTGATGAAGTCCATATTAATCATCTCCCACTTCTATTCCAAAATTTCTATATTCTGAGTCATACCTCCAGGATTTTGGTGTTCTACTTTCACTTGCTGGCAATTAGGCATTTGGCAACAAACTCAGCAATGCCCTTCTTCATGCCTCCCACCAATAAACTTCTCTCAAGTCGTGGTACATCTTGGTGGAACACGGATGGATGTAATATCTTGAGCTATGAGCTTCCTCTATAATCCTTTCTTGGAGTTCATCCACCCTATGTACACACAATTTACATGGATACTTCAGCACACCATCTTCCCCTTGTTCAAAAGCCAATACTCTTTGCTTATGAATATTCGCCTTCAATTCAAGCAAAATAAGGTCTTGGCCTTGCTTCTCTTTCACCTCTGACACTAAGGACGACTTAGACCATTTGTCACAACTATACCTCCTTCTGTGGAATTCATAAGTCTGACTCCCAAACGTGCAAGTTTGTGCACATCTTTAGCTAACTCCCTCTTTTCTTCTTAAACATGGGCGGTACTACCCCTGGACAACCTGCTTAAGGAATCAGCAACCACATTGGTCTTATTTGGGTGGTAAAGAATACGCATGTCATAATCCTTGAGTAATTATAACCACCTCCTTTGTCTGAGATTGAGTTCTTTTTGAGTGAACACATATTGGAGGCTCTTGTGGTCAGTGAATAAGTCAACATGAACATCATACAGATAGTGACGCCATATATTCAAGGCAAAAACTAATGCATCCAATTCTATGTCATGAGTTGGATAGTTTTTCTCAAGAATCTTCAACTGTCAGGAAGCATAAGCTATAACCTTGTCATTCTGCATCAACACGCAGCCCAAACTAACTCTCCATGCATCACAGTACACCACAAAAACTTGAGTACCCTCTGGTAAGGTCAAAACCGATAGTCAATCTCTTTTTCAACTCATGAATGCTTTTCATACAAGCTTCAGACCATTGAAATTTGACTGTCTTCTGAGTAAATTGGTCAAAGGAGACGAGATAGATGAAAACCCTTCAAGAAATCTCCTATAATAGCCAGCCAAACCCCAGAAACTCCTTATATCTGTTTGAGATGTGGGTCTAGGCCAACTCTGAACTGTGTCTATCTTCTGAGTGTCAACTCTAATCCCATCACCAGAAACTATGTGGTCCAGGAATGCCACAGACTTAAGCCAAAATGCAAACATGGACAACTCTCTCAAAGTCTGAAGAACAATCCTGAGGTGACTAGCATGATCTTCTTCACTCCTTGAATAAATCAGTATGTCATCAATGAAGACGATGACATACAGATCTAAATAAGGTTTCAAGACTCTACTCGTAAGATCCATGAATGTTGAAGGTGAATTTTCAAACCAAAAGACATAACCAAAAACTTATAATGCCCATATCTCGTTCTAAAAGTTTTCTTTGGAATATCACATTCTCTAACTTTCACCTGATGGTAGTCTGATCTGAGATCAATTTTCGAAAAGCAAGAAGCATCTTGAAGTTGGTCGAAAAGATCATGTATCCTTTGGAAAGGATACTTATTCTTGATGGTCATCTTATTCAACTAACGGTAATCTATACACATCCTAAGGGAACTATCCTTCTTCCTTACAAACAAGACCGGAGCTCCCCAAGGTAAGACACTTGGTCGAATGAAGCCTTTATATAACAAATCTTTCAATTGTTCTTTTAGCTCTTTTAACTCTGTTGGTGTCATTCTGTATGGCGTAATAGATATAGGACGAGTATCTGTGATGATGTCTATGCCAAAGTCTATCTCTCTTTCCGGAGGGACACCGAGTAGATCATCACGAAAGACTACTGAAAATTCACTGACTATAGGAACAGACTGAAGGGAAGGTACCTCAGCACTTGATTCATTAACTTGGATTAAGTGATAGATACACCCCTTAGAAACTAACTTCCTCGCCATAAGGTACGAAATGAAATGACCCTTAGGCACTGTTGAACTACTACTCCACTTTATGACTGGCCCATTAGGAATTTGGAACTTAACAACTCGAGTTTTACAATCTATTGACGCATAACAGGCATGAATCCAGTCCATACCAAGAATGACATCAAAATCTACCATGTCTAACTCTACTAGATCAACCATGGTGTTCTTGTTATTTATGTAAAGAGTAAAATAATGATAGACTCTTTCCGCTAAAATAGACTCCCCAACAGGTGTAGAAACACAAAATGATTCACAAAGTTTTTTAGGAAGAATCTCAAACTGATTTGCAACATAAGGAGTTACAAAAGATAAACTTGCTCCTAGTTCTAACAAAGCATAAACATCAAAAGAAAAGACTTTGATCATACCCGTGATAACATCTAGAGAGTTGTCTTAATCTTGGCGGCTAGTGATTCCATAGAGACGATTTGCCCTGCACCCGTACCAAAAGTGGTTCCTCTAGGTGTAGCTCAGTCTGGTGGAGCCGCTGATGAAGACTGAGCTCGATTACCCCCATTACCACCACCTTGTATGTTCTTTGGACATTCTTTCATGAAATATCTGGTTTGATCGCACTTGAAACAAACCGCAGAGCCTTCACGACAGATGCCAGAGTGATTCCTACCACACTTGGCGCAGGCAGGAGGCTTACTACCTCCTTGCGCCACACTACCCTGTGAATATGCAGGCTTACCTTGGGATTTATGACCATGATACTCAACTCTGTCTCTGTGTTCAAGTGCACTAGCAGATGATGGTGCATGCCCCTTCTGTTTCTGAAATTATGTACGATTTGAACAACTTTTATGCTGCTCGGACTCATTCCCAGTCTTGGATTTCTTATTTCTGTACTCTTCTCTATCCCTATTCTTCTCTTTCTCTACCTGCTGCGCATAGACCATTAACCTTGAAATGTCCATGTCCCCAATCAGCATGGAAGCTCTGCCTTCCTTTCTTGATGCACAACACAAGCCAGCAACAAACAAACTCATTCTGCTCCTCATGTCTTTCACCATCTCAGGAGAATAGCGAGACAACTAGGTGAACTTCAACCTATACTATTCCACACTCAAGGAGTCCAGTTCCAGAGTAAGGAACTCCCGTACCTTGGGTTCCTTCAGTTCCCGGGGAAAGAACCTCCCCAAGAAGGCTACATAGAAACAAGCCCAACTTGAATGTGGTGCATCCTCACCTCTGTCATCTTTCCGTTGATCAAACCAGGTTCCAGCCAAACTCTTCAGTTAGAATGCAGCTAATTCAACCCTCTTAGAATCAACCACATGCATTACCTCAAACACCTTCTTCAACTCTTCCACAAAGTTTTCCGGATCCTCAGTAGTACTTGATCCAGTGAAGCTTGAGGGATTCATCCTCAAGAATTCCCGAATCTTTGAAGTTTGAGCCCCTTCTTGTCGAGCTCCTCTTTGTTGCATGACTTGGTTGGTCACATCTTGACTCAACATCCGGATTGCCTCACAGAACTCCACATTGGTGACCTCTCCCTAAGGTTGCACATTCTATGCATTAGGTACCTCTGGCTCTTAGACATTCCTTATGGCTGGTCGACCCCTGACTACTCTTCGTGGAGGCATGATGATTTGTAACATGCGTAAACACAAATTAGAGGGAAACTTTTAGAGATAAACTCTAACGCACGAAAAGGAATATGAAAGAAGTGAGAGTTTTCCTGAATGTCATAGCCTCAAACTAATAGATGTGGCGCGCTTCACACTGTTGACTAAGGCTCTACGGACACGCCTTCATAGACTCCCTAGGACTCTTGAACCTTGTACTCTAATACCAAGTTTGCCACATGATACGCTCAAACTTACTTCTCAAATAAGAAGTAAAGCGGTCGTATCAAGTAAAGAACCCAACTAATGAGGTTGGGATCGATCCCACGAGGAAAATAGTTCATACTTAACTTTATTCTATTATTACTACTATTTAGCCAACTATTTTCCAAGAAAGACAAAAAGGGGGGGTTATTTCTAAATTAAAGAAAATGATTAACTAAATTAAAGTAAACAACTAACAGATTCAAACTTCGGAGTTTAATCAATTAATAAAAGTAACTAGGGCTTAAGTGTTCCCCACAGGTTCCTAACTTGATAACTCTAACTATAACAATTCTATTCTAGTATCTTGCATGTAAAGTGACAAGTTATGTATCTCTAGATCCTTGGTCCGGCATCTAGAAAATTTCACTCCGCACCTTGATCCAGCTACGTGTGTTGCTTTACTAAACCTTATCTTTACCTCATATTAAGCATTGTATTCGGTATTTGACAAAGCTATTACCTCGTACCAACCAATACTAGCCTATTAGATAGTCTACACTAAATCTATGTTGATAATTCTTTTTCTATTATCTACCTCCTTGGTCCGGCAAGTAGCATTAAGGCGAGTTTTAACGTTGGCCACTTATTAAAAAGACTTCTACACGAAAGAATTATCAATACATGCAAGACACCATTCTAGAATTGTTATTTTAGTTAGATTTTACCATATTATTCCCCCATGGTTCCCACAACCCTAGCTATGGAGTTTAGTTACCCATGGTCATAATTACACAATTCATATTTTTAATGGAAGAATTCATGTACTTACTTTAATGAGAAAGAATAAAATCCAGATCTAACTTGATTAATCAACACAAAACACCAACAATCAATTCCAGAAAAAGTGTATCAATTACTGAAATTAATTCTTCAATACTTGAACAAGAGAACTAAAGATTATCAAAAATTCTAACCCCAAAAACGAGGTTTTTCGAACTATTTATAATAAAAACAAAACCTAATCAAAGAAGGATTCTATTTACTAAAAATCTGTCCAAATGCGTCTGGGTCGACGGACCTTGTGACGGACCGTCATGGACACGACGGACCGTCATGGCCTCCGTCGTCCCATACTTCACACAATTTTCTACTGCTTTCTTCATTCCCCCGACATGACGGACCGTTTCAAGCACGATGGTCCGTCGAGGGTCTCCGTTCCAAAACACTTGAACTTCTCGGAATTTGGGTACTAGGACTACTTCTCTGATCTTCACAACGAACAAGCAGGACGGACCGTCGTGACTATGACAGTCCGTCATGGACTTCCGTAATCCCACACTTGGTCAGACTTCCCCATCTTCCATCAGCAGCTTTTCTCCTCACTATAATGCCACCTACGGACCGTCACAGCCTCGACGGACCATCATGAGCTCCGTAGGAGGTCTCTTCTGCATTTCTTGCTCAAAAACTTCCGCGTTCATCCTTGGACAGATTTCCTGCAAACAAAGAGAAATTTATATAAAAATCAACACAAAAAGGCTTTCAACACACAATAAACTTAAGGAAAAAGCATTAAAAGTACCGTGAAACCACGGTACATCAACACCCTCAACTTAAATTCGTTGTTTGTCCTCAAGCGACGCACTATGACTCACTACAAAATCTTTGTACACGAGTATCCATTTTTTAGCTTTTGCAATCATTTGGCTATCAATCCCGATCATTCTCATTATGTTCATGCATTTTATCACTATTAGGCATTGACTTATGTAGAATCAGACCATGACACAAACTCACTACGCAATGACACCTATCCTCTTCAATTTCTCACCGAGGTGCTAATATTTCCGATATTGCAACTACTGTCCTCACTTCAAATAACATCCTCATTTTTCACACAATTATTTCAGTTTGAGTATAAGGATTACTTTTCGACACTCACTCTCAGAACAAATCCACAACTCATTTATACATATTGCCATAGGCTTGCCCTTATTTTCACTACTTTAAGTTCGCCATACAACTCTTAGGATCACAATAGGACTTTTTAGCTTGTAACATAGGCTCAGGGTCAGGTAGGATATATTTAGGTATCCTTTAGTGACTTGTCGCCCTCCTTGACATATCGACTAAACGCACCATCTTTCTATCATTCTATTTCGCCCAATTTCTAAATTTTCTTTTTACCTTGCTGTTTTCCCTTTCTCATCCTTATATGTAAGTGACTTTTCTCTTTTCTTGTGTTTTATTATCATTATATATATATATATTATTATTATTTTATTTTTTTTAGTCACTTCTGTTTTGTTCTTTCTTCCTCTTCATACTTTCAACCCCAATTTTCCGGAGTATTCCTTATAACAGCCACCCTCAACTCATGACTTTGCCATGAGTTAAGGTTCACAATACCCATGGTTGGGTTAGGGCCACGACAAGGTTGCTTATTAGCCACCCTCAACTTATGTTTTTGTCATAAACTAAGGTGCACATGTCCAAGGAGGGACCAGGGCCAACACGTTGTTCCCCGAGAGCATCAGTTGGGATGAAAAAGAAAGATCTATTTTTAGGCTCAAATCATTTGGATCAATAAAAGGGTTAACTTCATTTGGTTTTCTGTTATTTTTAGGCTCAAGATTGACTATTTCGAACAAAGGCCTATGATCCTTTCCTAATTGTTTTTTTTGGCTCACTTTTAGCAAGACTAACCAGGCAAGTTCTAGCTCAGTATTAATGGTGGACATTCGAATTCACCTCACACTCACTTGACATTCCTTACATTCCCAGATTATTAGACACCTAGTTCGAGTCTTAGATTCAGGATCATGCAGTAGTGTATCTTTATTTCATGTTTCAAACCACACAATTATTAATTACTATGCCTAGTCATGCATCATTTTAATTATCGGGATATCATATTTGTTTTAGCCATCATGCTTCAGATTTATACTATGTACATAAGATATGACATGCAGGTTCAACAATAAAAGTAATCAGTCTTTTGGGGAAAAAGAACACAGGCAAGAAAACCCCAAGAGAGGATCGTGAATTGGGCTACTCAGACTTCACCCTAACATTCACTTTCCATTTACCCCACCCCCAAAAAAAAATATGCAATTGTCCCCAATGCATAAAAAAAAACTAAAGTACGTGAATGATCGGTGAAGCAAACCTGAGGCGCAAAGCGCCGGCGATCAACAAGCTGGTGGGTTTGGTTCCCCGGAACCCACTCCCTCCGTAGTCTGAACACCCTTAGTAGTGTCCTCAGCAGCAACAGCACTATCAGTTGTGCCTCTCACTGTATCCACAACTCTGGAGCTAGACGCCCCGGCAGCTAACTCTACAGCCCTCAACGTACGAGCCTCCTCGTCAGCAATCGAGGCTCTCCTCGCAGCCTCCATCTCACGGCGCTCCTTCTTTCTCGCCCTAGCCTCATCTCCTCTCGACCCCTGTGCCTCTTGGCATGCTCTCGTGGGGGAGGTGGTGGAACATCAGAAGTGGCAAAAAGAGCAGCCATCACTGTGTCCTCAGCAGGCTCTGCAGAAGGGGCCTCAGACTCAGGCACCCTAGCCTCTAAGATCATATCAAGATCAGCCCGCAAACTCGCAACCGCAGCCTGAAGGGTCGACATGTCCACCGGAGGTGCTGGTCGGGCTAGCACTCGCAACTCAAAAGCGTCTAAGCGCTGATGCACCTCTGCGATCTTCCTCTCTGTGTGCTGTGTCATCTTGCGCTCCAAGCGCTCCTCTGCCTCAGCAATAGACCTCTGCATCCAAGGCTGGATGTGATGCAGAAGTGTAGCCATCTGTGCCTCGAGTTTTTGGACCCTAGCAAGTGGGACCAGAGTAGCGGAAGGAGCCGAGCGAGAGGAACTCGGGGCAGTGCTACTACCCGGGATAGACTCGACCGGGGTAGTGTCAGTGGGTGCAGAAGTAGCCTGGGAAGCCGCATGAGCCTGCTCTATAGTATCTGCCAGGGTCTCACCAAGTGGGACCACCTCCAGGCGGGGCCCTCTGCGTGGAGCCAACTCATTGGCCTCATCCCTGATGAGGCCGATGTCAACATTGCCCTGCGGGGTCTTGAGCTGATCAATGTGCCAGATGGGCACACCTGCGGACCTGCATAAAGAGAAAACCATGCAAGGAAAAGGGTAAGTCGTGGTGACCTTGAAGGCCCTCTCATGCATGACCGCCGGTAGAAGCCAAGCGAAATCAACCTCGAACCCTGCCATCATTGCGGCCATCAGAACTGCACGATCCCATATGACTATATTATCTGCAGCAGTGGGGGAAAGGCAGTGGGGGACTATCAACCATAGAAACTTGGCCATAAAGGTCATGTTGGCCTTCCTGATGGCTCCCTTTGGCTCCATTACCCAATCAGCAGCCTCTCCATCGATAGACAAGTGTTGGGCCATCCACCTCTTGGTGGTCTTTCTCAGCGATGGCTCACGTAAGAACCGGCCCTCTTTAACAATGTGCCACTGGTAGTCGAACTCGGCAGTGAGAGGTGTCCTGGTGGTATCAACATCCTCGCCGTACAGATATCGGCGGATGGCTGGCAGGGAGATGTCGACCTGTATGCCGCGTACTCTGACATGATCAAGTGGGGCCTATTTTGCGGGGGCAGCCCGCCTGTCAATCTGTGATCGGAGAGTAGCCACATAGGAGGCATAAAACTCTCGGACCAACTCCTCACTGTACCGACCCAAAGCACGAGTCGTCCACTCTAATCGGTGTCTGGTGAAGAGGGTGTGGATATCCGGCATGGTGGGAAGACTACCCGTAAGAACCCGCCTCTCCAGTGTAATGGTCCGTGTCATGACGCCTTTGTCATTTAGTAGCTTGGCGTCTGAATACACTTGGTATTGCCCGTCGACACACCACCGGTTGGGCTGGTCGGCAACCGGGGCAGGAACTCCAGTCGGTGAGCCTGGGGTGGAATCAGTACTGTCAGCCTTATCTGCCGAGGTAGACTGTGCAGCTGTGACGTGTGCAGAGGCTTCTGCGGACCCGGAGGCTTCCTCCGACCAAGAAACTCCTAAGGATTTAGACGCTCCTTCGTCTTGGGCAGATGACCCAGAAGGTGTGCCGGTCAGTGTGCGCTCCTCATCAGACTGGGAGGCAGTGACTACGCCGGACGCCACCTTTTTGGGCGTCGCTCTGGTTGCACGTGCAGCTCGTGCTGGAGTGGTAGTGCCTGGGGGCACGTACTCAGGATCATGCTCATCATCTGAGCCTATAACCAGTCGGGCAGACGGGGCGACAGATTTGGAACGCCCACGTGCATAAACGCGATCTTGTTTCGGTGCCATGAGAGGTGGTACCTGTAAAGAATCATTATTAGTACTAGAAGGAGCAAACAAGACGATCAGAAATGAGACAAAATACACATGAAATCAAAGCAGTAATGACAGCTCTTTAGTTGAAGTGAGGCACGACGGACCAGGTGACGGCCCGTCGTGAGTTTGACGGACCGTCGTGGGTCCGTCATGTCATACTTAACAATATAGACTCTTAGAAGGAAAGTCTCTGACTGGTACGACGATTGAGTAGGACGGACCATCATGGGCACGACGGTCCGTCGTGGATGTTCGTCAGTGGACACTTAGAAAAAGTATTAAGACCCTTAGCCCAGGGGTCTCTGACAACCAAGACGGTTGTGCAGGACGGACCGTCGTGGGCATGACGGTCCGTCACATGTGTCCGTCAGTGGACACTTAGAAAAAGTATAGAGACCTTTAGAACAGGGGTCTCTGACAACCAAGACGGTTGTGCAGGACGGACCATCGTGGGCATGACGGTCCGTCATATGTGTCCGTCAGTGGACACTTAGAAAAAGTATTGAGACCCTGAGAACAGGGGTCTCTGACAACCAAGACAGTTGTGCAGGACGGACCGTCGTGGGCATGACGGTCCGTCACATGTGTCCGTCAGTGGACACTTAGAAAAAGTATTGAGAACCTGAAAACAGCAGTCTCTGACAACCAAGACGGTTGTGCAGGACGGACCGTCGTGGGCATGACGGTCCGTCACATGTGTCCTTTGGCGGACACTTAGAGAAAATACATAGTGGGGTGTTGGGACAGACCCTATGACGGTATGTCGTGGTTACGACGATCCGTTATCGGGGTCTCGTTCTGTTATTCAGAGACAGAACTGGGGATGCCACAATCAACCCAAGTGATTCAAACCAACGACCCAACATTTCCCTACAGCTTTCTAACCCAAATACCTATCAAATTTACAAGGCTAAAGCACCCATTTCTCGAGTTTTATCAAGGCGATTCGTGGGACTAATAACCTAGGTCAGACAAGTTTTGGTCAAAGATCAAAGACCCACAAAAGGAAATATGCAAAAAGTAAATTAAAAACCAAAATGAAGAGTAAAAGGGTAGAGTTCAGAAGCACATACCTTGGAAGAGGAGAAAACAAAACGGAAGTGAGGCACCCAACTATGAAGATGAGAATCACAGCAGCAGACTCCGACCAAGAAAGGAGATTTGGGGATGGGGAAACTGAGAATGTGGGGATTTTGGGAAGGGAAGGAAGTTGAAAAGGGAGGAAATGGGAGAAAGAGGGAAAGAAACGGTTGAATGAAGGAGTGGGGAGTTTAAAAAGGTTTAAAACTTTTAAAATTCCCCAGCCGGGTCGGGTCGGGTTGCTGGATAATGAAACGACGAGACCTCGATGACGGTCCGTCACATCTGTGACGGTCCATCACAGGTTCCATCGCATGTGCCCTAATTTTTCAAAATAATAAAGAACGTACCTGGCACGACGGAGTCATGCGACGGTCCGTCACAAGCGTGACGGTCCGTCGATGGATCCGTCAGTGAATGTGGCAGAGTAATTTTCTGCAGAACGTCCTGGAGATGTGCTACCTGAAAAGTTAAAAACCCATTAGTAGAAAATGCTACCATTACTAGAAAGAAAACTATAATTTGGTTAGATGATACATATTGGGTTGCCTCCCAACCAGCGCCTGATTTAACGTTGCGGCATGACTGAGGACACTCAATTACTCAGACTTCATCAAGATGGTATGCCTCAATCACCTCATTCGCCGATTCCGCATGCCCTATATAGATTTTTAGACGTTGTCCATTCACCTTAAACCGCACACCTTCCTTGTTTTCTAACTCAACCGCTCCATGAGGGAATAGTTGGGTGATCAAGTAAGGGCCAGTCCATTTGGACTTGAGCTTGCCCGGAAACAAGCGCAACCTAGAGTTGAATAAAAGCACCGAATCCCCAACCATAAACTCTCGTTTCTCGATTTTTAGGTCATGGTACTTCTTCATCTTTTCTTTGTAGAGGGCTGAGCTTTCATAAGCTTTTAGGCGAAATTCATCGAGTTCATTCAACCCATTTAACCGTTGTTCTGCAGCTTCGTTCCAGTCCATTTTTAACTTCTTCATAGCCCACATGGATTTATGCTCTAATTCAACCGGAAGATGACAAGGAGCTCTTGCTCAGTTACTGTATAGTTCTTCTGAGCTTCATTGAGAGCTTTACTAGCATAGTAAATGGGATGAAGGATTTTGTCCCGTCTTTGTCCCAATACCACACCAAGGGCAACCCCACTAGCATCGCACATCACCTCAAATGGACTGCTCTAATCCGGAGAAATAATGATAGGTGCAGATACCAATTTTTCTTTTAGCTGGCCGAATGCTTTAAGACAGGATTCATCAAAATAAAATTTACAATCTTTCTTCAGGAGTTTGCACAACGGATGTGCAATTTTTGAGAAATCTTTAATGAATCTCTTGTAAAACCCTGCATGCCCAAGAAAGCTTCTCACACCTTTTACAGAGATAGGAGGAGAAAGTCTCTCTATTACCTCGACTTTGGCTCGATCAACCTCTATGCCCTTTTCTGAAATGCGATGACCCAAAACAATACCTTCTTTTACTATGAAGTGGCATTTTTCCCAATTGAGTACTAAATTGCAGTCTTCACATCTCTTAAGAACCTCAGATAAATGGCTCAAGCACCGCTCGAATGATTCACCAACCACAGAAAAATCATCCATAAAAACCTCAATAGTATCTTCCACCATGTTGGAGAATATTGACATCATACATCTCTGAAATGTGGCGGGTGCATTGCACAACCCAAACGGCATTCTCTTGAACGCAAAGGTCCCATATGGACAAGTAAAGGTGGTTTTCTCTTGATCTTCTGGTGCAATAGAAATCTGATTATACCCCGAATAACCATCAAGAAAACAGTACCACCCTTTTCCAGCAAGTCTATCCAACATCTGATCCATGAAGGGCATAGGAAAATGGTCTTTTTCGGTCCATGCATTTAATTTTCGGTAATCCATACACACCCTTCATCCAGTCACCGGTCTCATTGGAACAAGTTCATTTTTTTCATTGGGGACCACAGTCATTCCCCCTTTCTTAGGTACACATTGAACAGGGCATACCCAACTACTATCGGCGATCGGATATATTACTCCGGCATCCAACCATTTAATGATTTCCTTCTTCACGACCTCTTGCATAGGTGGATTTAAGCGTCTCTGATGCTCAATACTTGGCTTATGATCGGGCATGAGTTGGATTTTATGAGAACAAATACCAGGAGGGATCCCAATAATGTCCGCAATAGTCCACCCAATAGCTCTTTTGAACCTTTTTAGCACTTTCACCAAACTCTCAACTTGTTGTTCATTCAGGTCTGATGCAATGATTACCGGCAATGTGTCACCGTTTCCTAAGAATTCATACCTGAGATGAGGTAGGAGAGCTTTTAGTTCTAACTTTGGAGCCTCCTCTATAGATGGTTTCGCGGGTGGAGACTCGCGATTTTTCATGTCTAGCTCATATTTCTTCGGTTTAAACCGTACATTACCACGATCAAGAGAAGCGACTAATGACCCATATTCTTCAATGCAATCATTATCAAAATTCATTATCACTGCCGCCAGTGCTTCTACACCTAGACGTTCTTCTATTTGTGTCTCGGGTGACTTACCAACTTTGTAGGATATAGCAGATACCGATTGGAGCTCATCACTCTGTCTCATAGACCTACAAATGTTGAAGGTCACTTCTTCATTGTTCAACCAAAATTTCATTTGCCCCTTTTCCATATCAACTAAGGCTCTTCCCGTAGCAAGGAATGGCCTCCCAAGAATAATAGGCACCTCAAAATTGACTTCACGATCAAGATACAAAATCTGCCGGAAATATGAACGACTCCACTTTTACTAGCACATCGTGGAGTATCCCTATAGGCCTTTTTACTGTTCGATCGGCCATCAGTAGCCGCATCGCAGTGGGCTTTGGATCACCCAAACCCAACTTCTTATAAATCTAGAGGGGCATGAGATTTATGCTTGCCCCCAGATCACATAGTGCTTTCGCAAAATGTAATAACTCGATTGTACAAGGAATAGTGAACGCACCAGGATCTTCTTTCTTCTGTACTAAAGATCTTGTAGCAATAGCACTACAATGCTGCATTCTATCATCATCCTCAAAAGTGACCGATCTTTTCTTTGTAACCAGATCTTTCATAAACTTGGCATAACCGGGCATTTGTTCTAGAGCTTTTACCAAAGGGACATTGATAGAAAGCTGCTTCAACATTGTTATAAAACGCCTATATTTACCATCCTCGGTCTTTTTCACTAATCTTTGAGGAAAGGGGGGGTGGTCTAGGCATGGGAGTTACCTTTTTAGGCACTTCAGTATCTTTTTCAGTGTTATCTTCTACTTCATCACTAACCTCTACCACTTTATCATTATCTCTCGTCACCTTTTCCACAATAGACGGCATAGGTGGGTCAATGGTTTGCTTACCACCCCGAGTAGTAATTGCCATACAGTGTCCATCATTTTTTGGATTTTGGACAGTGTTGCTAGGGAGAGTGCCCGCGTTGCCGTGTGTTACAGTCGCAGATAATTGGGCCATTTGCAACTCAAGCTGCTTAATCGATATTGCATGTGTATCGACTTTCTGCCCAATACCCGCTACATCACTCCTTAACTCTTTCATGTGCTCATCACTAGCATCGAACCTCCTCATCATTTTGTGCAACATATCCTCAACTCGCGCCATACTACCTCCACCATCCCTAGGAGCAACTTCACGATTTTGAGGAGGAACATAGGGCCTACTCCTATCATTTCTGTTACCATAGTTACCCCTGTTGAAGTTGTTATTGCGGTTGTAATTTCCATCACGGACATAATTACCCTCACGGTTATAGTTACCATAGTTCCGACCTTGGTTCCCTTGACCATGGCGCCAATTCTCCTGATTGGATCCTTGGGCATTTGGTCGGAAACCCCCCGTCTGATCATTTACTGCATAGGAATCCTCCTCATAATAATATTCATCAGTTGGTGGTGGTGGTTTAGACAAGTAGTTCACCGCATTTATCTTTTATGCACCCCTAGTGACATGTTTTAACACCAACCCAAGCTCAGTTCTCATCTGAGCCATCTCTTCACGAATCTCGTCTGTGGCTGGGTTGTGTGTGGATTGTACTGCAAATGTATTTCTCCCAGTATCTGACTTCCTAGTACTCCATGCTTTATTATTCCGGGAGATTTTCTCTAACTTTTCGGCAATCTCAGCATAAGGACACTCCCCATAAGAACCACCTGCTATAGTATCCAATACCGCTTTATTATTATCATCCTGTCCCCGATAGAAGTATTCTTTCAGTGATTCATCATCTATGCGGTGATTGGGGACACTTCTCAAAAATGAAGTGAACCTATCCCAAGAACTGCTAACTGACTCTCCTGGTAGTGCCACAAAGTTTTTCACTCTGTCTTTGTGATTTAGTTTCTTGAAGACCGGGTAGTAACGTGCTAAGAAAACGTCCCTTAGTTGGTTCCAAGTGAAAATTGAGTTATAAGGGAGCTCAGTGAACCAAATAGCAGACTCTCCCGTCAGTGAGAGAGGAAATACTCTTAACCCTATTACATCTAAATTCAAATCAGGCCTCCCTAAACAGCTTTTACACACTGCCCTCACCTTAGCTATATGGGCATGTGGGTCCTCAGAAGGTAGCCCTGAAAACAAACCTCTAGCAGTGAGCATTTACATTAGACTACTAGTTACCACAAAGGTGTGACCTTCTGTTAGAGGGGGCAAGACAAGTGGCCCATTAGAGTCTGCAATGTTATCATAACCTCTGTAGTATTCTTGAGGACGTGGAGCGGGATTTTGTCCTCTTTGTGCATCTTAACTAGGATTATCAGGTAATAATCGACCATGAGCATCAACTGGAGCTGGGATGTTCTGGTTTGGATCATCATCATTTATACCCAAGTTTCAATTCATATTGCATAGTGTACGCTCTAACTCGTGATCGTAGGGAAACAAGGGTTCTCTTCCTCTCCGTGTATTTGGCATACAAGGAAGTTAGTTTTGCAAGAATCAAAAACAACAGAAAAAGTAAAATCAGGAAAATATTGACTAAACTTTAGTAATAAGTTTAAGTTAATCTAAAAGCTACTTTCCCCGGCAGTGGCGCCAAAATTTGATACGCTCAAACTTACTTCTCAAATAAGAAGTAAAGCGGTCGTATCAAGTAAAGAACCCAACTAATGAGGTTGGGATCGATCCCACGAGGAAAATAGTTCAGACTTAACTTTATTCTATTATTACTACTATTTAGCCAACTATTTCCAAGAAAGGCAAAAAGGGGGGGTTTTATTTCTAAATTAAAGAAAATGATTAACTAAATTAAAGTAAACAACTAACAGATTCAAACTTCGGAGTTTAATCAATTAATAAAAGTAACTAGGGTTTAAGTGTTCCCCCACAGGTTCCTAACTTGATAACTCTAACTATAACAATTCTATTCTAGTATCTTGCATGTAAAGTGATAAGTTATGTATCTCTAGATCCTTGGTCCGGCATCTAGAAAATTTCACTCCGCACCTTGGTCCGGCTACGTGTGTTGCTTTACTAAACCTTATCTTTACCTCATATTAAGCATTGTATTCGGTATTTGACTAAGCTATTACCTCGTACCAACCAATACTAGCCTATTAGATAGTCTACACTAAATCTATGTTGATAATTCTTTTCCTATTATCTACCTCCTTGGTCCGGCAAGTAGCATTAAGGCGAGTTTTAACGTTGGCCACCCGTTAAAAAGACTTCTACATGAAAGAATTATCAATACATGCAAGACACCATTCTAGAATTGTTATTTTAGTTAGATTTTACCTTATTATTCCCCCATTGTTCCCACAACCCTAGCTATGGAGTTTAGTTACCCATGGTCATAATTACACAATTTATATTTTTAATGGACCGTCATGGCCTCCGTCGTCCCATACTTCACACAATTTTCTGCTGCTTTCTTCATCCCCCCGACGGACAAGTATGACGAACCATTTCAAGCGCGACGGTCCGTCGAGGGTCTCCGTTCCAAAACACATGAACTTCTCAGAATTTGGGTACTGGACTACTTCTCTGATCTTCACAACGAACAAGCAGGACGGACCGTCGTGACTATGACGGTCCGTCATGGACTTCCGTAATCCCACACTTGGTCAGACTTCCCCATCTTCCATCAGCAGCTTTTCTCCTCACTATAATGCCACCTACGGACCGTCACTGCCTCGACGGACCGTCATGAGCTCCGTAGGTGGTCTCTTCTGCATTTTTTGCTCAAAATCTTTCGCGTTCATCCTTGGACAGATTTGCTGCAAACAAAGAGAAACTTATATAAAAATCAACACAAAAAGGCTTTCGACACACAATAAACTTAAGGAAAAAGCATTAAAAGTACCGTGAAACCACGGTACATCACCACACCCTGAGCCTACACCCTGGACATGGCCGACACTCGGTGACCATTGCTGACCTCAAGCAAACCCTTGGCTTGGCTTACTTAACTCAGCAGAACACAAAAATCACACTTATAAGGATAAAAGAACTTAACTGAACTGAATAGTAATACTATCTGGAATGTTTTAAAAGCTTCAACATTAAACTGGCCAAAATGGAAACCCAAGTCTTTAACATAGAGAATGAAAATGTAAAGACTACTAAAATAGTAACTGTCTATGAAGCCTCTAAGCTGACTGAGATGAATGTTGGGACAAACCTCACAACATTTTATTGAACTAATCTAGAAATCAATAAAAAAATGTCTCCGGAATGCAAAGAGGTTCACCAACTAACTCTGGAGTGCTCGACCGGATCAACAGTGCGCTAGATGTATATCCTCGTCACCTGCGTCTGCATCATGATATGATGCAGGCCAACTAGCATTTGTACATTGAATTTACGAGTATGCGAGTGGAATGCTAAAAACCACCTAAGCTTGAAGAGGAGTAAGAAAGATCACTTACCTTGGATCTTCTCAACTCATGATCAACTAACTTTTATTCAATATATGCAGTTTAAAAGTAATTGCAATATAAAGAAATACTGACTGAAAACATGTTGTAAACTCTGAATGTACACAAGTATACAAATAATATCAGAAATATATGTAAAAATAAAAATTAACGGATGTATATGAAAATACAATACTTCTATGGGAGCATCTCTAACCGACAACCATCACTTAAGAGCTATAGTGATGATACAACGTTACTTGGCCCACACTGCCCGGCCATCCTAACCTTGCCAAAGTATAGGACCTGAACTGCCTAATAGATCCACTAGTAAGCTATGAAACGGGTTCATCTAAAAAGTATGACCCTCTTCTACCCATGATGGCTACATTGTTTACATGGAGACTTTAGTTAATATGAAGTCGCATCCGCACTTCGGTGCTCAATACTACTCCCAAAAATATGTATATACTGGCTCTTATATTTTTAAAACATACTGATTCTGTGATTTTGAGATTAGTTCTCAAAACTTAGCTTTTAAAGATCTCT
The DNA here is from genome assembly GCA_016801875.1 of Solanum sitiens. Taxonomy (NCBI): domain Eukaryota; kingdom Viridiplantae; phylum Streptophyta; class Magnoliopsida; order Solanales; family Solanaceae; genus Solanum; species Solanum sitiens. Next base: position 118,334 of record JABWTJ010000012.1, on the reverse strand, counting down.
CTTGGAAATCATAGTTTCTATGTTTGTTCAAATGTGAGAAAAAACATTCTTCTCTTTAGGAATACTTAGTCCCATATACTTTTGAAGAGAGGAACTTCAAACTTAACTCTTTACTATTTACTCGTCTTATAGCTTGAGCCTTAAAACAAAGTTTAGAATGTTTGTTTAGGACTCAAGAATCTTTAAGAACTTATTTCGACTTGCTCCTTAACTTATAGACTTAACTCATAACTTCTTTGACTTTGATCTTAACTTTCTTTCAATTGGATTATGAATTCAACGATCATGATCTCATGTTTATGGATGATTCATGATGTTTAGATGTACTTTAGAGTGTTGGAATCAACTAGGAATGATAGGTACATCACTTAGGAACTAGTACGGAAAGATAGGAAAAGAATGGGGTCTCCAGGTGGCCTTGGCGCTCTGAGAGGCGCGGAGGGCCAGAGCCTGATGGACAGACTTTGACCTGAGGCGCTCCAGGGGTTGTCCGATGGGATTTCCGACTTTTCTTCTCTTATTTTCAACTCTAAACCTTCTAACTCCCATGGATCTTTCCCCAAACACTTAGGATCACTAAATACTTCAATACCCAATAATTTAGACTCGTAAACATCCCGGAAACATGAATCAAAACAATTAAAGCTATGGTACAACTCAACCAACAAGAATTCAACAATTCTTCATCAAAAACTTCAATATTCTTCATTCAATCAAATAAAAACTCGTTGAATTAAACATGTTTGTGTGTAGGTGAACGAACCCAACACAGAAAGATCTCACATACATAAAGGGATCACCCCTGACGAAACTCTCTCAACGCTCTTGGTGAAATCTTGGTCTTTTCTCCTTTCTCCTTCTTCTCTTCTCTTTTCTCCCAAGCCCTCAGTGTATTCAATATTCTAAAAACTGATCTAAGGATTTACTTTTTCCCTGATAAATCCTTTAAAAAATTAGGAAATAATAGGGTGAAAAGACTACTTTAGCCTAACTAAAATCCGGATTGGATTTTCCTCACTCCAACAGCCCAACTTCCGATAGGCATATCTCCCTCATACGATATCGTTATGTCCTGAGCTGTGCTAAGGTAGAAGTTATGTCCGTTTGAAAATGACCAAAAACCTACTTTTACACTAAGGAAATTTTCCAGATTTTCCTATTCTTTCCAAATATAACTATTCTTAGTTTCTTTGATTAATCCTAGCTATTTCGGTTTATGAGATGTTACAATATAAAATTTTATTTTATAAAAAAGTCTTGCGACGGCAAACAAAAAATATTTTCGATATTAATAAATATCTAACATAGTAGTTAAAGGGGGGGAGGGGGGGAGTAACAAAAATTATATACTTTTATAAAACAAATTTAAACTAAAAAATGAACAAAAAAATGAAGGGAGAAGGGGGGGGGGGTACGGTGAGAACAAGTGATGAAGTAGGGCAAGAAAAATATTTTATATTTTTTATAAAAAAAATTGGGATAATATTTTTTTAATCTTTAATATTAACTAATACTTAATTTATTTAATTATTTCCAAGATAGAAAGTTTTGTCTTTGTTGAGTGGATGTGACAATTTTTCAAGTTAAAGAGAGTGTATCACACACACCATGATGGGACTCTTATAAAGAGAAAGATATGTTTCTCAAACTAATGAGTGATAGTTTAGACATGAAATTCACATCTCAATAGTTTAGGTATGAAATTTGATCTTTATCCTTATACAGAGAGAGACTTATTTAAATCATTTTTATCTATATATATATCTTTATAAACGTTTTGTAAATATATTTTTAATGTAGAATAACTAAAAAGAATCAATTACTACTAGATAATCTATAAAAAAAAATGATATAGAATATTTGTGCAATATATATATATATAAAATGTTTTGTAAAGATATTTTCAATGCGGAATTAGTGAAAAGAATCAACTATCTAGACAATCTCATCATTAGATTATGTCAAACGTAAAATTAATAAGTTGTTGACAAGTAAACAAAATTATATTACACACACTATTAAATTGAGCTCAAACTCAAAGCAAAAATCAAAATAAAATCTTTCACTTTTAAGTCTTAAGCAAAAAATCAAGCAAATGACAAACAACCATAGACTTCTTGAATTTGATTTTTTATAATTATGTAATAGCCGTAAGCTTTTTTCATTTGGGCTCAAATTAGCTATTTGTGATTTTACTAATCTATAAAAAAACATATAAGCACAAGTGCAACGCACATGTCCAGAAACTAGTTTATATATATATATATATATATATATATATATATATATATATATATATATATATATATATATATATATATATATATATATATATATATAGAGAGAGAGAGAGAGAGAGAGAGAGAGAGAGAGAGAGTTATTGAAATCATTCTTATATCATTTTAAATATTTTGTAAAGATATTTTTATTACATATTAACTAATAATAATCAACTACTATTAGATAATTTCATCATTAAATTATGTGAAACAGACTCATTTATGTCATTCGTTTAAAGTTTGGTTCATCTATGTCATTACCATTTAAGAAAAGGCTCATTCATGTCATTATATTTTAACAGTGATTTTGCAAAACTCTTTTTGACACGTGGCTAATTATAATTCGACCACGTCATCAATTTTTTATATAAATAATTCTAAACCAAAATTGAATCAAAATCATTTTAATTTTTTTATTAAAAATATTGATGACGTGGTTGAATTATAATTGTCCATGCCATCAATTTTTTTAATAAAGAAATCAAAATTCTGAACAAAAATCGAATTATTTTTTTTTATTAAAAAAATTGATGATGTGGCCGAATTATAATTGGTCACGTGTTACAAATGGTTTTGCAAAACCACTGTTAAAAAACTTGAACCTAACTTTTAACTAATGGCATAAATGAGCCTTTTCTGAAAGTTAAGTGACATATTTGAGACTTTTCCCTCGTTAGAATTTGTGATCATGTCGTCCTATTTCTATCTATGTTTTGCAGAGTATATGCGGAAATGCATGTGTTCTATTGACATGCTCTATCTACTCTTAGTATAGCATTGGAGTTGGCCTTCTTTATAGTTGCTTGAATATGTTGGTAAGAACTCCTAAAATGACATTTATTTCACCTTTATATGGCTTTTTGATCATTGTATTGACTTATTATATGATGTATTTTGAATCTCTCATACCAAGTCTTAGGTACCATGTCTTTTTGTTTATTTTTTTCATATCAAGGCAGTAGTTATCTAATTATCTTCATGGATTTGTCTCAGGAGAAAATGATGCTTCGAGTGCTGCATATGGCGTTAATTTAATTTCAATTCATGTAGAAATAGTGCATTTATTTATCTTTATATACATTGTTTTAAGAAAGTATATCTTTTCTTTAAATTCTTGATGTTGGATGCAATTTAATTCGTAACAAATGTTCAAGTTTCTCCCTTTACTAAAGTTAATTGATAATTATCTTAAACCAGTCTTTCGTTGATTCACTCGCTGATTTAATTTTCTTTTGATACATGTGATGTCAATTCGAGTCCATTTTGGACTCCATTCTTGCATTTCTTCGAGTTGAATTACTTCGAGTCAACCCCATCGATGTTTGAGTGAAAGGGAATTAGAATTACAGGTCTCAAAAGTCAAAAAAAATAAGTCGTATACACAGAAAAAACATGTAGCATACGTGATACTGTATACACAGTGAATATGCATTGCAAATGGGCCAAAAGCCCCCAAAATTCACCTCTTGAAAGGCCCAAGCACTGACCCAGGCAGACGATAACCAAGCTTGTACCCAATTTCCTTCTTCTCTTTGCACATTTAGTCATCTAATTTTATTTTGTATTAACTCTAATCTTACTTGTTTTGTTTACATTTAGGAAAAATTACAAAAATACACACATTTTGTTTCACTTATTTCCATTATCTTCTATTATTTTTAAAAATCTGCAAAATTTCTTATTTCTTTAATGTATCTGAGCTACATATTAATGTATCTGAGTCGATATTTAATGTATCTGAGCTACATATTATGTATCCGAGTTAGTTTTTAACGTAGCGAAACTACATATCAATATATTCGAGCCAGTATTTAATGTATCCGAGCTACTATTATTGTATCCATTTTTTTTAAATTTTTAAGGGATTAATATAATTAGAAACTTATTAGAGATAGATTGTAATTTCATATTAAAACTATGAAATTATGTAATTTACACTTAAATTTTATGAAATTTCTTAACGAGGAACTTTTTGTGTTAATTGAATCTTTTTAGTGATTTTACTGAATTTGGGTTACTTAGTAATTATTGACAAAGTTTGTCTTCCTTCGAAAATCAGTTCAAGTATTTTAAGTTAATTTATTTTCAAATAATTTCAAGTCTCTTTATTTACTTTAGGTATCTTTTTTAAATAGTAAATGAAATAAAGGGTTTTCAAGTCGTAGGGTAACCGAATGTTAGCGGACACTTCAAATGCTTTAAAAAATTTCTTGAAGTGTAAAAAAGAATCCCAAACCTTTTTCTCTATTCTTTGAGGATTAATTCTGTTATAGTCTTTACAATTAATTTTTTTTAATTTCTTTTTAAAAAATTAAGTGACCCCTCATTTTTAAAATAGTTTTTCTCTTAAAGTTGAATCAATTTTTTGAAAATCCAATTTTTTTTTTCATTTAAAAGTCTAACACCTTATTTATCCATTGTGATAAGAGTCTTAACCATACTAGATAGAGAATCGATATTATTGAACTTCATGAACATTTTGTTTCTTTTCCCAATTTTGGCAAGATAATTTTGCAACATTGTTACCTTCACTATAAATGTGGACAGAAGAGTAATTGAGATTCTTAGAGAAGTTTCCGATAATAGTAATAATTTGTTGTGTGTGCCAAGAATTTTCATTTTATTGTTAATCATGTTAACTTGGGACAGACTCAACAACCACATAATTATAACCTTCATCAACACATATTTTCAATCTTTGTTAGATTCAGCTATTACTATAATAGCCATAGAAATCAGCATATGTAATGAGAAAATATCCGTTGTGGTTTCTGATGAGGGAAACTTACATAAATAAACTATAATAAAAAATTATTTACCATTTATAGCAATAACATATTTTTTTACTTGATCACTTTTAATTCATTTATAATACAAGTTTAATACATATGACAAAGAATAAATTATTATTCACATATAATATAAATTTTAATGATAGATAATACATTTATCACTCATATACACTTATAATACATTGTGTCAAATTTTTACCAAACAAACATGATATACTTCAAAAAATAATTATAATTCATATATTTTGCATACATAATTCACTTTTAATACATATTACAGATTTAACATAGTATTGCTATAAATGGTAATAAATAATAAGTATTGCTAAAATCAGTAATTATTTGTCAAAATGTACCACTTTATGTAATTTTACCTTCTGATAATACCACCACCATCAGAACTTTCCGGATTTCCATAGCAAAAACCATCAAAGTTAAGTTTAACCCAATCAAAATCAAGTTTAATCATATAGTCATGCTACAAGAAAAGGATTGTGTAGAACTTTCTATCACGCCCCGAGTCTACACCCTAGACGTAGCTGATACTTGAGAACCATTTATGGTCCCAAGAGAATCCTTAGCCTGGCTCATTACTCAGCGAAAGACTTACTCAAGTGAAGTGGGAACCTAAAATGCAAACTCAACTCATAGAGATACCATTAATGAAAATAGTTTAACTTAAAGCTAATCTGAAATACTCAAATGAACGTAAGTATTCAACTCAAAGTCTTTAAAACATCACAAGGGAAATGGGAAAAAAGACTTCTCAACTACTATCATGCATGACGCCTCTAATACAATGACGGAAGTCGGGATAAGACCCACGACATACTAACAAACTAAAAGATAGATGTGAAGAGGCTCACCAAAGCTAACTGGAACTGCAAGTGGTATTAACGGATTATTTATTGATGACCCTGAACACCTGTATTTGCATCATGAAAAGATATCAGTCGAATGACATCAGTACATTGAATGTATGAGCATGTAAGGGGAACACTGAAACATAACATATACTTGAACTGATAGAAAGGAATACATACTCGCCTCGTTTCAACTCAACTTAAATCGACTCAAGAAATACTCAACTCAACTCAAGAATACTCAACTCAACCAAATATGAAAGCAATGACAGTAAGATGAAATATATAAAGTTTTGTAAACAATAGCCAAGAACTCAAAATGTATGAAAAATACAATAATAACTCTTTACTCTATTGGGATATCCTCTAACCGACAACCATCACTATGAGCTACGTGATGATACAACGTCTCTGCCATACTGCCAGAACTGTCATATGCATTTGGGGGGGGGGGGGTATAGAACATCATCAACTAAGTGGATTCACTAAGCTTTGCTTAAAAGTAATAAGGAATCATCTAAAATATGATCATTTACCCATGATGGCATACATGATTTATGAGGATTTTGAGTTGTCTAAACTCATCCTTATATCGGTGCTCAATACTACTCCCAATAGTATATAACTCATGCTCATTTGTTTAAAAACATAACTCTCCTAAATTTGAGATAATTACTCAAAAGAATCTCTTAAAGAGATATTGCTCAAAAACTCCCTATGAACTCGTTTAGAAATCAAAGTTTACTCTTGTTTTAAATGTAAAAGTATTTACACTTGGGAATACTTAGTTCCTTTATACTTATTTTGAAATGAAATGAAACTCTCTTCATCCTCATACTCATTTTACTTGTATTAAAACAAATTTTAGAAGATTTTAAAAGAATTCTCAAAATGACTCAAAAATATTTCTCGAACTTTGCTCTTAATCTTTACTTTAATTTGAAATTAAGATTTAAGAATCATGATTAAGATATATAGGATCTCTCAGTGATTGATAAAGTCTTAGATAGTTGGTATGAGGAAGAGAACGAAAACTCGGCTCAAAGGAACAAGTACGGAGCAAGAACGGAGAAGCAAAATGGTCTGACGCTCCTAGCGCCTTGGTGGCGCGCCAGGCCACCAATTATTGGGGCTCAATTGGGGCGTACTAGAGGCGTAGGGCGCCATCCCTCCTGACGCCTTGGGGGCGATGTGCCACCCCAAACCTAAAACTTTGATGATTTTTTCTTGCTCAAATCAAGGACTAACTCATCTAGAATTGAATGGTTTACTCCCAAACTCGTTTAGATTCACAAACCCAACAAAATTCATCAAAAACACACTCAAATTACATCATGAATATCACTCATTTGCAAAACTCTCACCTCAAGAACTCAACAACACTTCATTGTTAAAGTATAAAGCACAAAACCTCAAGAACTCAACAAGAATCTCACTATACACAATCTCATGGATGAATTCGTAATTGGAAACTCATGATTGGTGTGAGGGTGAGAGATTACATATCTCGAAAAACTAAGTTCTTGGCGAAAATCCTCAAAGCATGCAAGAATCTTGAATGTTCTTCTTTTTCTCCTCTTGAACTTCTCTCTAAAAACCCTAAGCTCTTTTGGAATGACTAAAACTTATTCCAACCAGTTTAGACCCCAAAAAGGGTGAAAACATGTGTAGGCCTAGTGGGGGGTAAGGATGTTATCTCTTGTATTCAGATTAGCAAACCAGAAAAAATAATAGGAGATGAAAGAAAAACATAAAGAATTATTCGAGTCCACAGAATCCACTGTGTGTCCTTAAGAAATTTAATCCCCTCAAGTACCCGAGGTTGCAGATTAATACCTCCCAAGATAAAACGGATTAACCATTAAAGAAGTAGTGGTACCTCAAACTTCAATAATTTCAACGAACTCAAAACGATAGCTAGGAATCACACATAAAAATACAATCGATCGATTTTATTTTGTAAGAAATATATACAAAAGAAGGGAAGAATTCAATGCTGAAAAATGAGAGACAATCTCTCTATTTATTAGGAAAGAAAACAACCTTCCATAAAGGTCACAACGCTTTGGAAACGGCACAACCTTTCAAAAGGTCACAACCCTTTAAAAAGGACACAACCTTTGATAAAGGCCACAACCCTCCGTCAAAGTGAGAACCCTTCATGAGAGTCACAAACCGTCATTTCCTATTCATACCTTTAAAACCCAACAATCCCCCACATGAATAGGGAATGACTATTTTTAAAAAACATATGCATGAAAAACTGTGTGATTCGTCAGTAAGGGTTAATCACATATGGATAAGTAGGTTTCCTTTTAAATTTTTCGTAGTGAACGTATATCGGATATACTCGGTCAATCAGTATTTTTGATATCTTTGAACAGTTGAGCTTTGGTGTTTACCTAGACAACATAATTCACACAATCAAACCTTGAACAGGTTTTGGTTTTCATTGTTTTGTTCGTTTCATTCATGAACACATCTCGGTTAATAAGTGCTTAGAGAACTGGTCTTATCGGATTCTCCTTGAAGCGGCTTACACTTCACACTTACAAAAAGGTGATTTATAAATGTGTTATTCCGTATATACATCATTTGATATACCTTGTATCAAACTTAGAAACCATTAAAAAGTCATAATGTCTTTATCCTTGTTACTAAACATTGTCTTATCATGAGAATGGACCATAAAAAAATATTTTGACAATATTGAACCCGTCATTAATGGCTTTGTTTGATCTCCTTGAACATAGATCTTGAATCTCCAGCCTTCTAGGTAGATTTACCGCCACAGTAACTTGTCCTTGGCCATATTCCCATTCCCTTTGATAATCTATCAACTCCCTCTCTAGTTAGGCCTTTTATAAGTGGATCCGACACATTATCATTTGACTTTACATAGTCAATTATGATAATTCCTCTAGAGAGTAGTTTTCTCACGATATTATGTCTATATCATATATGACGAGACCTTCCGTTATACATCATGCTCCATGACCAATCCATTGCAAATTAACTCTCACAGTGTATGCATACTGGAGCTAAAGGTTTGGGCCAAAAATCTTTCAAGAAATTTTGGAGTCATTAAACTTCTTCACCGATCTTATCTAGAGTGATATACTCAGATTTTATAGTAGAGTAAGAGATAAATTTTCTGTTTGGAAGATTTTCAAGAGTCTGCTCCTCCACCAAGAGTAACTACATATCCACTCGTGGATTTTATTTCATTTGACATGGTGATTCAATTTGCATCACTATATTATTCCAATATTGTTGAATACTAGTTATAATGCTTAGTAATAGTTTATTAAGTATGTTTTTAAACACTCAAAACTCTTTTCATTGTCATCCTATGAGTTTGATTGAGATTACTTGTGAACTGACTCAGTTTACTAATAGCACATGCTATATATGATCGTGTACACTTCATGATATATATCATAATTCTCAACACTCTAGCATAATTCAATTGCGGGTCACTTTAGACTTTATTCTCTTGAAGTACAAAGCTCAAATTTATTGGAGTCTTGACAGTATTGAAATTCAAATACTTGAAATTGTCAAGTACCTTTTCAATCACATCAGTAACTTCAATATCTTTATATCGAAGTTACTTTCTAGCATATACTTAGTACCATTTATGTCAGAATTGTCTCTTTTGATGATCAACATGCCATCAACATAAAAACAAACAATGACCTTGTGATTTGGATGTCTTTAATGTAAAAAAACTTATCACGTTCTTGATTCATTTGTCAACATAGTGTGGTCAAACTTCGCATGTCATTATTTGTACGCTTGTTTTTAGTCCATAAAGTGACTTATCAAGTTTACAAACTTTCTTTTCTTCACCAGGAACCACAAAGCCCTGGGGTTTTCCATGTAAATTTCTTCCTCTAATTTTTCATTTTTTAAGAAAAATATTTTCACATCCATTTTGACGAATTTGAAGGCCATATACTGCAACTACCGCAATGAACATCTGACTTGATGTATCCTTGTTAGTGGTTATTATGTGTCAAAATAATCAAGATTTTATTATTATCTAAATCTTATGACAACAAGTCTTGCTTTGTATTTGTCAATAGTTCCATCAGCTTTCTTTTTCTTTTGTTGATCCACTTTGAACCCAAAAGTTTATTTCCCACAGGAAGATCAACCAACTCTCAAGTACGGTTGCTCAAGATTGAATCAATCTTACTATTGACATTCTCTTTCCAAAATAAGTCCACAGAGGGCATAATTTTTTCGAATTTATGAGACTCATTTTCAAGAAAAAATATTACAAAATCAAATTCGAAGAAAGTAATTTGTCCATTTACATTTACTACCCCTATGAATCTCTTTATTAAGTATATTCTCCTTTGATCATTCCAAGGTCGTTTAGACCCTTCACTTAACTATCTGAAAGTTCGGACATATGAGCCATAACTTGACATGTTTTACTATTTGTAGCATATCCAATGAACATACAATCCACGGTCTTTGGTCTTATTTTTACCAGTTTGGGAATAGTTCCCTAATTTCCATTTCTCATATGGAATAGACTAAATTGAAAATTGTTTGATCATTATCTTTCAAAAGTTATTGCTTGTATGTACTTTAAGGGGTGACAAACATTCTCTATCAGGATACAACAAAGCCTGAAAAAACAAAAAAAAATGTTGCTCCCTTTCTGAACAAAAAAAATCTTTGTTGTTCTTTTTTGCTATAATGATATCACCCCCCACAACTTTTGTAGTAAATCTGAACTTATAGGACATTCAACATTTTCTTCAAAGTTCAATTTTTCCTGTCAACAATTTCATTAGCTTGAGGTGGGATGTGCAGTAATTTGATGGATGACTCCATTTCCTAATATATTTCTGCAAAGGAAGATTCATATTCTTCACATCTACCACTTCTAATCATGAAAATATCCAACTGACTTTCAACTTCAATTTTATATTGCCTATATGTTTCTATTGTTTTATCCTTACCATTCAGCAAATAAACATAACAATATATAGTGCAATTATCAATAAACTTTATGAAATACTTTTTCCCACCACGAGATGGTATTGACTTCATATCACAAGTGTCAGTGTAAATCAATTCAAAGGTATTTTAATTATTTCAACAACACATACTTGACATTGATTTATTGCACTAGAAGTTAGGCAAAACTTCTAATTGATCAGTTTTTGCAAGGTTTTTTGATTGACATAAATATGTCACAAACAATTTGAGTCAAGCAAGTAAAAACAAACAAAAATACTAAGTTTGAAAAGACCTTATGTGAGGTAACCTTTTCCCACAAATATTTTATTCCTTACTTTTTTATAATTTTGTCAAATACAGATATTGTTTTCCAGTCAACACCTTGTCATATGTCCTTTTCAGAAGGACCTTTCCATAACATTCAATTTGTTATAAAATTACCCATGATCATAGTCTCATTGGTCCAATAAGGGCAATCTAACCCAAATTTTGGTTTTACAACACAAACATAACTTGTCACTTTTTACCAATGTTCATGTATATACAAAAAAAAAATTAATAGACATTTTTTCATGAAAAATCACAATATTTTAAGCGAAACTTTTTCATCAAAGAATACAATTCTTTTGAACGAGTAATATAATTTTGTGGTTTTATAATAGTCATATCATATACTAGTCAACGACCATAATATCAAATATACTCCAAGAATTTTGTGCGTCTAACATAATACAAGAATTTCATCAAATTTCATATCTTGTACTTTCAAATTTAAATTAGATAGTAAGTCTAATTTTGTCTTTATCACAAGTAAAGAACTTCCACATTTTAAATATGTTCTCAAAAATATTTTTCAAGTATTTGAAATTATTTTCCACATATTTTTTTCATGCTTTCAAATTGTATACCATCAAATACACATTGGCAACATGAAGCCTTCTTTTGGAGATTTAATCCATAGAAACACGTTTTATAGATACAAAATCACTAATTTTATGTCACTAGTATTTTTCCCTTTCCACTTAGTATTTATAATACTAATAATAGAGAATCAATCTTTATACAACTTGTTTCTAGTTTAACGGTGAAGTTTTTATATTCTTTTAATCGTTAATCAAATGAACCTCGAATTCTGGTTAAGTTTTTATATTCTATTAATCAGTTTCACATTCAGACAGAGTAGTAAACCAAAAAGGTTTTATTCTCTAGAAACCACAAATACAACACTTCTACTAGCTAGTGAAGAAGATTTTATCTTTTTAGAATCCTTTAGCCTTAATATTCCTAACAATGATTTTGTACTCTTCAAGTCTAAATATTCATTCAAACAGAGTATTTAACAAATTGATAAGGTTTCTAGATTCTTCGAACCAATGCACAATTTGATTTGTTCATGAAGTTCTTATATTCTTCATACCAACGGAGTAAAACAAGAAACAGGAGATTTTAGTCTCCAAAACAATCAAATTTCACATGGATTAGAAAACTATAAAAAGTTTTTTTCTCTCCTCTAAACAGAATACATATTAATGATAATAAATATATATCTGATATCATCACATAATGAAAATCTATCCTAACATTTATGAAATAAATCTCATAACTTATAAAGGATAAAAAAAATCAAGAGAAACAAAAATAGAACCTTATTTTTCCTCTTATTGAATCATATTCTATCTGTCAATAATGATTTCATGCAAGTCACTTTTCTTGCAAATTATTTCTTTCTTTCTCAGTTTTCATCATATTCAAATTTTCTTTGGAAAAAATTGGATTTCAACGAGAAAATAAACTCATGTTCAAATATTGTTAGGAGACAACAAATGTTCATTAAATTGTTCATCTTAACTATTATGCACAAAATAACTTTCTCATTGAAAAGAAAACTGAAGGGGTGCAATGATTGAATGCACTTGGGAAGAAAATAAGATTAATCTTACTCATCCAAGAAAAATTTACTACAGATTATATACTCGAACATATTAAAGTAGTACTAATTCATTTCAAATCTCTATTATCATATGATAAAATAATTTTCTTTTCTTCTTCTTTACAACAAAAAGAACACAAAAAATAGAAGTAATTTCCTTACCATTGAATATTCTATCAATATAAATTTCTTAAGTTTGTTATCTCCTGTATTCAGAGTAGCAAGCCAAAAAAATAATAGAAGATGAAAGAAAAAACATAAAGAACTATCCAATTCCACATAATTCATTGTGCATTCTTAAGAAATTTAATCCCCTCAAGTACCCGAGGATGCAGATTAATTCCTCCCAAAATAAAACGGGTTAACCATTAAAGAAGTAGCGATACCTCAAACTTCAGTAATTTCAACGAACTCAAAATGATAGCAACAAATCACGCACACAAACACGATCGATCAATTTTGTTTTGTAAGAAATGTATGCAAAAGAAGGAAAGAATTCAATGTTGAAAAATGAGAGACAACCTCTCTATTTATAGCCAACAAAGGGTACATGTCACAAGTCTTATGAAAGAAAACAACCTTCCAGAAAGGTCACAACACTTTGGAAAAGGTCACAACCCTTTAGAAAGGACACAACCTTTCATAAAGGTCACAACCCTCCATCAAAGTGACAAGCCTTCATAAGAGTCACAACCCTTCATTTCCTGTTCACACCTTTAAAACTCAACAAACACTAAAATACCCCTCCTTAAAATGGATGAATTTCCTTAACTAAATAGGCTACACTCAAACAGGCATATCTCCTTTAGCCGAATTCAAAAGTTAGCAAACTCTGCGGAGATGGAAAGAGAACTCAACGACCTTCAATTTGATATCTCATGAGCCACCTAAATCATCGTGTAATGAAAGTTATGGTCGTTTGAAGTTGACCTAAAACTCATAATTGAAGATTAACTTGTACGAATCTCAATTTATCTCTTTCAAAGTCCTAAGTGTTACAATATCTCCCCTTTGAGAACATTCGTCCTCGAATGAGATCACTGTAAGTTGAACTCAAACACCCAACATGCAAATCACCTAACTTAGCATATCAACTAAAAGAGTACTAAGAAAAGAGTTAGTACCTTAATTTGGAATTTCTCCGAAAGCAAAGAAATGTGGATATCTCTTTTTCATTTCCTCCTCAGCCTCCCAAGAAGTTTCAACTCTCTCTCTCTTATTATATAAGGAGAAGAAATATCATATTTTCTGTGGATTTATATCAAGGCATTGAGCAGAATGAGTGACGAAGTCGACCACCACTAAACTTGAATGAATTGTGTGAATTCATTAATTTATTTATTTACATATCATCAGTTTAAGTTAAGAGATGAAGAAAATATTATTTAGAAAGTTTCAAACCATCTGCCTATGAAATAATACTTAATTGTTTTCTTCAATTTAATATGTTTTTTTTTTTTGAATTGGGTGGCTCTGTATTTGGATCAATAGTCATGAAAATGATTTCAATCCTCAACAATCATGGCACACAATTCAAACAAGAAAACAATTGAATATTTTGATTTTCAACATTGACTTAGCACCACTTTTCAACTATTTTAGCAATGAAAATTCCTCCCCAATCTAAGTTTAAATACAGCTAGCTAGGAAGATGAAACCAAATTAATCAAAACAACAGTTGAAGGTATGGAAGGGAAGCTAATTATGCGCGCCGTGCAGTACAACTCTTATGGAAGAGGAGCTGATGGATTGAAGGTACTTACTCCCCTATCCATTCATTTTTGGATGAAATTTTATCTTATAATAAGTAACATAGATTTATCATTTCTTGTTGCAGCATGTTGAAGTTCTAGTGCCTACTCCGAAAAAGGATGAGGTCTTGATAAAATTGGAGGCTACAAGTTTAAATCCATTAGACTTGAAATTTCAGAAAGGTGTGGCTCGTCCTTTTGTTCCTCGCAAATTTCCTGTTATACCTTGTAAGTAAGATAATATAATCTATCACATTAATTTCCTGCTCATCGTTTATCATCTTCTTATTAAAATTTATATATTTTTATTAATGTTATATTTGTGAGGAGTAGGTACTGATGTAGCTGGAGAAGTTGTAGAGATTGGATCAAGGGTTGTGAAATTTAAGGCTGGTGACAAAGTTGTGGCTTTTCTTAATCCATTTGTAAGTCTAATTTTATTCTTTTGATTTGTTAGTTACCTGTTATCATTGTAGCTCAACCGATTAATTTGATAGGGTAAAAAATAATTCCCTTGTCGATGCTCAGGATATAATATTTGTGCGCTTGATAACAGATTGGAGGTGGATTGGCAGAGTATGCAGTTGCAAAGGAGAGCTTGACTGTACAAAGGCCAGAGGAAGTATCAGCTGCTGAAGGTGCAGGCCTTCCAGTTGCTGCTATTACAGCACACAAAGCCCTTGTTGAAATTTCTGGAATCAAGCTAGACGGAAGTGGACCGCGTATGAACATTCTTATCACTGCTGCCTCAGGTGGTGTTGGACATTATGCTGTTCAATTAGCAAAGTTGGGTAATGTTCATGTTACTGGGACATGTGGAGCTCGTAACATTGAATTCGTAAAGAGTTTAGGAGCAGATGAGGTTGTTGACTATAAAACACCAGAAGGAGCAACACTTAGGAGTCCATCAGGAAAAAAGTATGATGTAGTGGTTCACTGTGCTAGAGGCATTCCCTGGTCAACATTTGAGCCTAATTTGAGTGACAGAGCTAAGGTAATTGATTTGACTCCTGGGCCTAGTTCAATGTACACTTATGTATGGATGAAATTGACATTCTCCAAAAAACAGTTGTTGCCGTTGATTTTTATTCCTAAAGAAGATAAGGAACTGAAATTGCTTGTTAATTTGGTGAAAGAAGGGAAGTTAAAGACTATATTTGATTCTAAGTATCCTCTAAGCAAGGCTCAAGATGCTTGGGCCAAGAGTCTTGATGGACATGCCACAGGAAAGATCATTGTGGAGATATAAGTTAAAAGTTATTATTTTCGTGATGAAGTATTGGTGTCTCACTGAGCATTGAGAGTCGTAAGGTGTTATGTCTAGGATATTGGGAATCGTCTTAATGATTATTTGTAATTAAGTGCATATCATTTAATGCATGTATGTCATGTATTTTGTTTTGTGTACCTTTGCCTGTAAGTTGGAATTGCAAAAGAAAGAAGAAATAAATTTGACTGGGAAAGACTAATTTTTATTGATCTTTTAACTTCAAAATTAAATACATGAAATGCACATTGAATGACAGAATAAAGTGGCTATACGAACATGCTAACACCGTATCTAAAAATAGGGACAACCATACCAACTACTTGAATAATAATTTTAAAATGAACTTTCTAAAAAAGCAGCTAAATTTGACCCGACCCCAAAATGAAAAACCCTAATCCCAAAATGAAGCATTATCAAGACTCAAGAGGTACTTTTTATATTGTCAGATCTCAATCCAATCACTATTAAAATATCACGGAGTTTGAAATTCTAGCTTTTCCTAAATTTGATGTTATATGTAGGTTAGAGTTCTTTTAAAATATCTAACCACTCTTTTAAAAGTCATCGTAGTATTAGAGATATATCTTAGAGTGATTGTATATTATTTCTATTCCTCATTTACAAATTTATTTTCCATAGTTTTAGCTTATTCATAAGAGTAAAGATCATCACTTATATCTTAGATTGATTGTATCGATTTCCTTTCTGATCCTTATGGATCCATCCTCATGTATAAACACCTTATTCATTATCAATAAAATCATCTCTTATCTCTTTAGTAAACTACTTTATGATATTAGAGCTATTCCGTTTAACAACCAAAATATTTTCTAGGCAATAATTATTTTTCCACTAGTCATAGCTCCTTCGTATAGCACCTATGATTCCCTCCGAAACCAAACAAATGAAACTGCTCCAAATTTTGTGACACCCTCTAACAATATCATTTCCTTGAACAATACCGATCAACTTATGTCCATCAATGCCGTTGCGCAAGCCCATTGAAACTCACCAACACCAACTACCAATCCTGGCAATATCAATGAGAAACATTGCTTACTGCCTATGACTTTCTTCAGTTTATAAATGAACCACACCATCCACCACAACTATCTCGATCTATAAACGACAAGACCATCTCCCTAGAAGAGCCATGGTTGCATCCCTTTCACCAGAATTTATACCCTTTGTTACTGATCATAAAACTTTCTATACGCTTTGGCAAAACCTTACCAAGACTTATGTGAAGCCGCCGCGTGCTCGCATAAAGAGTTTGAGAGAAGACTTGAATATTATTCAAAAGGGGAATCTCTCTATTACTGTATATATGCAGAAAATTAAAGAGATTTGTGTAATACTCCAAAACTTCTATGACCTAGACTAGAGCCTCACCTATTAAATAATGTCTAAAATGATATTCCAGACCTAGACTAATGTAATAAACTTAATTTAGAAGTTAGAGCCTAAGCGTCAAGGGACGACCATGACGTCCGGAAACTAGTAAAATTGAAAGTTTAAGAGTGTTAAGCGTCAAGGGACGACCATGACGTCCGGAAACTAGTAAAATTAAAAGTTTAAGAGTGTTGTATGAAGTCTAAAACTTGTAAAAACACTTTAAATAGATAAATAATGTTCATAGGGTCAAAACGTCCAGGCCCGACCCCCTAAGGACCACCCTAGAGGTCCTTGAGGAGGACCCAATTATTGGCCAAAAAGCTGCCTAAGGCAACATGCGATTTCACTTACATGAAACCAGTCCGCGTCGTGGACATGGTTCACCAAGGACCAAAATGTTTGTTCTGCGTCGCGGACACGTCAAAGACTCTCTCAAAAATTAATTTCGGAAATCTTATGGGAACAGCTCCGCGATACAGACTTGTTCCCGATGAAAATTCTGAAAATTGAAGTCAAGTTTTACTTCACAAAAAGGTCTAATTAAGTTAGGTGTCTTTTGGTTAATTTAGGGTAGGGGTATATAATGATATTAGGTATGTTTTATACCCCATTTACCCACCCAAATTAAATCTCCAAACTGAAATCCAAATCACTCTCACTTCTCTCTAAATTCTCTCTCTACTCAACCTCCATTGAAGAAACTTTGAAGCTTGAAGAAGAAGACCAAATTCTCAAGTTTTCTACTCAAATTAGTATATAAATTCTTCACTAAGGTATAGATTCTTTCACTCTTGGAATTCCCTTCCCCAAGAGTTCCATTCAAAGATTGTTTCAGATCCCCTAAATTCAAGGATTTTCTCTACACATGGGTCTTCTGCTAAAATCTAAAATTGGTGATCAATTGTGATCAATTATGATTACTTAGGATTGTTTAAGGTTAGAATAATGGTTAATTCATGGTGTTTAATTGAAAATCCAATAGACCCATGTTCTTCCCTAAATTCCATAAATCTTGGATCCTGTTTGATGAACTGCTTGAAGATAGTGGGGTATATGCATTGATATATTGGTGTTAGTTGTATTAATGCTTCTTGAACTGCCCTATATCTTGTATTGATTTGGTTTTTGATCTAGTTCTTTAATAACCCATGAATGTCCCTCTTCTCCTAACCCTAGCTCTTGAATTATGTTGAATTAGGATTAGAGGTGATGTAATTGAGTATGATCTTGTATAATTGACTATCTTATGATGATGATAATTGATTTGATGGATATATATAATTGATTTTGGATGAAGTCTTGTATGGGTTTCATGGAGGCCACTGGTAAGACCTTCAAGGTTATGAACTTGTTGTTGTAGTGTTGTTGGCTTATCTTTGGTAATGTTGGTTAATTGAAGTATGAATGATGAAGTTATGAATGTATGATCATACTATGAATATGATGATTGTGAGATGATGATAGGTGTACTATGATGTGGAATGGAAGGTAATTCATATGTGCATCTTATGACTATGTTATGAAGTATTATTCTCACATGATGTTGGGTTGTGATGAAAGGACTTTCTCATCCTATAACCTATGAGCTATGAACATGATATATGAGGGGTTAAACTCCTAAGACCAATGTTATGAATTGATGATTAAAAAAGACTAAATGATACTTCCAAAAGGGAATTTGGCTTAGCACCAAGTGAACTTGATAATGAGATGGGTCTCTTCACTAGGAAGCTTCCCCCGATGTTCTCATGAGGTGGAAACTACAATGTGAATTACTATAAAGAGGGTTTGTAGTAACAACCTCCTAGTTCCTTAACTATGTGCTCCCATAGGAAACTTAGCTAGTGGATCCACCTAGATGCTACGATGATGTTGATGTCCTACCTTGGCAAGTAGGATGCCTCCTTTCGGTGTGAGGGGTTGACACTGGATTCCATGTTTATCTCACATGGTCTATTGTCGGTTATGGAGAATGTTCCCGAAAGTAAAATGAATGAATGAAAGTAAGAACATTAATACTAACTAGGATGACTTGAGAGGTGTTACTTAGTGTAGGTAAGGGTATGAGACTTTACCTATACATTGTACAAGTGGGCCTTCAGGGGAGTTCTAGGAGGGGTTCTATGTACTCATGTTATAAATGAAATGCATAATGGTGATTCTATATGTTGTTGACCTTGTATGATGTTGGTTTCGTTGAATACACATGATATTGGTCTAAGTTGCTATATATGATGACTGACTATACTTGTTATGATGTTATATGATGTAAAGGCAATGCTTATGATCTCCTTACTAGTTTACTTGGTTTATGTGGGGTTATGGGGCTTCACATACATATTGCATTAGTGGACTTGGATTGGGGTTATGAGTAGGGTCTTATGAAGTATTGATGAAATGGACTCTAAACATGAATTGTCGATTATGTCTTTGTTATGATGTCACTCTTGAACATGCAAATGAATATGTCTCATTGTTGTTCTGGTATGGACTTGTATATGTTCTTGAAATGTGCATAAAGGCTTTTAAAGTGAATTTAGCATGTTTATATTAAAATGTCCTTTTGTGCATGTTTTCCAAATGTTTTACTTGCATATATCCATACTTAGTACATGTGGTTGTACTAACCCAGATTCTCTTCTATTTCTACAATAATTTAGGTTCATGCCATTGAATAGCTTCAAGGCTATTTTCAAGGAAGACTTGGATAGTTTCCAAGTTGTTCGTGAGTCCTCAAATCTGAGTATGAATCCTACCATTCTAGCTTTTCTATTTGATAGTCTAAGACTTAGTTTTAATTCCTATATTGTAAAGACTATGTTGTATTCTCTTATGTGACTTTATTGTAATGTTGTAAGGGCTATGTCCCAAATCTTGTATGCTTATATTAGATGATTTTGTGTGAGACAAAGATTGTAGCCTATTTTCGATATATGAGAAGTCTATGTAAACTTCATATGTAAAATTTTAATTTTTTCGCATTTTTATTTTACCTATGATATGTGATGATGTATTCTAAGGGCTTGTATAAGGCCTCTAAGAGGACGAAGACGCCGGTTACGTATAGAAGGTGCTCTCCAGTCGTGACAATTTGCACCAAGCTTGCTTCAGTTGGTGTTCACATCTCCGCTGATGAAGTTTTCTTCATATCGTACATGGCCTTCTTTCTAGTATGATAGCATTGCCTCTACACTTCGTTCTCCTGAAACAATCATAACCTTTCAAGAGCTTCATGATAAGTTGACTAACTTTGAAGCTCATTTGACTCGTCGGTCATCCAAAACTGTTGCGCCAATCATGGAAAACTTTGCTGCTAAACCGTCCGCATCCACCAACCGAAATTCCAATCGAAGAACCAATATCTCACGCTCGAATCAAAGGAATTTTCCTCCTTCCAGTCGGAATGGAAATGGAGGTTATCAACGAGGTCATTCTTGTGGCCAAAATAATCGATCCATGGTCACTTGTCAACTGTGCGACAAACCTGGCCATCATGTGAAGCAATGCAGGAAATTACTCTCCAGATGTCACAAGTACTAGATCCAATGGTTCTTCAAGCAACTTTAACCGATCTAACGATCAGCATCCCAAAGCTAACTTTGCTGCACAATCCACCAATGAATATCAAAATTGGATTGTCACTTTGAATATAATGGCAGTGAGGATGTCATGATTGATGATGGTAAATCTCACAAGACTACCCATACAGGATATACTCTTCTACCATCTTCCTCTACCCTCTCAATTTGAGTAATGTTTTATGTGAGCCTCATATGAAGAAGAATGTTATCTCAGTTTATAAATTGTGTAGTGATAATCATGTTTCGATTGACTTCTCACATTACTCATTTGTTTTGAAGGATTATTGTAGTGGGGCATCACTGGTAGAATGAAATCCTAAGGGCGATTTGTATTCATGGTCTTCCAAGTCCACTCTCCAAGTTATATCTAATGCTCAAGTCAAAACCACTTCCATCACCACCACTCCCAACTGAAATCGACTTCTCGGCCATCCCTCCACTCCTACTCTTCTTCATATTTTGAACCTTTTGAATATTTCTTCATCTTTAGAGACGCAATTTTTTTTGCAATTTTTCTAAATGCAATAAAATGCACAAGACTACCTTTTACAACTCCTCGATACAATGTTCTGCTCCTTTAGAATATATTTATTCAGATGTTTGGGGTGATGCACCAGAAGTATATATTGATGGTTTTCAATATTATTTAATATTTGTGGATCGCTATGCGAAATATATCTAGCTATTTCCTCTAGAGAGAAAATTTGATGTGTCAATTGTGTTTCAAAAATTCAAGCAAATTGTAGAGAAATTATTTCAAAATCCCATCATATGTTTTTATTATGACAATGGCGGGGAGATCCTTCATCTCCGATCATTCTTTGAAGAAAATGTGATATACCATTTCCTTACTCCTCCCTACACACCTGAACACAATGCCACTGCCGAGTGTCATCCTCGTCATTTTGTAGAGATAGGTATCACATTATTACACAATGCCAATCTTCCTCTAAAGTTCTTGTCTTGTGCCTTTATTACTGCTGCTTACTTAATTAACAGGTTTCCCACCCAAACTTTAGATGGAGATTCACCTTATTTCATATTATATGATACTCTAGCAAACTACAACAAACTTCGTGTCTTTGGTTGTTTATGTTATCCATGGTTGCGTTCCTACAATCAGAATAAATTATAGCCTCGCTCTACTCCTTGCATATTCCTAGGATATTCACAAAATTAGAGTTCTTATAAGTGTTATGATCCTATAAATTGTCGCCTTTATTTATCACATCATATTAATTTTGTGGAACACTCTTTTCCTTCTATGTCTCTTGAACCAATAGAAAGTAGACCCCAAAATGACAATGTTGACTCTTGGGTTCCTAACCACTTTATTATTCCTGTTGCTCGTGACCAACCTTCATCTATCACTCTGATACGACCTCTATTACACCGCCTCTTGATTCCACATCTTCCAGCGGAGCACCTGATAATTCTTCTTCATCAAACGAAACTAGGAATTCATCCAGTCACCACTCAGGTATGTCTCTTTCTCATTCATCATCCTCTGTTAGTTCTACCTCCTTTGACCTCTCCTTACTTGATAACAAAAATGAGTCACATCAAAATTCAACTATTCAACTGTCTCATCCCGTAACTACTCGGTCAAAGAATAACATTCATAAACCCATTCAGAAATTGCTTATAAGTGCTATTGTTCATGAGTCTACCAATTTTAATGTATCTCATGTCTCACCATTAATCAAACCATCCCAATTATCTCAAAAGACCAAAAACACCACCAAGTCAAAACAACTTTCTTCCCTATCCAAGCCAGTGGAACATCACATTGTTCATCGAGCCTTAAAAGATCCAAGTTGGCATGCTACTATGAATGTTGAGATTTCAGCATTGCAAAGTCAAGGTACTTGGTCTCTTGTGCAATCTGTCCCTCATGCCAAACCGATGGGCTCCAAATGGGTATTTTGTGTTAAATATAATTCAGACGGTAATATTGAACATTATAAAGCTTGGTTGGTTGCTAAAGGTTATCTGCAACGACCCGGTATGGATTATTTTGAGACCTACTGACCTGTTGCTAAACATACTAAGTGAGAGTTGTTTATTTTTCTTGCGGTCTCTAAAGATTTGCCGCTTAGGCAATTAGATGTCCATAATGTATTTGTACATGGGCATATATCAGAAGAAGTTTACATGTCTCAGCCACCTGGATTTGTCAATGAGAAATTTCCTAATCATGTTTGTCAAGTGCACAAGGCTATCTATAGCTTGAAGCAGGCTTCACGCGTCTAGTGTGCTGAACTAAAAGCCTATCTTCAATCTCTTGGTTTTCATCATTCTTAGCGTGATCATTGTCTTTTATATATGCAAGATCTGGTGTTATCATTTATCTAGTTGTTTATGTTGACGATCTCATAATTAGTAGCAATTGCAATCAGTCTAACTATGTTGAAGAATATATCAAACAACTTGGTACTTAGTTCTCCATAAAAGCTCTTGGTGATCTGAATTTCTTTTTGGGTGTTGAAGTCATTCATTCACCTCTTGGTCTATTTCTTAACCAACATAAATATACATGTGATATACTTAACAGAACCAACATGGCAGATGCAAAACTAGTGATGACACCTACCGCTTGTGGTTCATGTCCAGGTTCTAAAGATGTTTCTCCTCTTAAAGATCCAACAAAATACAAGAATGCAATTGGAAGCTTGCAGTATTTGATGTTTACTCGTCCAGATGTTGCATTTAGAGTCAACAAGTTGTCTCAGTTTACAAGTTGTCCCATGACAACCCATTGGACCATGGCTAAACGTGTCTTTGCGCTTTCTTGCTGGGAAATCAGACCGTGGTCTATTTCTTCGAAAAGAATCTCCTCTCTTGCTTCATGCCTATTCTTACTCTGATTGGGCTGGTCATTGCGATGATCGCTCGTCTACTATAGTCTATGTTGTGTTTCTTGGCTGTAATCCAGTCTCATGGAGTTCTAAGAAACAATGTGTTATGGCTCATTCTTCCACAGAGGCAGAATATAGGGCCATTGCCTCTACCACTACTGAACTTTGTTGGATGCATAATCTTCTCAAGGAGTTGTCTATTACTTCTTCTAAGACTCTCTTCATCTACTATGATAATCTTGGTGCTACATACGTTTGTGCTAACCATGTGTTTCACTCTCGCATGAAGCACATTGAACTTGATAATCATTTTGTTCATAAATTAGTCCAGCGAGGTATTCTTCAGATTTCTCATGTTTCCTCGAAGGACCAACTAGCTGATATGCTCACAAAATCTCTTCCAGGTGGATCTTTTGAGTTGTTACGTTCCAAGATTGGCATATCTGATCGATTTACCATCTTGCAGAGGCACATTAGAGATATATCTTAGAGTGATTGTATATTATTTCTATTCCTTATTTACAAATTTAGTTTTCATAGTTTTAAATGATTCATAACAATAAAGATCCTCACTTATATCATTGATTGATTATATCGATTTCCTTCCCTATCCTTATGAATCCACTCTCTTATATAAATATCTTATTCATTGTCAATAAAATAATCTCTTATCTCTTTAGTAAACTGGTTTAATTAGCATTATTTAAAAATTAGGACAAAATACTCACAAGAAATTAAATGACAGGTCTTATTGCTATAAGATACATCAAGCATCGAGTTAAGCTTTAATATACTTAGAGCCGTCAATATGGGATAGGCTCGTTGGGCCGGTCTGGCCTAACCCGAGATTTAATAAAGATGGGCTAAGATTTTTGAAGTCCATTTAAGAAAATGACTTTTTAGCCTATCCTGAATAAACCTCTTGACTTGTGGGGCTTGAGAAATATAGGTAGGGTCGGCCCGTGTGCCAATAAAAATTAATTAATAAATATAATATAATATAATATTAAAATTTAAAATTAAATAGAGTCCAAACTCAAAACAATTAGGTTAATATTTCTATTTAGATATTTATAATTTTACAGTAAAATCTCTACAAATTAATATAGGTGGGACCATGAAATTTTATTATTTTATAGAGATATTATTTAATTAATAAATTAATATTTATTAATTTAAAGATTATTTTGAGTTTTGATGAAGGTTAATTTTGATTATCTCAAAATTATTGTATCCTATCAATTTATGTATCATATTTATCGATTTCACATTAAAAGAATACATCATACATAAAGTACAACAAATACATAAAAATCATTGTATCTTTTTAATTTCAATGTTGTAATGGTAATAAGAACTTTCAAGATGTATTATCGAAAATAATTTATCGTAGGATATTAGAAGGCTATAGAGTGGGACAAAATGATCCAACAAAGATCAATGTTTTTGATGCTATCAATTATGCAATTCCTGTTTGAACAACAAATGTTCAGCAAGAGACAATAGCAAATTATTTTCGATATTGTAAAAATCATTCGTGAGATACAATCTCAGAGAATTTGAATGAACATACTTGTGAAAAACGTCATTCATGAACTAACTTGAGGTCATGATTAAAAATTATTTTGGTTACCATAGTAAAATGAATGTCAATAACCTGTTGGATTATTTGAGTGAAAGTGATACTTGTTTAGAGATCTAGAGTTTAGAAGAAATTGTGGATACCATCGAAAAAGCAATGTTGATGATGAAGTTGAAGATGATATTGTACCTTTGGAACCAGATACACGTAAGGAAACACTTATCGCATCTAGAACTCTTCACAATTTTATGGTGCAGTTCGAAAAGACAACACCAGAAAAGTTAGAGAAGAGTTTCAACTATATTTAAATTTTAAGAAAAAACAAAACACAATATAATCATATTTCACTAAATTGTCTTAGATTTATTTGTACTTTAAAGAATTATTAATTTATGATATTAATGGGACTATATATGTATATTGGGGTCTTCTGAAAATATATTATCTTATTATCTTATCGAAATTTGTGATTTTTTCCATTGGCCCAAGTCGGGACCGGAGAAAAATATTATTTTAGAGAGATTATTAATTTATCGAAGTATTAATTTATAGAGGTTTTACTGTACTTGAAAAAAACTTAATAAATATTATAAAGATAATTTTATTTGTGGATTTGATTAACAAGTAATAACATTAACGTCATATAATATTGTTTTGTCGATATTTAAATTATAATATATAATTTAATTTATAAATTATAAACAAATATAATAGTTTTAAAAAAGTGAGCTGGCCCAGCAAGATGTAGCCCACGTACTTGTGGATTGGGTCGTTCATTTTCTGGCCCATGCCAAAAATGGGCTAGTCCGACCTGACCCGTAAAATATTAAAGTTTGTATGGGTTAACCCAAATGGGGTGCATTAGCCCATTTTGACAGCTCTAAATATACTGTTTCATCAACTAATTTAACTTCATCATTCCTTTTTGGGTAACTTTCACATATAGCAAATATAAATTTATATTTATATGGTATATAGCAAAATTTGCATAATTACGCTCCATAGCAAATTTATATATGTATAATTCGCTATATATATATATATACACAAAAGCATTTCCACTAATTGTACAATAATAGAAATAATCATTTAAAAATTTCTTTATATAATACCAATTACTTATACTTAATTGTTCTAGTTTTATTACTGCATTTCTTTGTAAAGCTACTAACCCACTATTTGGGTCTTCTCCTGTTATTAATGTATGTATTTTGTTTGTAAAATTATATGGGTTAGGTCCTAATGATACTAAATACTGAAATTCTGATTGGAATTCTACTTTATAAGCTTCCCATAAAGCTTTGGTTGATTCTCCTAAAAATGTTTCTAAGTATTTATACATTGTTTCAGCGTCAGTCTCTGTATAATTTTTTATAAAATCTGCCACTACTATAATTTTACTATAGCAGTATCAGTATTAGAAGCAAAAATTAAAGAATTAGAAGAAAGAATAGTAAGATTAGAAAAAAGAAAAAAATATAGAAAAAGAACTACCATTAGATAATCAGGAATTAATGAATGAAGAATCTAATCCTAAAACGAAATCTACTCTTATATCTAAGTCTCTTACCCATATTTTATCCATCTTATAGGTAGGTTTATAAAATTCTGAACAAGTATTTAAAAAACTAATTTGTGCTTTGTCTATATAATATCTATATATATTATGTGTTCCATCCATTTGCATAGCTGCAAGTGGTTTTTCTAAAGTCTTTATTAATTCTGGTGGTATAATTTTCTTATTTAAAATACTTTTAGTACATCCTGAATCTATTAACGCTAAAGTCTCTATTTCATATTTTTCTATTTGAAGTCTTGATAATACTTTGACAGTATTTATATTTTTATCTTCATTACATATTAAAGTATTAGGAATAATTAATTATGCAAGACTATTTATTAAGGATTTAGGAAAATTAGCAGGACCATTATATTCTAAGACAGGATCTAAAGGGCATGCAATTATATATTTAGTGTCTTTTTTATTATGGGCTATCCATATGTTGTCTATTAAACATTTCTGCTTATATATATATATATATATATATATATATATATATATATACTTGAAGCGAATTGTATAAAACGAGAAAGAGAGAAATTATATACAATTTGAATTGTATAAACAAGAAAGCGAGAAAAGCATAATTGAATTGTATAAAACGAGAAAGAGAGAAATTACATACAATTTGAATTTGTATAAAACGAGAAAGAGAGAAAGGCAAAAAGAGACTTGTACATGGAATATACGATTGAATCGAATTGTATAAAACGAGAAAGAGAAAAATTATATACAATTTGAATTTGTATAAAACGAGAAAGAGAGAAAGACAAAAAGAGACTTGTGCAGGGAATATACAATTGAATCGAATTGTATAAAACGAGAAAGAGAGAAGTTATATAGAATTTGAATTTGTATAAAACGAGAAAGGCAAAAGAGACTTGGGCTGGAAAATATTTGTATTGCATAATATAAGTATATAGGATGAAGATATATGTATTTGCATGCATATACAATTTTCTCTCGCTTTATACAATTAGAAACATAATTTATATAATTATATTGTATAAAGGAGAGAGGCGAGCGACAGGAATAAGCGAGAGAGGGAGAGTGGCGAGCGAGAATATGAGGGAGAGAGAGACTGACAAACAGTTTGCTATGGAACACAAATAAATCAAAGGATAACCTATATTTATTTTATATTATTAGTTTGTCATTCTATACAAGTATACCTTTCTTTTTTATCTTTACTTTTTTGTTCATTCAATACATACACCTTTTTTCTTCCGTTCTATTTTTCTTTTAAATACTTTATTTTTCTGACAAATAATGACTTAATCTGGTATATTTATCATAAAGTAAGTCATCTCTCCAACATTTATCATCTAAAAGACTTTTACCATCTTCTTCTTGAATTATAAATTAGCATAATACTATTTTCTGTCACAAGTGATTCATCGACTAGAAAAAAACAACTTAATTGACCTAAAAGATCGATTCACTTAATTGACCTAAAAGCCTAAGTCTATCTCATCATTATCCATTTGATTGTATCAAGTTCTAGAAACTTGTTTTAGTTTATATAAAGTTTTTATAAACGTACACACTATATTTATGTCACGGTACATTGAAACCTTCTTACTTCTTGATGCACTTTGAACTTAGTACACAAACTATATCTCTATTAAATTTTTTACATTTCTTATAATTATTTATATGTACTTTACTGTTACTATATTAAAAATAATTTTTAGTGGCAATTAATTATGTTTCTAAAAGTTTTAGCGATATTGAATCTAATGATACTTAACTAATAATGGTAAAGATTTTAAGACTCTTTATTAATGTTTCTATTTATTATCGCTAAAAATTATTTTTATTATAATGTGTTTGAAATGTTATTTTGTAAGTTTTAGATGTTAAAATGGCCAAAAGAAGAAAAAGGAGATAAAACTAACAGAAATATAGTGATTTTATTATTGTGTGCATCATGAGTTTTCCTTTTAAGTGATTTTATCTAAAAGATTTATCACTCACTATGCTTTACCAGAAATTAAAAAAATATATACATGCTATGTTTATTGTTTTATACAATACAAAGAGATTGAAACCTATCTTCATGCTACTTAATACTATATGAGTTTTAAGATAGTAAATAGTTATCCCATGATAAGTAATTATGGGTTAGCTATTCTGGGATAACTTATTTCATTATTATGATATAAATGGTGGAATAAGTTATCTCAACTATGACATTCAAACAAGATAAAAAGTATTTATCCCATCATGACTACTATTTTTAATCCCTCACACTAAACGACCATCATGAATAACACTAACATCCTTTAATATAGGTATTAAAAGGTATTAAACTAACCTAACCTAACCTGAATAATTTAGAAAAGTTTGAGGTATTAACTCTATAAAATATAATACTTTCTTTTCAATTTTACTTGTCACTTATTCTTCAAATAGATTTGCATTTTTATTTGTCATTTTTGAGATATCAAGAAAAAACAATTTTAATATTTTACCGTCACCATTTAATACCTATTCTCCAAATCCTAATTCAAATATCATTTAATAAGGATAGTTTGATAAGATACTTATATGAATAATTATTTTCTTAATAGATGTGTCAAGTCAAATAATAACAAATAAAAGTGAGCAGAGGATGTAATTAGTGTTATGCATTTTGTATTTTGTCATTTAGAATAAAATTAGTATCCACAATAATGTTGAGGTGCATATATTTCTCATATCCTAGAAGACTTACTAAGTAAAAACTACCTACGTTTCAATAATAATATAATAGTAAACAATACTGATAGTTAATCACAAATTTCTGTGCTAATTAAAAATTAAGTCAGCTTCAGTGTGCTATACTAAACTAGTGGTCAAATGTTGGAAAATCGTGTTAGGTAAGATTAGAGTGACAGGATCAGTAGTTGACATTTCACTTCCCAAAAGCCCTTACCTCTTTTTCAATCTGATTATGGGAATAACTTTCTTATTTCGAGGTGTCTTATTAAATAAAAAATGATTCATTTATTAATCAATGAGATTGCTCCCACTATATAAAAATCGAAAGAAGGAGAATGAAAAAGTTGTTGGTGCTTCTAGAAAAGAAGTGTGCATTCTAACAATTATCTATATTTTATTCTAACGTGGCTATGACTTCTAATTTTAATTGAATATGCTCCACAATTGTGTATTTTTGCTTCTTTGATATATTTTAATGTTTATTTTGTTTATATTTTTTTGTGTACGCAAAACTTGACCTTAAAATAAATGGATTTCATTGGTTGATAATCAACAATATAATCTCTCAACAATTATAACTATTTCCTAGTACAGTTCAACAAGCCACCAAAATTGACTATTTCTAAGAAAATGAAATGACGCGATTTGAATGAAATAATTAATCTTTTGAATGTTGCTACAACTTTCAACAATTCAAGTTTGAGATATTGCTACAACTTTTATTATATATATAGATATATATATATATAGTAGCGAATCAAGAATTTTTGCTAGAAAGTAGAAGTTCGGGTGGTGATGCAAGTGCCCGGTGAGTGTAGTAGTCCCTCAACATGTTCTTTGTACAAGTATCATAGATATTCCATTGGTTCATAAAAGTAAAAGACTAAACTAATCAAAGATATTGAGGACAAAGATACATTCATAAGAATTTTAGTGGATCGACGATATTACATAAGTTAACTCCTAAAACATGTGAAAATTAAATGATAAAAAAGGGAGCATGACGGGGAAGAAAGATATTTACCTTTACATCTAAATTTAACTTATTTTATCAAACCATATTAATCATTTCTTTCTACTTTTATTATGCTTCATCGAGCATTCTTAAATTTTCTTTTGTGTTTTATACTTTTATTTTGTAATGTCTTACTTTAATTTTCACTTTTTAAAACTTTAAATTACAAGCACATATATATTACTATGAAAATCGTCAAGAACCTCTAAAAGTGAGTAAGAATAGAGTTACTAATATTATAATGCATATTCAGAAAATAAACAAATAGCATTGTCAATTTTTTTAGTTCATATAGTTCAATTTACTAGGTTAGTCATAATTTATAAAAAAGACAAATAACAAATAAATTAAATATGTTAATTAAGTTTCCATCTCTCTAAAATAGAAGAAAAAATATAAAAGAAATTTCATGAATTCTATAAATAAATATTTTTGAAAAGATGCTGACGATATTTAAGTTTCTTCATTCAATTACATCTAATTTACCTTTTATAAAAGACTATATAAATTATATTTCTATCTCATCAATTTCTAGTTCAATTTATAATTCATCATTTCTTAAAAGAGTTATTTAAGTTAGTATATTTAAATTGAGTTACGTTGAAAGAAAATAAATAATAGATATTAAAAGAATAAAAAGTAAAATAAAAAGAACATCTCTAATAAATTTAAAGAAAAATTAAAAAGAAGAAAAGGAAAAAATAAGACGAAATGATCTGGTGGACCCCTAAACTTGTATAGGATTGTATTATGGACCCTTCTACTTAGCCCTTTGTCATCTTGACCCTTGAACTCATCCAAATCCAACATTTAAAACACTTTTTGGTTGTGGTATGGTGCGTGTTGCACAAACACATACACGTTGGTCAAAAAGAAGAAAAAAATCCACATATGATATTACATTCCACGTGACAAATGACTCATGTTAAACTAAGACTAGTCCAACCCTGGTTCCAAACTTTCACGACTTTTCCACTTCTCTTCTCATCTTCTTCTCTCTGCGATTTCTCCACTAATACGTACACTATCCTCTGTGATTTTCAAACCTGCACAGTTGAAGATCAGTTCCACTCTGATTTTCGTTGTAAGTTCTTGTCTTTTGCGTTAGTTTTGAGTTTTTTCATTTTCTCGTGCATATCTGTTTGATTTTAGGATCGATTTTCTGAATTTTTTGGGGGATTTTACTTTGCTTTGGGTGTAATATTGTGTAATATGCCTTCTTAGTTGATGTGTGACTTCGGTGACTTCAATGGCATATTTCATGAATTCGAGTAGATTCTAGGGTTTACTCGTAAAATTTCATTCAACTAAAATTAATATTTTATTTATGGTCAATTGTCTTGGATATTGATAGAGTTAGTGGTCCATTGTTACAACAATTACCGTCATGATAAGTTAATGACTTTAACTGTTACAATAATTCATTCTAAAGATTGGGTATTGATAGTATTTTTTTAAAATAAATTAGGGCTTTTTGTGTTACAGTCATGGTAAGTTTATGGTTTTGATTGTAGTTGTTTTTCTTTTGACATTATAGGCATTGTAATATAATGGCTCAAACTATAGTGACACTTCAATTTCACCATGGGTTGTTTTTTATCTGATCCTACTTTGAGGTATGTCAATGGAATCACTAGTGTTGAAAAAATTAACATAGATGAAGATGAGTTGCATATTATGTTGTTTCACAAAATAGCACTGGAATTGGATGTTGAAAATGTTGAGACATTTGGATCTAGAGTCAGCAAGAAGGGTACTTTTTACATGTTAAATACTGATTCTGATGTTTTAAACTTTCTTAATAATTTGAAGGGTGTTGATTTTGTTGATGTATATGTTGTACATCTTATTAGTATATCTTTAGTTGTTGAGGAGATACTTGTATTATCTAGAACTAATGTTGATGTGTCCTCATTTCCATAAAAAGATAATGCTAATTGATACGCTCAAATTACACATTCCTAAAGAAGTATAAGCAATCGTTATCAAGTAACGAACCCAACTAGTAGGTTGGGGTCGATTCCACGAGAAAAATAATTTAGACTTAACTTTAACCCACAATTATCTCTTTTTAGTCAAGGTATTTCTGAAGCAATGAAGTAAAGGGGGATGGAGTTGTGAAATAAATTCCTTTAAGTGTGAGATTATCAAGTGAACAAAAGAAAACTTTGGTGGAAATCAAGATGAGAAAATAACTAGGGTATGTGTGTTCCCCACAAGTTCATAACGCGGTGTTCCTAGTAATAACAATTTTTTCCTAGTGTATTACATGCAAAGTGATAAGTTAGGTATCTCTAAATCCTCGGTCTGACATCTAGAGAATTTCACCCCCCCACCTTGGTCCGGCTACGTGTGTATAATTTACTAACCCTTACCATTACCTAATATTAGACATCATAATCGATGTACGGCTTAGTTATTACTTCGCACCAATCAACACTTGCCTATTATATAGTATCACACTAAATCTATGTTGATAATTTTTTTCCTATTAACTACCTCCTTGGTCCGGCAAGTAGCCATAAGGCGAGTTCTAACACGTGCACTCGTTAAAAAAGACTTCTAAATGAAAGAATTATCAATGCATGCAAAAACAATATTCAAGAATTTCTTCATTACTAGTTATACGTTGTTAATCCCTCATGGTTCCCATAACCCTAGTTGTGGAATTAATTACCCATGTTAGCGAAATCACAATTCATGTTTTTAGATGAAGAAATCATGAACTTACTTAGCAAGAAGAATAAACCCAGAAATTGCAACTTGAATTTCAAACGAAAATCTTCAAATAGAATCCGGGATTCCATAATTTGCTAAAGTTGCAAAGAACAATACCCAAAAGCAAGAACTAGAACAAAAGTAATAATAGTCAACCCCAAAAATGAGGTTTCTATCCCCTATTTATAGAAAACAAAGTCTTAATGAAAAATGAATTCAAATAAGAAAAGTTTTGTTCAGGCACGCGACTTTGCTTCCGTCACTCGAGACTTAGAAATATTTCGGCCTCCAGATTTGAACCTAGTCTGAATCAAACAATGGATCAACAACACGGTCCGTCGACGCTCCTCCGTAGATCCATACTTAGAATCTTCAAATATCAGGTACTAGAACTATCGTAGTCACAAACTACGGTTCACCAGTACGGTCCGTCGATCAATCGACGGACCGTCAATGTCAATTGTGGTTCCAGACTTGGTCAGACTTTCCTGATTTTCCTCCAATGTCTGAGCTGCTCATCTACGATCACCACCTACGGAGCGTCGATTGAATGACAGTCCGTCAATTTCCTTCGTAGGTCTGTTTCTACACTTTTTTTCAGTTGTCTTCTCCTTATTCTGCTAGAACATCTTTCCTGCAAAACAAGGCACAAAACTTGTTAAAATCCATATAAAAAGGCTCTAGACACACACAACTCTTAAGTGAAATGCATTAGAAATACCGCGAAATCACGGTAGATCACTAATGTATCCTCCTCCCCACACAAAAATAGGGTTTATCTCAAATCCTCCCCACAAAATAGATAGGGTTGATGTGTATTCATCTCAACCATAAGATGAAAATGAAAATAGGAATTTAAACCAAAATCAGTCCCCTTTAGTTGAAGAGAAGTCCTCTCTAGTTGAAGAACAAGCCCCTATCTGTAGAGTTGAAGAACATTTTTATTCTGATTCACTCTATGATATTGATGAAAATATTGATAATTTGAGTGATTTGGATGAGGAGTTACTTCAATCTATTCAATCTAACATTCAAGAACAAGTTAAAGAGAAGACTAATATAGTAAATCTAGATGAGATACCATTTGGTCATGTAGGTACAAATGTTAGTTTTGAAAACATTTATAAGGAGAGGAGGGGGAGATTTGAAGGCAATTTGGATGGTGAGGACCCTTATTTTGATAGCTCAGATCCTGGTAGAGACATTAGTGAATATGAAGGGGATCCTATTGAGAATGATGAAGTGGTAGATCCAACACCTAGGAAGGAAAGTATAAAGATCTACTTTGATCCAACTGCTAAAATGGTTTTATTTCAATTGTATATGGTATTTTTTAATCACATTGAGTTTAGGGAGGCACTACAAACTTACTCTATTCATAAAGGTGTTAATATTAAGTTAAAACATAATGAGAAGTAAAAGATAAGGGCAAAGTGTAAGAAAAAGGGTTGACTTTGGCATATTCTTAGAAGTATTTATGGTAACACTGGAAACTTTATTGTTAAAACATATTTTCCTATGCATAAGTGTTTTAAAAGAACAAGAAACAAATTGTGTACCCCCATTTGGATTAGTAAACATTACACGGAGAGGATTATGAGTGAGCCTTCCATCAAACTATATCAGATTCAATCTTTAATACAAAAGCAGTATGATTTGTGCGTTAGTAAGACAAGTTGTAGAAAGTCAAAAACTGAGAGTTATGAATGAACATGAGAGATTTCAAGAGGAGTTTGCTAGGTTGTATGATTATGATGAGCAATTAAAGACCACAAATCCAGGAACTATTATATCCACTAGGACATTCAAAAATACAATTTCAGAAAAAAAGGTGTTTATGAGCATCGTCTATATTTGTCTTGGTTCCTTAAAAGGTAGATAGAAATAAGGGTGTAGAAGGATTATTGATTTAGATTGTGAATTTCTTAAAAATGTATGTAAAGGTGAGCTGCTATCTTGCGTTTCCAATGATGGAAATAATCAGATGTACCTTATAGCATGGACTCTAGTTGATAACCAAGGACACATTGTCTTGGTTTATCAACTGCATCAAACATGATTTGAAGCTTACTGAAGGACTAATAGTGATGTCTGATATGTAGAAAGTATTACTATATTATTTGTTAAATTTATTCGGTTTTTAGAGTAATTGATATTTAATATTGTTGTATGTCAAATTTTCTTTGTTTGACAAGGTCTTCATCTTGCACTTATTGATGAATTATCAAATGTTGAACTTAGATGGTGTGCTAGGCATATTGGGCAAACTGGAAGAAAGACAGGAGGGGTGAAGAAAGGATAAGAAAATTCTGACAGGTTTCCTACGCATCATTTGAGGTACTTTTATAGTCCAACCTTGATGACTTGAGTGAGTTAGGAGTAGGCATTGTAAAAGCTTTGCTTAAGTATAACAAAGAAGCATGGTGTAGGACATATTTTAAAGAACATAGCTAGTGTGATGTGGTTGAGAATAACATGTTTGAGACTTTCATTAATTGAATTTTAGGTGCTAGATTCAAATAAATAATCACTATGCTAGAGGAAATAAGAGTCGAAGTTATGAAAAGAATGAATCAAATGAGAGAATTTTCAGAAAAATGAATTACGAATGTATCATCAATGGCTATGGGTATTCTTAGAAAAAAAAGCTAAAATTACAGATAATTGTGAGGTAAAGTTTAACGGTGATCTTGAATTTGATATTCATAATTCACCATGTAAACATGTTGTTGGCCTAAAAAGCAGGTGTGTAGTTGTAGGTCCTGAAAATTAAAGGGAATTTCTTGTGGCCATGCACTTACAACAATTCAATATAAGGATTAGGTTGTTGAGTCATTTGTTGATCACTGGTATAAGAATAAAACATACCTGAAAGCATATAATAGGTTTATTCAATTTATGACAAACATGAAGATGTGTCCAAAAAGTGATACACCTGCCATTAAATGACCTGAAATTACAGCCATACCAGGAAGACCAGGAAAAAAAAAGAGAAAAAAATAAAGATGAGTTAGTTAAGAAGGAATTTCGAAAGGATACAAGGAAGGAAAGAAAAATAAAATGTTTTGCATTTAAGACTTTTGGACATAACAAGAAAGGATGTTTAACTCTGATAAGTTGTGCTTTAATGTCTCTTTGTTACTGAATTTTACTCGTGTTATACTTGTCACGACCGGGGAGCACCCCCTAGACGTAACTGGCGTCTTCGTCCTCGAAGAGGACTTGGACTAGCCCTTAGCATTCGTCATAACATATCACAGGTCAAAATGCAAAAAATTAAAAACTTTTACATAGTGAAGTGTACTTAGACTTTTCACATATCATATATGGAGTTTACATAGACTCCTCACTTATTGAAGTTTACATAGACTTCTCGTTTAGGCAACATAACCAAATCATAAGAAATAGTTTAATACTTTGTCTCACATTGAACCATCTAACAGAGAATTACAATATTGGGCATAACCCTCACTTCAATACAATATGCCACATATAGGCTTACAATAATAGTCCCAAAAGATATAGGAATGAACAAGTGTCTTTAGACATAAGCAACGTCATAGCTAGAGTGGAAGAATGGAAACATCCCCAAACTTGAGAACCTACCAATAACTTGGGAAATATATCCAAGTCTTCCTTCAAAGTAGCCTCCTATACTTCCATGGCCCGAACCTACATTGTTTCGGAAAAGGGAAAGAATACGGGTTAGTACGAACCACATGTACTAAGTATGGAAACATATGCAAGTAAAATTATTGAAATCATGCTTAAACGAACATTTTGTTACCATGCTAAGTCACTTTGAAAGCATTTATGCACAAACAATAGCATATACAAGTCCATAGACATAGCATCATTAATACATATTCATATTCAATACAAGACCAATGCCATCATAAGTTCATATCAACATGAATAGCATCATATTAAGGTCATATCTACATGAATAACTCCAACATAATGTCACAACGATAATTCATGTACAAGAGTTCATAACATCAAAGCATATAAGACCCTTACTCACAATCTCATCCCATGCCTACAAGTGCAATGCTCATGTGAAGCCCCATAACCCTACATAATCAAGTAAACTATAAAAGCTACCATAAGCAATGTCTACATTTCATACATCTTCATATCATGCATATTCATCATTATAAATATGAACTTAGACCAATATCATGTTCATCAATGAAACTAACATGATGTAGGATCATCAACATGTAAAGTCAACATAAGCATTTCATTTATATCATAAGTACATAAGAACAACCTCCTAGGACTCCTATCAAGGTCAAGTTGTGCAATGTATATATAGAGTCTCATACCCCTACCTACACTAAGTAGAACCCCTCAAGTCACCTTAGTTAGTGTTCACTTTATTACTTTCATTCATCCATTTTACTTTCGGGAACAATCGCCTTAACCGACAATAGACCATGTGAGCTAAACATGAAATCCAGTGTCATGAAACCCTACACCGAAAGAAGGTGGACTACTTGCCAAGGTAGAAGCAAAACTTGAACAAAGCATTCTAGGTGGATCCACTAGCTAGTATTCCTATGGGGGGCAACATAGTTAAGGAACTAGGAGATATGTATTGAACCCTCTACATTCCCATTAGAATTGGATTCCTCATCTCATGAGAATCATTGTGAACCTACCTTCCCACATTGGGAAGGGACACCTCTCATTTCTAGTTCGCTCGGTGCTAAGCTAAAGTCCCTTTTTGAAATGTCTTTAAGCCTTTCTTAATCATCATGTCTTAATATAGGCCATAGGAGACTAACCCCTTGTATAATAATGTCATTAGGTCATTAGGTATTGTATGAGAATTTTCATTCAATACAACCCTTCTTTTGTGAGATCAACATATCATAATCATATCATAGTGAGGCACACAAGTGATTCATATTCAACCTTGTATCATCATACTCTTAACATGATCTCACAATTAAACATATTCATTAAATTTAATCACATTCATCATATCATCGTCTTCTTAATCTATTCACATAGAATATTTCAATCGAACATCATCATCAAGTATAAACCATGATCATTGAAATAAAGAACTCTTAATCATAAAGTCTTACCAAATAGCCTCCATAAGCCTCATTCAAGATCTTACCATCAATCCATCAATATTCATCCATCAATTCACTTATTATCATCATATAATAGTAATCTATACAAGAAGTAAGTCAATTGTATCATCACTAATCAAATCAACCTCAATTCATAACCTAGGGTTATGGAAAAGGGTTTAATCATGGATTCTTTCATAGAACTAGATCAAAGACTAAGAACTATAACAATTAACCCATAAAAAATCATAATATATCAATAATCATTAAAGTAATTCAAAATCAAATCAATTTCAAATATCATTCACGAAATTAGATGAAAACCCATCTTTTAGACATCATTGGAGATCAATTTTGAAGAGCCACTTGGGGAAAGAGATCCCAAGAGTGAATAGCTTTCATACCTTAAAAATCCTTGAAAATTGATGGAATAAACCTTGATTCTTGGATACCTAATCAAGCTTGGAGTTGGTCTTCAATGGTGGTCTTTGGAATAGAGCGAGAAAGTAGAGAGAAGTTGGAGAGAATTGGGTTTGGGAATAATGGGGGTGTTAAGTTGGTTTATGACTTAGGGTAGCTTATATAGTCCTTTAAGTAACTTAATTAACCACCCCTTAACCCTTAATTAATTAACTAACTAACTAACTAATTAATGAACTTAACTAAAACTAGGCAGTCCACTTCGAGTGCCAAAACAACGAGGGCTCATCTACGGTAAGTAGACTAATCGACGGACCCGTACTGGCAAGGCGTCGTTTGTGACAGAGAGTGGGTTTTGAGCCACTTTTGGAAAAAATCTAAGTATGGACCTACGACACCATAGACGGGCCGTTGACCCATCGATGGCTCGTCATTTGGTCCATCGTTTGGCCACTGTCCATTTTACAGTTTTGGGTCAAATGTTAGGGTCCTCTCCAAGGACCCTTTGGGTGGTCCTTGGGGAGTCTTACCCGGATGTTTCGACCCTAAAAAGACTCTTCTATATCTTTAACACCTTTTTGCTAAATATGAATAAATTCTGACTCTTAAATCCCCTTGAAACATGTCAAGGCACAGTAGTTCACATTTCACAATTCTCTGAACATCATGGTCGTTTCTTGAAGATTTAACTCTAACACTTTCTAATTAGTTTCAATACATTAATTTAGGCTTAAAAACAATGTTTTAGAGTTTAGTTCATCATGTGAGGATCTATACTAGGTCATGGACTTTCAGAGTGTTACATTATCCCCTCATTGGGAACATTCGTCTCCGAATGACACCTAAAAATTTTTGTAGGGAGAAAATTAGACTCAAGAATAGCATCCCAACCAACAACAACATCAATAACATAATACCATTATGAGTCACAGCCCATAGGATTAATTCACAACTCCATTCAACACATTACCATGACATTACACATAGCAACTCAATTCACAATTTACCACATATAAGAGCTCAATATCACAACATGAGAAACTAACTTCTCAATATCAACATGATCTCAACATGAACATCAAGAGTCACTTATGCAAACCTTCTTTCAAAACTCATTAACCATGCTCACTACCATTTCATAAAGGCAACTATACACATAACACAAATAAGTGCAAGTTAAGCAAAAGAACATTTTTCTCTTGAAAACTCATTTTAGCATGAACATTTACCATAAATATGCACATAGTAGCAAAGCAAGTCAAATTCAACATTATTCATTCTTTTATTTTAAGAGGATTAGTAACCTCAACTTTGGCTAGAATTTTGAGGAAAGAGATGAGTATAACGATACCTCATGTCGGTCTCGGCCTCCCATGTTGCTCCCTTAACTAGGTGGTTTCTCCATAGGACTTTTACGGAGACCACATCTTTGTTCCTCAACTTCTTGACTTGGCGATCTAGAATTTCAACCGGAACTTCTTCATAGGCGAGGTTCTCATTCACACCTAACCCTTTAATTGGGAGAATGGATACCGGGTCATCTATACACTTGTTAAGCATGGAGACATGAAATACGGGATGAACGGGGGCTAGTTCACTTGGTAACTTCAACTCATAAGCAACCTTCCCAACCCGTTTCACTATCTCATAATGACCCACATATCGGCGACTAAGCATCCCCTTCTTACCAAATCTCATCACCCCTTTTATGGGTGAAATTTTCAAGTAGACCATATCACCTACTTCAATTCAAGATCTTTTCTCCTATTGTCGGCATAAGATTTTTGCCGACTATAAGCTGTTTTCAACCTAACCCTTATCATCCGAACCTTTTCCAATGCTTCATAGATTATTTCGGGACCAAGAAGT
The DNA here is from genome assembly GCA_016801875.1 of Solanum sitiens. Lineage (NCBI taxonomy): Eukaryota > Viridiplantae > Streptophyta > Magnoliopsida > Solanales > Solanaceae > Solanum > Solanum sitiens. The sequence goes on along the minus strand of JABWTJ010000012.1, from coordinate 77,680 downwards.
GAAGACTCTCCTACCTCAAACCACCCAATCGAAGACCTACTATCCTACCATAGAGTGCTTCAAAAGGTGTCATGGAAATACTCGAATGGTAGTTATTCTTATAGGAGAACTCAATCAATGGTAGGTGATCGTCCCAATTTCCTTTGAAGTCAATAACACTAGCTCTCAACATGTCTTCTAGGGTTTAAATGGCACGCTCCGCTTGACCATCCGTTTGAGGATGAAAATGGTGTTAAGTTTCACTTGAGTACCAACCCTTTTTGATAAGACCTCCAAAAACGAGAAGTGAATTGGGCACCTCTATCTGAAATGATGGGAAAAGGGATACCATGCAAACTCACAATCTCATTAAGGTACAACCTTGCATACTCTTCCGCCGAATAAGTAGATTTGACGGGGATAAAGTGGACAGATTTTGTCAATCTATCAACAATCACCCATATTGAATCATTTTGTCTTCGTGCCCGAGGCAAACCCACTACAAAGTCCATATTGATATCTTCCCACTTCCAAGTAGGAACATCCATCACTTGAGTTAGACCACCCGGTCTTTGATGTTCGGCCTTAACTTGTTGACAATTAGGACATTTAGCCACAAACTCTGCTATGTCCCTTTTCAAACCATCCCACCAATAAGCCTCTTGAAGATCACGATACATTTTGGTGACTCCTAGATGAATGAAATATCGGGAACCATGAGCTTCTTAAAAAAAATCCTCCTTAGACCATCCACATCCGGTACACATAATATACACATAACATCAGAATTTGACGTTATATATATAGTGTAATTTTTTATTTGGCTTCGAGTGAACCCCCTAGGGTCTACCTAGGTTCGTCCTTATATATATACATACATACATACATACATATATATATATATATATATATATATATATATATATATATATATATATATATATATATATATAATTTAATCTTTCTAATATATAGAAGAGTGAAGTGATAGGACGATCAAGGGTACACATATAATTTCATTCTAACAAAAATCTATTAAGAAAGAAAATAAGAAAAATAAATAGTTTTAGAAACATCTTGCTATATATGCAGTGGATGATAATCGAGGGTAAAAATGTAATTTCACGCTAATAAAATCTACCAAGAATGATAACGAGAAAACTAAATGGTTCTACAAATATCTTTAGTTACCCTTATTACTATTAACTCATTTTATTTTTACTTTACTTTCTTTTCTTTTATGAGTTATTGTGATATCTACTCATCACTTTATTTAATTTTATTATTACTTATTTTATTTTTAAATATTTTTTTTATTTATTTTGCTTACCAAAATGGCCTACTTTAATATAAGAATTTATTAGTTTAAAATATATTTAATTATTCTCACCTTTTCTGGATCTAATTAATATACATAAAAAGAAATAAGTGTGTTAAAATTAATAATATCTATTAGATTGAATTAAAGAATAAATGAAATAAATTTCAATAATTTAAAAGATGTTGAAAATTAACTTTACAAATAAAATGAATAAGATGGTGAATTTGCATTTAGTTAAAGTAAACTATAAACGTTTACTAGATTATAAGATAGTAGTGCTTATTAAAATATATAATTTCACCACCACCATCATCTATCATATCATTCTACTATTACTTATCAGTCGCTACCAACAACCACCATAGTTAATCACTACTATCAACTACTATACCATAAAATATCGCCCCACAAGTACCAGCATCATTAACCAATACCATCTGAAATCGATACACACAATCACCATCGTAAGTCATCACCACCACCAATCGTCATATAAATATTTTATTAATATATTATTAGATAAATTTAAAATTTATTTGAGTAATATTTTTATTTGTTTTTTAAATAAAACAAAATTTAATATATTCAAATATCAAGAAAATGAATAGCTATCTCTCTACTATTCAGATCTTAATAATGCATCATAATATTTAAAAAAAAATTACAAGAATATACTATTTTAAGACCTTAATTTAAATAATATTATTCTAGCTTTTTTATTTTCCAACATTAACATTTTAATTACAAATATGATAATTATTATAAATTAATAGTTACACGATTTATAACCTATTTTATTGATTAGTGGGCTGATTTTATGGGACTCTTATTTTACCTTTATATTTTATTTACTTTTTAGAATCACAATCACAGGATACGTTTTATCTCACTTTGTCTCACTTGTTATCCTTTTATCAAACAAGCGAGGTTACAGAATTTGTCTTTCATATTTTTCCTTCTCTCCAAAATAGATCATTCTCGGCCTTGAGATCATATGTTCGCATTGCCTACTTTCCTTGAGACATTGGCTCTGTTAGGTGCACCATTGATGTTTTGCACACACAAATTTCACTTGCAAAGGTAGCAAGAAGGTCTGCTTTTGATTTCCAGTTCGAGATCAAATTATAAGTTGAATGCATTTACTTTATCTCCCGTGAATGTGAATGAATATGAAACACAAATCTTGTTATCGATCTGTTAATTCGAAGAAGTATTCATATGATAGTGATTTTATGTGGAAGTTCATCTTGGAACAACTCATACAATCATTTTATCTTATTTTTTTTGTAATACAGTTGAATAAAATTTTATTGTTTTGATGATTTTTTTATCTTTGTACTTCATTGCGACTAATTTTTAGTGTTTGAAATTCTAAAAATTTATATTTTATCAAAATGTGGTGATATTTATTTTAATGTTGGAACGGGAAGTTAATATTTGATAAAGTTGTTTTCTGTTCGTTGTGGTATAAAATTACTAGTTGAATAAAGAAATATTTATAAATCATTAACAAACATAGGTTAGATGATATTAATTTAGCAAGAGTATTACACCATATTTTAATCCAACAACATACCTCAATATATACCATTTTATATACTGTTAAAATTTTCACAATTTTGTTTTACTTCTAGGTGTTCATAGGTATAAAGTTGAATAAATGTCAAATGAAATATGCTTACAATTTTAAGATGTCTTCGATAACTTAATCCTATAATATACTAACCTTTGATGACTAATATGGTACAATTATTAATGATATGTTATTTTAAATAGTAATATCTATTAAGGATTATATTTGGTGGTTGATCTGGTACAATAACTGGTAATTTGTTTAAATTTGATGTATGATACTAAATTTTAGTGATATGTTGGTTTAGAACTATAAAATATATTTATTTATAATTGTTTTTATAGTTGATTTTAGTTATGTATTATAACCATATAATACGTAACATCATAATCTAATCAAGTATAAATCAATTTTTTAGTATCATCAAATTAATTTACATGGTATACAATATGATTTTACTTCGGCATCTGTAACGATCGGGTTTCATCGTTATAGAAATTCCAATGGAAAAATTGGGGTCGAAAAAACTTTTTCATAGTGAAGAAGATTAGAGTCATCAAGGAGTAGGGAAATCTGGCAGTAATCGAGTGGAGTAAATGTAGATTTGATTTCATGAATAGATAGATAACTCGTTAAGAAATTGATACGACTTTACGACATCGAATATGGATAAGTAGATCATCGGAAATTTACTTTGGAGTTAGGGGCACTTTTTGAGCGTAGTGGGCTAAGAGTATGTTGTGAAAGGGAGAAACTAAAAATCTATTATAAGCTCACTGCCTCGAGTCGTGCCGCTGCAGCGGGATGGGTGTCGTCGTAGCGGGCGAGGCGGAGATGAAATTGAAGGATTTTGGAATTTTTGGAGGCGGAGCTAACTTGTTCGCTTTGTGCCGCTGCAGCGGGATTAATGTCGCTACAGCGACGCCGCTACAGCAGGATGTGTGCTGTTGTAGCGGGATGACAGATTTTAAATCGTAAATAAAATTCTTAAACGACCTTATTTTGTACTTTTTGACCTTTTGAGTTAAGAGACGACCCCTGGGCTATTCCAACTCATTTTCCACCACTCTTGAAGTTAGAGGTAAGCTTTTCACTCCCCAATTTCGTTTTTTGATCTGTAGAACGTTTTAGAATTGGTCAATATTAATGGGGAAGGATTTCTTGAAGAATCCTATGGTGGAATTAACCCAAAATTGACAAGTTGGGGTCATGGATTGAACTAGGGTTCATAGTTTGTTAGTATTCCAAAAATTTAGTGTTTCTTTATTGATTTTCGTATATAAATTGTTGTTAGATCACAAACAAGCGGAGCGAATCTGAAAAGAGAAGGATCAAGTTGTCTAGAATGTTTGTTTCGAAATAGGGCATGGTTGTGATTCTATAATTGTATTACACACTTGTTTTGATTCGTTGTAATACTTGTATATGTATGCATGTTGCAATATTGATCATAGATGTTGAAATGAGATATATAAATATCGATACCATAAAATCATGATTGAGTGGGTGATCCTGATGTGTTATTGTGATGTATGATTGGAATCGGCTGCCACGTTCCGGCACACTAACTTGGATCGGATTGCCACGTTTAGGCATGCTAACTGGGATCGGTTGTCACGTTCCGGCATAAAATTGAATCGAATGTCACATTCCGGCATGCTAACAGTTTGACTTTGGGTTCCGTGAGAGGATCAACTATGTGATAAAGCATGTGAATTGTGATGTTGATTATTATGATAGTATTGAATATGTTGATATTTATGCATGTGTTATAATTTTGTAATGGTTTATTTATGTTAAACTAGTGGGATAGTCGTGTGATCGTACCAATACACGGTGATTGTGTACTGATTATGCACTTGCTCTTATTTTTGTTGAGTACAGGGCATCTTCACACGAATGTTGACAGACCTCGCATAAAAGATCGGTGATCGCTTCAAGTTTAAGGGTGAGCCACATCTTTCGGACTGCCATAAAATTCTCTTTAGTCTATGTCCATCATTTTCGGACCTAGACCTTGTTTTAGTTAATTAGATAGTTCACTAGAACTTCTTGTTAGATTTGATTCTCGTTTCTAGTTTTGGTACATTGACTTTCAGATTCTAGGTTTATCTTCCGCATTATTAGTTAGTTATTAGATCTTTAATTTGTAATGGAACTTAACTTAGTTGTTCAACTTGCATCCGTAACTTAAATGCCTTAGTTTTTAGATTTTATTGTTTTGGTTGGTTGCTAGAAGTGGTTCCCTACCGAGTTGTAGTGTGGGTGTCAATCACGACGATCTGGGTCGTGACGTTGTCAAGTTCAAATTAATTTAATTAAATTTTACCATAATGAATGAACTATATCAAATTATAACCAATTAAATTAAAAAATTAATTCATTTAAAGGTGAAGTTAATTTTTGGTTATATGTGTCCAACCTACAATGGTGTAAAAAATAATTTAAACAAAAAATTGAAGGGAGAAAAATAAAAAAGAAAATGTTTGGAAAATAAAATGGGGTAAAATAGTTTTTTAAGAAAAAGGAGAGAAGAGACTACGAAGAAAAAAAATCTGTTTATTTAATATTTTAGGAGAAGATTATGAGGGATATTTTCCAAACAAGATTAAAAACGAGAGATTTTCTTGGACTAAAGAAACGTGTGTTTTTAAAATTTCTTTATTATATTTATCTTTTGTTTTTTTTTCTTTCTATTTTGTTAAATTTTTATTGTTGTTATTGAAAAGTCAAATTACTACTCTTTCCGTTCAAAAAGGATGATGATCTAGTTTGACTTAAAATAGAGTTTAAGAAAAGAAAGAAGACTTTCTAATCTTGTGGTTCTAAATTAAAGTTATATCAAATGTATCAAAATATCCTTTAATCTTCTGGTCTTAAACATGTTACGTGGAAAGTTAAAGTTAAAGTGTTGCCAAAAAAGGAAAGGGGTCATTCTTTTTTAAATAAATTAAAAGGGCAACTTTCACATATAACAAATAAAAAATTTATATTTGTATGTTATAGCAAAGTTTGCATAATTGCGCTCCATAGCAAACATAAAAACTGTATAATTCGCTATACATATACAGTTGAAGCGAATTGTATAAAACGAAATGTATAAAACGAGAAAGAGAAAGACACTTGGGCAGACTTGTATAAAAATGAAGTATATAAAACGAATTGTATGATTATAAGTGTATAGAACGATTATATACAATTTGAATTTGTATAAAATGAGAGAGAGAGAAAGACAAAAGAGACTTGGCAGGGAATATACAATTGAATCGAATTGTATAAAACGAGAAAGAGAGAAATTAGATACAATTTGAAATTTGTATAAAATGAGAAAGAGAGAAAGGCAAAAGAAATTGGGCAGGGGAGTATTTTTATTGTATAATTATAAGTGTATAGGACGAAAATATATGTACTTGCATGTGTATATACAATTTTCTCACGCTTTATACAAACAGAAACACATTTTATACATTTCGCTTCTGTTTGTATAAGTGAGAAAGGCGAGGGTGGCGAGCGAGATTTGGGAGAGTGGCGAGCGAGATCTGGAAGAGGGGAGAGAGGGGAACAAAAATATATGTATTTATACAATTTTCTCTGCTTTATACAATTAGAAACAATTTTTATACACTTGTGTTTATATAAAAAGTGAGGAAGCGAGCGAAAGATTGGAGGAGAGTGGTGAGCGAGAATTTGGGAGAGAGGCGCCTGGCAATTTTTTGCAAACGTTTGCTATGGAGCACAATTAAATCAAACCCTAGCTACTCCATTTATTTTAGGTTATTAGTTTGCTATTATATACAATTATCCCAAATTAAAAAGGAAATAGGGACATTCTTTTTAAACGCGGGGAGTATTATATATGAGTAGTTTGCGTGCTTAAATTGTATAGTTTATTTTTTTTCATATATAAATGTGCATTTAAATATAAATTTCTAAATCTTAATGAGAATCAAATGCTTTTCTACCTTTTAAGAGATATATTGTTTTTGAAAAGAATACATACAATTTATTGAAATTTAATATTAAATTCAGACTTCATGTAAATGCAAATGGACAGGCCTCGTTGCCTACTTTATATTATAAGATTTGTCTTCCTAAAACACAACTAGTGGTTGTTGCATAATTTAAGAATGAGCTGTTTCCAACTTTAATTATAAAAATTACACTACTTGAATAAAACTAATCGTTATTAACTAAAAGAAATATCTATCTGGTACTCCCTCCATTTTCTTTTTAATTGTAATGATAAGGTTTAACATAATTTTAAAAAAATAAATAACAAGGAATATTGTTCAATCAATAAATCCTTTATTAATTCTCTAATCTTTATTTATATACGTGCCTTGCTAGAATAACTAATGTTAAGATAAAATTAAAAAAATATAATTAATTCTCTATTGATTGTATAAAGGGAAAATGATCAAAATTATTTCTTAACTTTGTTTTATTGGTTGACTTTACTCCTGTCGTTAAAAACAAATTATTTTTACCCTTGCCGTCAGTAAACTTAATATACCCCTCCTTGGATGGAAATCCAAATCAATTAAAATTATCCGATTTTACTTAAATGATCTCATTTTAACTTGACCGTACCAACTTAATAATATAACCCATTTCCTTTCTTTTATCCATATCAACTTTATTTTCTCCATTACCACCACCAAAGCCCACAACCCTCTCCAAGACCTCCTTCACTACCTCTCCACTTGAGCAAAGCACCCTCATCAATACCCAATTCCCCACTAGGCAAATTGGTCCTAAGCAACTAAATTTCATCAAAATCCTTCAAATACTCCTAAGCAACTTAATTTCATCAAAATCCTTCAAATGCTGTGTAGGGGAGTGATGTATAACACAAACAAAATCAAATAAGACGAAATATAATAAAAAAGGAAAACTAGTATAAGCACATGGACGCACTTTGTTGCTCACCTTAGAAGCTATTTCCTTGTTCTTGTGAGCTGCTATAAGTCCAGCATAGCAGAATTTATTCAGATCAACACCAGCAAGAGTCATGTTCCGAACAATTGCATACTTGCAATGTTGGAAAAGAATGTCAATCAGATAGGAAAACAAATATTATGAATCCATCAGAAAATAATCACATTAATCATGTTCGGAAAGATTGGAGAGGTGATGGTTTCGACGGTGGTGGTGAAGGAGATCATGTAGAGGGTGATGGCTTTGATGGTGGTGGTGGGAAAACAAAATTAATTTGGATAAAAGAAATGAATTATATTATTAAGTGGGTTAGGTCGGATTAAAATTCGATAATTTAAGTAAAATTGGATAATTTTAATTGATTTGAGACTTTCCATCCAAAAAGGGGTATATTTGTTTAGTTTATTGACGACAGGGGAAAAAATAACTTGTTTTTAACGGTAGGGGTGAAATCAACCACTAAAACAAAGTTGAGGGGTAATTTTGATCCTTTTCCCTTGTTTAAATTGACAATTATTTCCTCTTTTTATATTAATTGATCATCTTATTACAAATAGTTTTCATATATTAGTTGATTATTATATTAAATCAAAAAATATTAATTTATTTTTTCCTATTGTCCTTGCAATTATATCTTTTTTAAAATGTTCACATTTCTTTGTAAAATATACAAAACGTTTTTTAAGGCGTAAATAAGTAACATTATCTTCTTATTTTTCAAAAGACACCTTAACTTTGTTGTATTTACAAAGGTATATAATACTTTTGTGGGCTAATAGAACGTCCGCAAAGTTAAAGATGTCTTTTTAAAAATTTGGAACAACTTTAATGGTGATTTTATGTCTTTTTTCACTAAAAATTGAAATGACATAATACATAAACATGACATTTAACTTGACCTCAGTTAACAACTATGACCTTTAACTTTGGGTGTGCACAAGTAGACATTTAAATTTGTCTAAAATTGAACAACCAGACACATTCGTCCTACATGACACCTACATGACAATTTTATGTCCTACATAACGTCCTACATGTATTATGTCATGTAGGACATATGTGTCTACTTGTTCAATTTTATTTAAGTTTAAGTGTTTATTTGTGCACGTCCAAAATTAAAGATCATAAGTATCAACTGATACCATGTTAAGAATCATATTTATATATGGCCTAACCCATCGGTAGCCACCTAAAGTTGGCATCAATTTTCACTTGGACACCTCAAGTAGGCCTTATTCATTTTAAACACCTTAAGTAGAGGGACGTTATATCATATTGACACGATTTTGACAACCAGCCAAATATATAGGATGTGTGTATTACACTCGTTGATGACGTGTCAAAGTAGCGAATTAAATAATGACATGTGGCATATATATCTTATGAATAAAACCCATTTTAAAACTATTTAATTAATTAATTACTTTAAAAAAAGAAGAAGAAATAAAAAAATAAAATCTACAACACTTTTATTTTTCTCCTCCACCATTTTCATCCTTCACCATTTCCACATCTCCTCCTTCTCTAACCACTATTACTTTGATGCCTTCTTCTTTGAGTTTGAAGATTATCACTACTATCATTTTTTTCTTTAAATCGATGTACCCAATTTGGTTCATAAGCAAATACTCATAATCTAACTATCATACTATTACCATCTCTTCAGTACTTCAAATTCATCATCTTCTTTTTTCTTCAATCACCTCACCATTGAAACTGCTCGTTTTAAAAATTTTGAAGTATCCCAAAATTTTTTATTCCATAATAAAATCAGATCTATTTATGAATTTAGTTGAAATGGATTTATCAAAATAAAAGTTATAACTTTTTGAGAAGTAAAAATTAGTATTTCAAATATTGAATCTAAGAAAAATTAACTCTAATAGAGAGAAGTGAAAATAGACCAACAAACATTTAAAGGATTCGGTAAATTTTTCGGCAATGAAACTATTAAAAAAATTAGGTGAAAAAATTTGATGCCATGAAGAAGATATATGCTTTAGACATATTTTTTGGTCCTTTCTTAAATTATTTTTGTTGATATGTATAATAATTTTTTTTTACACATCAAAAAATGATAAAGATAGGAGAAAGTTGAATATACAATGGTGGTAAGGTGGTGGTTTATGGAGGAGGAAGTGTGGGAAGGAGAGAGAAGGAAGAAAAAGAAATAAAAAAGTTTAAAAATTATAAAATTATGTTTTTTATGCGCTTAAAGTAAATATAACACACATAATATATCAACTCAATAAAAAATATCAAAATGACATAATAAAATTCTATTTAAAGTATTTAAAATAAATATAATCTAATTGAATGCCTATATAAATTTTGATACAATTTTAAGGAGCCAAACCTTTATGTATTATGACAAATTGATATGACCAGAGTATGTCAAAATCTCATTTTACCATTCCGTGGGAAAAGATGCATCTAATTTTGCTTTTCAGGAGAAAAGTCGTGGATGGCGGCCCCCGCCCCCCCCCCCCCCCAAAAAAAAAAAAAAGAAACCCCAGACCCCCCCCCCCCACACACAAAGGAAAATACCCTTTGATAGCGGCAATTCAGCTGTATATATTCTAAAAATTGCAGTACTATATAGCAGCCTAGTCCATTTTGCTCCAACTTCAAAGAGAATTGAAATTGGTAAATCTGATATGTCTGGGAAGATTATGCATGCTGTTCAATACTGCTCTTATGGCGGTGGAGCTGCTGCCTTGAAGGTATTCTTCACTTTCTGCTCTTCTTTTCCTTTATTCATATCAAAATTGGCTCATTTCTCATTAGAAGAAAATTGCAGGAATAGTTGTTTAGAGATAAACTCTATAACATATTTTATTGGCCATTGGACTGTGGAATTGGCTGATTGTCACTTTAATAGTGTAATAATCTAGTTTGATTTTTTGCTTCACTTGTTTATGTTTATGTAGTTAAGGGAAAAGGGATAAGCTTAATAACATGTAGCTTATGAAGAGAGCTTGCTTGGAAATAACTTTTAAATTGAGCACTAGGAGAGTGCTACCTAGCTTGGAAGTAACTTTTAAAAATTGAGTGTTTTAGTTTGGGGGAAAGAAGATAAATAAAAAAGAAAGAACTCCATCAACCATGAAGGTCTTTCTCCTAGGTAATTTATCCATATTTAAGTAACGATTATGCTCGAATTGATCATTGAGTACAAAGTTGAGTGTAGTATACATATAAAATCTCATCTGATGTTTAGTGAGTGAAGTGTTTCTTTGTGACCATTTGGATTTTGAGTCCTAATGTAAATATAGTTCTTGATTTTCACATTATGATTCCACAAAGTTGAACTTTCAAAGATTTGTTTGGTGTCCGTAATAAAGAGAAGGAAGGCTATACTATGTGATCAGATGGACCTTACTGCATCTATATTTAGCATACTGAATTTTATGTGTGAGTAATGATATATTGCAGTTATTTGCCATATTATCTTGTCTTATTCCTGTTTGCTGTAATTTGTTTTAAACACTTCCGCTAATGAGGCTGCTCCTATACTCAGTAGTAGCAACACTACTACTAATATTAAAACCTTTTTGATCGTGTGTACATCTTTGTTTCTTGCAGCATGTGGAAGTTCCTGTCCCTACTCCGAATAAGGATGAAGTCTTGGTAAAAGTGGAGGCTACAAGCATAAATCCTCTTGACTCGAAAATTCAGAAGGGCATGCTTCGTCCATTTCTTCCTTCCAAGTTTCCTTTTATTCCTTGTAAGTTCAATCATCTAGACATTTTGTTAGAATTTCCTTGCACTGTGTTTTTAGTGCTTTTTGGTTTTGGTTACAGTCGCCTTGTGTTTCATGTTCTCAAATGTTTTTCGCATCAGCCTCAGTATAAGGATCTCTGTCTAAGTGTTCTCAAACACTGTATGCTACTTATCAATAATCATTTCCTTTGACAAGTTAATATAATTTTCTTCTTGTTTGCTTTTCTAGACCTGGGCTGATATAATAGAGAATTTCTTTTGGGTGGGAGATGGTTGTTCTTTTCTGGAATATTTACATATAAATCCGCATACAGTGTGTATTAGTCAAGAACTTATATTGAAGCTGTATGGGAAAAGGGGAGATTCTGTCAAAAATTTCACAGCAACTGGGATCTAAGTTGCTTGGACTTGTATGCGGATCTAGAAGTCGGATCCTTCATGATCTATTTTTTAAGATTTGGGGATATGGATCCATGTATTGATACAAGTGCGGGGATTGCCTAAAAATAATTTAAATATCTGGAAATAGAGTTATAAAACTTGAATTATGAGATATTGTGTGGAGACCTTGAGGAGAATCGAGGAATGAGATTAAAGGAAAAGGAGTGACATAGAAATGTGTTCCTTTATTCAATTTCACCTTAGCTTTTGTATTGATTACTGAAATCATTAAAACTGTCTGGACTTTCCCCATCGATTTTGGTCGAAGTACCCAAAATCGGCTGACTAAATCGGACACGGATCCCGCACCTGCACCCATGTTGTGTCGACACGGGTGCGGCACCAAAAGTGAATGAGTCCAAGCAACTTAGATTGGGATAACATGAATAGCAGGAAATGTAGTTAACTAGTAGAAAGGAATATGTAGAAGCTATTCTTCTATGGAGTAATTGCCTAGATGCATTGCAATATGCATTTTATTCTTGTTGGTTTACGGTCCTCTAAACTGATTTTGGTTGTAACAGCTACCGACGTGTCGGGAGAGGTTGTTGAGGTAGGATCTAATGTAAAAAGTTTCAAGGCTGGTGATAAGGTTGTGGCTATGCTTAGTACCAAGGTTAGTCCAATTCTTTTCAAATGTTTTATTTCGCTAGATCTCTCTTACATTTTGGAGCTTGGTTGAAACATAGTAGGTAATGGGCCTGCTCAGGCTTTATATTCGTTTTTCATGGATGTTGTTTTGGCTGCCTATATGGTTCAATGCTACATAATTTTCTTTTTGTTTTTTCTTTTGGGGGCCAAGTCCCCTCATTCAAACCCTCCTCCCCATGGGCCTGCCTACAGTAGTTTAACAACTGACTTGAATCTTAACATTTTGGTTGGACGTGGAGGCACCATGACTGGTGCAACCTCTGCTCGTCTTATCTTTGTAGTATTTCTTCTCATTTGCTAAATCATTTCACTTTGAACAGTAATGTGGTAATATGGTATTCTATCATTTATGTTTGATGGATCTTCATGAGCTTTGATACAGAGTGGAGGTGGATTGGCTGAATATGCAGTACCTAAGGAGAGTTTGACTGTTTCAAGACCCGCTGAAGTATCAGCTGCAGAAGGTGCAGGTCTTCTTATTGCAGGTCTTACAGCTCTTCAGGCCCTTGTCAATCCTGCTGAGGTTAAGCTTGATGGAACCGGACCCCGGAAGAACATTCTAGTTACGGCTGCCTCGGGTGGTGTCGGTCACTATGCTGTTCAATTGGCAAAACTTGGTAACGCCCATGTTACTGCCACCTGTGGAGCCCGCAACATTGATTTTGTGAAGAGCTTGGGAGCAGATGAGATTCTCGATTACAGGACTCCAGAGGGAGCAGCTCTTAAGAGTCCATCAGGCCAAAAATATGATGCAGTGATTAACTGCACAACAGGCATCCCTTGGTCTACCTTTGAGCCTAATTTAAGTTCATGTGGAAAGGTGATCGATCTAACTCCTGGAGCTAGCTCCATGTTGACCTTTGCAGTAAAGAAATTAACCTTCTCAAAGAAGCAGTTGGTGCCATTTCTTGTAAATGCCAATAAGGAAAACCTGGAATTGCTTGTTAGGCTTGTGAAGGAAGGGAAACTCAAAACAGTGATTGACTCCAAATTTCCTCTGAGCAAGGCTGAAGATGCTTGGAGCAGGAGTATCGACGGACATGCGACAGGAAAGATTTTTGTGGAGCCATAGAGTAGTGATCTACCATATTATGTTATTACAAATACGTGTGTTATAAAAGATTTGTGAGGCTTGTGCATTATTATTCAGATGTAACAACTTTTATTTGCCTTGTATGCATATGCAGCTTGTAAACTGTTTTTTTTCTTTCATAATGCTGTTCGATTTAATATGTCCTAGTTTTCTTTGCATTTTGACAATCATTTATGTTCTGGATCGGGTCTTAGACTTGACATGTTCTTAGTGATGAGTAGATTTTGAATCGCCTGTCGCCCAAAATTATGACTCAGAGACTACCGTCAAAATTGATGACTACAATCAAATCAATTAGTCAATAAAAACATAATCTCAAACTAGTTGGTGTTAGTCTTGTGAATTATCTGGAACTGTATACTTTATTGAACCTAGAAGTTAAACCATTGTCTTCCAAATGTAAACAAATAGAATTAATTGACTTCCAAATGTGAACAATAATTGAATCATTACTTTTAAAAGTTAGGTGTTGATGATAGTATTTAGCGATAGTTTTTCGTAGACGCTTTTGAAAGAGAAAAGGTGTTTAAATGGATACTTTCCGAATTCATTTTCATATTGAAAACAACCTTTACATAATCAAGGGCTTTACAACAATAAGTGTATCTCAATTTTAAATGAATTGGGATCGGCTGATAATTTTCATTGAATATGTATCATCTAAATTTATTTCATCTAAAAATAAAAAAGGCTTGTATTTTAATTTGAAAATATTAATTATTCATAAGTCGATAATGACGTCACATGGCCATTCAATTGAACATGTGACACAAAACAACTCAATTCCCTCTAAAGGGTGGTAAATTGGTTAAAATTTATAGCTATTCACTCCGTAAAATTTATTTTATTTTAAATGGATTTGGTATCTAATTATTCAAAAGTGGATCGACTCATGTTATCCATTATACAATATGAATAATATTTGGGTATAATACATGGAAACTATGACCTTTAATTTTAGGTGTGTAACATTCGACACTTAAATTTGTATAAAATTAAACAAATAAAAAAAATTGTGTTGCATGTCGTTCTACATGACATTTTTGTGTCTTATGTTGCATTTTATGTGTATTATGTCACATAGGACACGTGTTTCTACTTATGCACACCAAAAGTTAGTGGTCATAAATGTCAGCTGAAATCAAGGTAAGAGTCATATTTATGTATTACTCCCTACGTCCCATTTTATGTGGCAACATTTGACTGAACACGGAGTTTAAGAAATAATGAACACTTTCAAATGTTTACCAAATTGTCCTTAAAAAAGTAAACTCATTTTTCTCTCTCCTAATAAATGTATTAGAGTACTATGTTTAAAATTAAGTGGGACAACAAGGGTAAAAGAGAAATTATACCTTTAAATACTTACCATATAAGAAAATGTGACATTCTTTTTGGGACTGACCAAAAAGGAAATGGTGCCACATAAAATGGGACGGAGTATATCTTTTTTAAAATATGTAAATGTATACGAATTCTAAAAAGTCCACGTTTAAAGGTGTGTTTGATATAATTGTTATTTATTTTCTCATATTTGATTGACTTGGGCCTCATTTATTGCACTAAAAGGAGGTTTGCATTTAAATACTTTCGACCTTAGCTTTCAAGTGCATTTATTTTTATTTAGAACTAAGTACGTAATTAGTATGAATATGTTGTAAAACTAAAGCAAAATAAAGCAAGGAATATAAAAGATAAAACAATAGAAATAAGGAGACAAAAGATGAGAACATTTCTTATTCATCAAAGTCAAATCTTCAAGTGTATACAATATGAACTCTTATGCCTCTATTTATAGTGTAGCATAAAGGCATACAAAAGGTTAGTCATAAACATGACATTAACATGAATATAATGGAGGAGGTTATGAAAGTGAAAGGTTACAAGAGTAATGATTATAAAGTTGGAGGTTATGGAGGTTATGATTATCTTCATAATGGAAGAAAGTAATGAAGATAATGGATGAGTAACTTCTTGGTGTAGTAGACATCCACACTATAATATTTTTTAACACTCCCCCTTGCATGTCCATGGATAGTGTGCCTCGTTAAACCCTTACTAGGAAAAAACCCCATGGAAAAAAACCTCTAGTGAAGGAAAAAGAGTACATATATCTTTTAATACGCTTTGAATGTTGCATCGTTAAAAACCTTACCAGAAAAATCTAATTGGGATAAAATCATGGTTAAGAAAAAAAGTACAACGCGTATTTTTCTCCCCTTGATAAAAACTTTACTTAATATCTCGAAGACTATGCATTCCAATCTTATATCACAAATTCTCAAATATTGATGTTGGCAATTCTTAGTGAATAAGTTTACAAGATTATCACTTGAATGAGCCTTTGAACGTCTATTTTATCATTTTGTTGAAGATCATGTGTGAAAAAGACTTTTGGTGAAATATACTTTGTTCGATCTCTTTTGATTGTATCCTCCCTTCAATTGAGCTATATATTATTTTCGTATATGGTGGCTGGAATATCCTTTGTCAAAGGAAAATCATATATTTTTTTGAATATGATAGATCATGATTCCAACCAAACACACCCCGGCTTACTTCATAGATCAATATTATTTCTGCATGATTTGAAGAAGTGGTTATCAATGTTTGTTGAATGCCAAAATATTGTTATGCCTCCATATGTAAGCAAATAGCACATTTGTGATCGAGCTTTATGTAAATCAAATAAATATTTTGCATCTACATAATCAAATCATTTGTGACTCAAGAGAGATTGATCAATTTTATTGAAACTCGTCTTTTCATCTCAAAGAAAATCACACATCTTCTAGTATTTGCATAACCAACAATCTCTAAGTGCACCAATTGCACTAATACATGATATTTTAAATCATTTTCATGAGGTTGAAAAGATTCTTTCTTTGTGATAAGCAATCTCAAAACCATTGGATACTCAATGAAATTGCTTTAAGACCTTTTAAATCCTTGAAGGATTTTCATATAACAGTCATCGTCTAGTTAGATGTAATAATCAATCATTATGTATATTCAAGTATGTCATCTATTGACAGATTGAAACAACTCTTATTGCATCCACCACTAGAGAATATATCTTTATTTAATAATGTCAGGATTTTTGTGAAAACCCTTTATGTCCCGAGGCACAAACTGTACTTTATATCTTACGGCTATACTTTTGCAAATAATTCATTTGTATCCCACTGAAATATATTTTGATCTATGAACTATAAGTTCAAAAGTATCACTTTTCTAAGTGCATTTATTTGGTTAATAATTTATCTGTCCACACTATATGACAGATTCAAATTTAAGATCCTCGTAACCATTTATAGAATTGAGTGTTACTTCATATCAAATATACCGTTGACGGTCATTTTGATATCGATTCCAATACGATATAACTTATCGAGATCTCTTCATTTTTCATCATTTTCAGGTACATGAACCTTTGCCAATGTTTTATGAAGTGTTATGTCATAGTGCTCTTTCAAAGCACTTACCTCATTATCATGACAATTTTGATAATTTGCTCCTCTCCTTTCTTAAGGAGTTTTACGTTTGGAATCGATTAGTCTATCACGCTTTTGGCGTACCATCGATTATGTCCTTCAAGGACTATTTATTGGAGCATTTGCATCTTAATTAAAATATTGGGTCAACAAATACATCTGGAAAATTACTTGCAACATTTTGAAAATGAAGTATCTCTTGAACTTCAAGTTCACATTTTTTTAACGAGGATCTAAATAATTCACCCCAAACATAATTTTCAGCTGCTACACATATCTCTCCCTAATGTTAGTAAATCTAACATTCACCCTCAACTTCATTTGGGGATCCATCTTTATGCGTGGTGGAGCAATAAAATTATATATGCACACATCAAATTTTTAGATGAAAATTATTTGGTTCCTGATCCTGAATCAATTGTGTTGGGAGAACCTTGTTGGCTTGATGCATACATGTTAAATAAACTCATCTGATACCAAATTTTATTTGAGAGATTTGTTCTCATAACCAATGGTCTAGCTATAATTGGAGGCATACAATTTCTGCTAAACCAACCAACATTATTAACATGATACTATAGTTTGGAACTGTGCTCTTCATTTAATAATTCGAGCAAATAACCTTACAAAAACCAATTTGTAAGTTGATACAAATGCACATGTGACCGTACCATAGATGCATATATTAAATCATGATAGTAAACGGTCCACATGGCAGGTGAACGGGCCCATATTCACATTTTTATATGTTCCAAATAATTTTAGGGGATACAATCCCAACCTTAGCTGGTACAATGATCATTTTATCACGAGAACAAGCTACAAAAGAGAATTCTTGAAGAATCTTCTTCAACATATAGCCACGTGTATGCTCAATTTCTCTTGCATCACATTTGAATCGAAATGACCAACCGATTATGACAAATGATATTTATTCTAGTAAACTTTTAGTTTACTTTTGCATTGGATTCCATCATCATGCACATGTTTGTATACAACAAACAACGGGAAAAAAAGGGTAATTTTATACGTAATATTTATAACCCACTTTGATTGTAGTAATTTGAAGATATTAATTCTTCCCATAATTTAGTCTCAATATAATATTTATTTTCAATTCTTCCGAAACTTAAAAAATTTCTTTTGAGAGTTACTACAACCCCAATATTATGAATAATTTCATTCCTCCTGATGGTAACAAATTAGCCCTTTCGAAACTATCAGTTAATTTTGTATACTACCACAATTTTAACAATGTCATTCTTATAGTGACCATCTCCTTCAAGGAGAAAATTATTATTATTGTCATGGTTAAAATTATTACTTGCAAGACTTATTTCTTGATAACCAATGACAAATTTGTGTTTCCACATAACAACATTTATTTTGGTCATGGCCACAACCTTTACAAAAAAGATTTATTTATTTCTTTTGTCCTCCAATGGTTCATTTTAAAACATACCACAATATTTGTGTAGTACTCAAAGTATATATATGACCAAAATGATCATTTATGTCAAAATATTTTCTTTCAATCTCTCGAACCTCCCGTAGAGGTGAGATGTGACATTCATACAACAATACATGAGCATGTTCTTATCCATACGAACACAAGTCACATTTTCTTCAAGAAATGGACCATAACCATTTGTACATGTTCCATAAGTTTTTATTAGAAACTCATTGTCATGTTTTGGCATCATGTGACTCACCTCAACATCACTTTAAGAGGTCAAATGTACCAAATGTACTATCACTTTGTATTCATTTATTTTTGATGGAGGATTTACAAAACTTTTTAAATTGGGTTGCACGAATAACAATGTGCCCAACTTCTCATACCACTTTGATGGATAAAAATTACTTTTAACAATTACCTTCACATTTAAAGGACCATCTTAAGAAACAATGTGTCCAATAATCTTTTATACAATTGTAATGGAGAAAATTATCTTCACATTTGAAGGAACATCTTAAGAACCCATAATGTTCTTCCTTTTAATTAACACAATGATGGCCATTAACATTTTACCATACCCATATTCATAAATTCAACCACTTGTCATTTTTCAGATATATTAATACACTGCTACCACATTCACATAAGAGAATGAAGCAAATTAATTGGGAAAATTTCATGACTTTCAGTCAAAAGTATAAAACTATATGTTAATCATCATCATATCATCACTATAGTGCATTAGGACTTTAACCCAATGTCTTACCCATATAAAGACACCTTTGGTTATAAATCAACGAGACTTGAATCTCCAAATTTTTATTATCGTGGTGCACCAAGACTTTAACTCGATGTTTTACCCACTTGGTGCAGTGAAATCTGAATTCATTGTCTTATCCTCAGCCAATGCCTTAATAGACCAAATGCATTACCAAAAAATAATTATCTTAAATCATAAATATAGTCTGAACTTGACTTACTATAAAATAAAAATGAACAAAATCAATTAATTAGAACAACATGTTAGAATTATATAAAAGTCTCAAGTTAAAATAAATTCAAACATTTTAATAGTCCCTCTGAACATTGTTATGAAGATTATTATAATTTACTAACCATTTTAGAATAA
The DNA here is from genome assembly GCA_016801875.1 of Solanum sitiens. NCBI lineage: Eukaryota > Viridiplantae > Streptophyta > Magnoliopsida > Solanales > Solanaceae > Solanum > Solanum sitiens. The sequence continues at coordinate 57,879 of JABWTJ010000012.1, read as the reverse complement.
CTACAAAACTAGATTTGTTAGTACAAATAATATGTTAATAACTCAACAAGTAAATTTTAGATAAAGAAAAATAAAGAGGTGCAAAAGTAACCAACAATAATAATCCAATCAATATGTATATGCCACATAACTCAATAAAACAAGATCATAAAGAAAAAATTCTTTAAAATTTTTAACTTACAAAACTAATTTATTTTTTTAAATATATAAGTGATCAAATTAAAAGTTTGCTAAAATTAAAAGCAACTTGTTCGACTCATATGCTTTTGAGATGTTAAGAAAATTAATGATGCATAATCAAAACTAAAATATAAAATAAATTATATAGTAATTTACCTTGAGAGAAAAATCAACACAAATATTTTTACCTTCTTTATATTTTCTTTGCTTCAATCCTTCAATAGTAGAACAATCGTGATGATAACGTGCTGTAAAATAAAAATAAAATAAATCAAGGAATATAAAAGATAAAGCAATAGAAATAGGGAGACAAAAGATGAGAGCATTTCTTATTCATCAAAGTATTCATCAAATCTTCAAGTGCATACAATATGAACTCTTATGCCTCTATTTATAGTGTAGCATAGAGGCATACAAAAGGTTAATCATAAACATGACATTAACATGAATATAATGGAGGAGGTTATGAAAGTGAAAGGTTACAAGAGTAATGGTTATAAAGTTGGAGGTTATGGTTATCTTCATAATGGAAGAAAGTAATGGAGATAATGGGTGAGTAACTTCTTGGTGTAGTGGACATCCACACTATAATATTTATAATAGAATAATATTAATTATTAAGTTCTATAAAAGAGTCTTAATATCACTATAAAGTATTTTTATGTCGAATTTATTTCAGACCATTCTATCCATAATCACTGGCCACTAGAATTAACTACCTCTATCATCACAACAATCACCATCATTATCAATCACTATTACTGTCGTTGATCTAGGGTGTACTTATAAGCATGTTTAATAAACTTAGATACAACACAAATTTCACATTTCAATTTATTACACTTGAAATCAGGCAATACTTTTAAATTAATTAATTTTTGCAAGATTTTGTAATTAATATGTCCTAAACGAGAATGCCAAAAGAATTTGACTTCAATAAGTAAACAAAAAACATAATTCTTATTAATATTGTCAACACCATTACATTCAACTTGAAAAAGCCTTCAGTGAGTTAACATTTTCCGAAGACATCTCATTCTTACTTATTATAACTTTATCACTAACTAGGACACACATAAACTCATTTTTAAAAAATAGTAAACTAAATTCTTCCTAATTGTAGGAATATGCAGAAATTTATTCATAGTCAACACTTTGTCGAATGTAATCTTTAACAATGTCATTTCAGTTTTTGAAATCTTGGCGGTTAAAGTGATTCCCATGAAAAGATCGTAATCGAACTCAACTAGAGTATAACTTGCAAATGCTTCTTTTATAGAACAAATAAATCGAGGGGCACTAGAGTAGAGAATTACTCCTTTTGGGTTTCCAACCAAATTTCACTCCGATATCATATCAAAGAGGTCATCTATGTCCTCCATTTTCTCCACCATGATTGCTTGACTCTTGCTTTTTTCCTTGTCCTTTTTTGGAGTACGACAATCAGTAGCCTTGTGGCTGTCTTTCTACAATTATAGCAGTTGCCTTTGGTATTTTTCTTGGCTTGCTCTGTCTTTTGTCCATTGGACTTCTTTCTTTTCTTGCTTTTTGTAGGAGTATCATGACCCGAGCCTACACCCTGGACGTGACTGACACTCGAGAACTGTTACTGATTTCCAACCGAACCATCATCCTGACTGACTACAAGCGGAAGACTAACTCAAGCATACAAAACTTAAAAGTTGAATAAAAATTCATGAAACTCAATTATAAAGTATTAACTCAAATGGAAGACTCTGAAAAAAAAATTATTCAACTCGCCATCATATAGGCAACTTAAGTCTTTAAAATATTTAATAAATAAATGAACAGACTTTTGAAACTCTACAGTTTATGTATGAATCCTCTAAATGACAAAGATAGAAGTGGGGACAAGATTCACGATCTCCTAACAACTGATATAACTGAAAGTAAAAGTGGAACCCTCCGGAAATAAGGAGGCTCACCATAGCTAACTTGAACTCCATGTGGTATCAACTAAGCTCCTTTTGATGACCCAGAATATCTGTATAAGCATCATGAAATGGTGCAGGCCAAATGGCTTAGTACGTGAAATGTACGAGCATGTAAGGGAAATTCTAAAGCATAACATAAGCTTGAACTAGATAAAAATAAAACATACTTACCTCTTGTCAAACTTACTTAACTCAATAAATACTCAAGGATACTTAAAACTACTCAAACTTAATTAACTCAGAATTACTCAATTATAAGATACTTAACTCATTAATAAGGTTCTCAACTCAGTGAAACTTAACAATAAGGTACTCTACACAATGATGCACAGATCAACTAAAGATACTCAACTCAAGATACTCAATTTGAAGGTACTCAACTCAAGATACTTAACTCAAGATACTCAACTCATGATACTCAAGGATAAAGCAATAGTAAAAGATGCAATATATATGGAAAGTTGTAAAACTGTAGATAGAAACTCAATGTACTGAAAAATACAATAATACTCAGTGTGTATATAAAATACAATATAAATCTGTGGGAATTTCTCTAACCGACAACCATCACTATGAGTTATGCGAGGATACAACGTCTCACCCACGCTGTCAGAGCTGTCTTATACTTTGACAAGGTATAATACCTCTCAACTAAGTGACCCACTAATCTGTGCTAAAAAGTATCAAGGAATCATCTAAAAAGTATGAAATTTTATGTCCACATCGGCTACAAGATTCATGGAGGTTGTGAGTTGTATGAAATCTCCCTCATATCGATGCTCAATACTACTCTCAAAATATACTCAACTCATATATTAAAAACATAACTCTTTCTGCGGTTTGAGATTATTACTGAAAGATTTTATCTAAAAAGAGATGGTACTCAACTGTTCAAAACTCTTTTGGTAAATCTCAGTTTCCTCTTCTTTTAAATGTGAAAACATTACTCTTGGGAATACTTAGTTCTCATACATCAATTTAAGGAAAATGAACTCGACTCGACTCTTTCTCAACTCGAGTCTCAAGTCTTAAAATAAGTTTAGAAAAAGTTGTAAAAGACTTCTCAAAATAGGGTTCTGCCGAATGATGGACGTGAACAACTCGATTCAAGGTTTTCAATAACCATACAAAGAACTTGATACTCAGAACTCAACAATTCAGAACTCAAGAACTTCAATGATACTACTCATTTGAAGAATGCTCATCTCATAAGGTACATGCAGAATTATGGGCATGAATAATTCAACGTAAGGACTCAATGATACTTCTCATCTCCAGATTTCTCAACTCATATGGTTCATGCGGAATTCTGGGCATGAACTACTCAACTTAAGGACTGCATAGATAACATGTAATAATTCCATAATTAGGAATATAATCTTAGAAGGTTTAGGAACTCAATACTCAAGACTTAGAACTTGAATATATTACTCCTCAAAGGTACTCAATTATGAAGTTCATGCAGAATTTATGGGCATGAACAACTTGACTCGACTCGAGGGTCTACATAACAATATGAAACTCATGTATCCGACTCTTCTCATTCTTATACTTACTTCCTCAAAACTTAACTCAAATCGATAGTTGATCTCAAAGGATTCACAATTAAACTTAAGACTTTCTTGAACTGTACTCTTAATTCTCTCTTGAATTTGAATTATGATTCAAGAGTAAGGTTCATGATATGCAGGATCTCGTGATGAGAAAGTAGACTCATGAATACATTCTCCCCATTCTCATACTCATTTGCTCGAGTCTTAAAACAAGTTATTAAAAATTGTAGAAGACTCCTAAAGAATAGACCTAAGGGGACTTTCTCAAAAAATTTAAACTTGACTCTCAACTCTACCTTGAATTTCATTTATGAATTCAAAGTTGTGATTATGGTAGGAAGATCTCGTGATGTTTAAGAGTGATTTTAGATAGTTAAACATGAGAAACAGTTAAAAAAACACTATCTGAGGAGAAAGTCCGCGACGCGGAGATGAATTAAGATATTCGGTCAAAATAATTTTTGAAATAGTGGAGTCTGTGACCTTCACACTGAAGGAACAGGTCCGCGAGTGGTACCTGTTAATTGTTCGACTTTTTCTTCCTCGTTTTCTAACCCCGATTTGCATAAATTCGATTCTTTTTCTCAATTTCTCTTTAGATTCAGATACCCAATACATGTACCCAAGAATCTAATCAAACACAACTCTAAAATCGACTCGATTTTCTCAAGAACTCATCAATCTCATCTTAACTAAAAAACGAAAGCCAATTTCAAGAACACAATTCAAGAACATCAAACCTTCATTTTTCTAGAACGAATTTAATGCTGAAATTAATATAATTGGCGTGTGGATGAACAAAACCCAACACTATGGAAACTTACATACCTCTTAGGGATCAAAATCATGGCAAAAATCCGTGACAAAACTCAAGAGCCTCGACGAACGCCTTGATCCTCTCCTCTTTTGTCTTTTCTCAAAACCTTAACTTATTTTTATGAAGTGTAAACATAATCCAATCAATTTTATCCTCAACTTAATTACCAAAAATGAATTTAATTAATTGAATCGTGAAAAGATCATAATACCCTTCTAAAATTGGGTTTTGAATTTTCTTATCTACACAATTCAACTTCGAATGGACATATATCCCTCATACGAACTTGAAACTGTGGTAGAACACCTAACTCATCCTGATCTAGAAGTTATGGTTGTTTGAAGTCAACCCAAAACTTCTACTTAGTTTAAATTTGTCAAACTTTCCTAATTTGATTATTTCCAAAAAACGGTTTCTTTCCAATCTAAGTCTTTCTAGTTATTTCAAAAAGTGAGGTGTTACAAGGAGCATATTCAAATGTTAACTACCATAACTATTGAGATACCACGTGACTTCTTCTCAAATGTTTTGTTTTTATCACGATCCAACCCATTGGACCGTGCGGGCATCCACTCTAACACTTAAATATGATAACTCTCATATCCCAGTAGATAAACATGCGGAAAATTTAAAGAAAACAGAGATCATTACAAAAACATGAATTTTATAAATAACCTCTTTGTACACACTTTTAGTTAAAACTTGTAAAGTAATTTTACAACTCCCAAAGATCTAGTCCAAACAGACACAAGAGCTACTAAGAGTACAATTGGACAAGATAAATAAAAGACACACCTCCCACCATGCGGAAGGAAGAATAGCTGCTGGAGAATTTCTTCGTCTTCGAATAATGAAACGTCACCAATCCTGCATCGAAACTATGTCGAAAGACATAGAAAAAGTAGTATCAGTACAAACAGACATATTAGTAGGCATCATCGATCAATCTGACATCCACCACATAACAAAAGAAATTAACTAGTAAGATCATGAATTAAATCACTCGCTTCTTCACCTTTACCCTTTATTAGAACACCTTTAATTTACGCCAGTACTATGAATACTAACCACCTTCTCAACAACTAACTCAATCCGTTTTTTATCATAGACCATGCTAACACATTAACGAACCCCAATTCTCCCACGAGCATTTCAACTAACAACTCACATCACACTCTTACTTCTTCGTCACACTACTCAATCATGGTCACATAGTACACTACGACAACTTCATTACCACTAACCCCAATCCCTTTCCCCAATGTGAAACCCACCTAAGCACATTTCATCACATACGCTGCCTATATTTCTCCTTCGCAATTACAATACACAACAACCCTCGCTATCTATTACCATCACTTGAACCATTTGCCTTTCCACTATACCCCATGAGTTCGTTCAAGACAATCAAACATAAACCATCACAACATATAACCACTAAGTGCAATATATATGATTCAACACAATCATAACATCACATGCAGAAATAGAACATCTACAATAACATCGCCATAAAGAGCAACAACGTATTTCACAACTCACAATTTTCATAATTATGTCAAGTAGTTGGTCCTCTCATGGAACTCAAACTCAAACTATTAGTGCATCGAAACGTGATATCTAATCTCATACTTATGCCGGAATATGACAATCCGATCTCATTTTTATGTTGGAACGTAGAAACCGATCTAGTTAGTTATGCCAGAACGTGGTAAAACGATCCATCAACACGCCACAATCACATTCACAAGTATATTCTCAATAATCATACTATCAAGAAGTGATTTATGACATATAATTGTTCATCTATCTCATTTACAATAAGTGTAAATCAACAATGCAACATTCACATACATACATGCATCATAATGAAGCAATAACAAGAATACATCACACAATTATAGAATCACAACCATCACCTACCAAGGGGGTTTCTCGTCAAGCACCTCATGCAAACCCTAATTTGATCATACTCAGTCCTAATTGATCGTCTAAGGCTTCCTTCTATGGTTTAAATCATAAATCATTTGATGCACAAAGGTCTACACATAAATCCTACCATCGATTTATATATATTACGCAGTGAGCATAGATTTAAACTATTCAATTCATAAAACCTAGATTATTTGGGTGCCAAGCAGTTGCACATAGTTTTTGACCTCGATTCTGGTTTTTCCGGCTTTGTGATAGTGAATTTGGCCAAGAATTCGCAAGATATCATCATCCTCGCTCTAGAAATATCCTTCTCCTTCCTACCCAAGCTTAGAACAACTTTTCTAAGATTTTTCGAGTGTTTTACGACTTACTTAGGTATTTTAGGAAGATGGAGAAATTAGGATTTTTCATAATTTACGTTATGTCTCGCATATTCTGCCCTGGCGCTGCCGCCCTAGTAGCATATGGCCTCCCTAGAATTTTATCTCTCCTAATCGATGACGATTCGGGTCGTTACAATTGTATTTCTCAATCTTAAGACGAATTATGAGATCTTCAAGTTTTATCTCTTTGCACTTGTACTTTACATAATCATTGAAGTCGTTCTACAGTGCATATAACTTTTCACTTATCGCAGCTACTTTGAAGTGCTTCATTAACCTCCATATCATTAGCAATAACATCATGAAAAATAAGTTGAATCTTTTGAACTTGTGATCCAACGGTTTAGCTATCTATCATTATATAGTCTAAAACTTTTGCAACCACAAGCTTTTTCAAGCACACATCTTCAATCCTATAGTTTTTCTCAAGTGCACTCCATAATTCTTTCAAAATTTTCAATGCATTATAAACATTATATAAGTCATCCATTAAAGTATTCAAGATATATCCCTACATAGAAAGTGTGCATGTTTTCATACTATATAAGTCATCCACTTAAGTACTCAAGATATAGCCCTACATAGAAAGCTTGTCTGTTTTCATGCTATAATAATCATGAATGTTTTTCATGCTATAATAATCATGACCTTTTTTTTAATCTGGCATATCAACAACAGGTATTGGAGTTTCTTGATTGATAAATTTCTTGTAACGCATCGGATGTTGGAACCTAAAAGGAAAAAGGGAAGTGCAGAAATCTGTGTAAGAACTGATTTTACAAGTCAAACCTATGGAGCATGGGAAGTCCTATTGACCGTAGAAAGAGAATCGTAGATCTAGGTTAGAGTTTTTGAAAGTCAAGTAAATTGCTCATTAAGCTTGTTTATAAGAACAATCATCTTGTGGACACTTTCTCTTACCGTTGATTGTCTTGTAGAATAACTTCATAAGTGTTCTTGATGTCGCTTCAACGTCTTTTCATTGGGGAGGAGAAGAATCTTTTCAATAAACTTGAAAAATATTTGATCGTATATAGCAAGGTTCAATAGTGTCTAAATTAATTGATATATAGAGTTTCATCACTAAGAAGTTCTTCATCATTTTCTTGAGATCGAAATGAATTTTTATTTATCTCAAGCGATCTAATAATCATTGGGTACTCAATGAATGTAATCTACTCATGTAAAATCGCATCAAAGTCTTTCTATGTATGTTGATTGATGAACAAATATTTCATTTGTCAGATTCTCAAAGATCTTTTCATTTTAGACTTTTCAAAGACTCAACAACTTTTGAAAGCTTTTTAAGAGTGCTAATAATATTCAAGTCGTCAACATATATATATATATGTATGTATATATATATATGGTCATTTTTTAACCCTTTTTTTCTTGATTATTTCAATCCATATAAGAATACTTGAAGTTTTGTTTAAAAAGTTTCTTTCAAACTTCAGGCACCTGAATGCTCCAAGGAATTTATATAACCTTCAATTCCTAGCTAGACATAACAATTATACATTATATGCATTCAAGTTTTATATATACTATCAGATCTAAAAAACTTCATTGCATCCATTAAATTCTAAAATATCTCCAATAATATCACGATTTTTGCGAAGAACATTTATTCTCCAAGGCAAAAGTAGTATTGATATCTTATGATTATACCATCACATAATAATTTATTTATACCCCATTTATATTATGCATTGATTCATGGACTATCACTCCAAAATGTCACTTCTCTAAGTGAAACAGAATATATTTGAATTATGCATTTTATTTGGCCAATTATTTACCCATCCACACTATATGATAGATTTGAATTCAAGATCCTTGTCATGATCTATATCATAGGGTGCTACTTCATATCAAAGATATCGTCGATAGTTATTTGATATCGTCCAATATGACATAATTTAATGAGATCTCTTCATTTTTAATCATTTTAGGTACCTAAACCTTTGACAATAGTTTATGAAGTGTTATGTATTTGTGCTCCTTTAATGCACTTGCCTCGTTATTATGTCCATCTTGATCATTTGCTACTCTCATTTTGTCGAGGAGCTTTATGTTCGAAATTAATTGATTCACGCTTTAGACGTACGATAGACTCTGTCCTACAAGAATTTTTCATTGGATTATTTAAAACTGAATTATAATATAAGGTTAGTAAACTCATCTAACATTTGATTTGCAACATCACACAAATGAATTATTACTTGAATTTCAACTTCAATTTTTCTCTAACAAGGATCTAGTTATTCATAATTCATCTCTCACATAATTTTAAGTTGTCAATTATCTCTCCTCCAAATGTTAGGAACTCTATCATTCATCCAGTCTTATTGGGTATTCATCTTTATACGTGTGGTGGGATATTAAATCATAACCGCATATCAAAATTTTAGATGAAAATTATTTGATTGCTCAGCCGATTTGACTTGATACGTACAAGTGTTGCTACATGTTAAATAAATTTGTCTCATACCAAATTTATTTTAAAAGATTTGTTCTCATAACTAATTGTTTAGCTATAATATGAAGTATACAATATCTGCTAAATCAACATGTATTATCAATACAATTTTATATTTTAAAACTGTACTCTTAATTAACAATACGATAAACTAAACTTGCAAAAATCAATTTATAAGTTGATAGCAAAGCACATGTGACTATATCATAAACGCAACTATTAAAATTATATAATTAAAGATGATCCACATTACAGGTGAACAAGTTCATATTTATCTTTTCATATGTTTCCAAAATTATGGACACAATCCAAACTTTAGCTTGTATTGATTAATTTATCACGAGAACAAGAAACACACGAAAATTCATGAAGAACTTTATGTTTCTTCATTATATAACTATATGAACTCTCAATTATTTTTGCTTCATATTTGAACCAAATTGGTCAATCGGAACTGATCCTTATTCCAATAAATTTTTAGTTTATTGTATGTGATTCCATCGTCGTGCCCATGTTTGTTTACGACAAATAAGAGGGGAAAGTGGGCAAACTTTCATATAAATATTTATAATCCACTTTGACTGTAGTGATATGAAGATCTTAAAATCTTTTCATTATTTATAGTCTCAATATAATAATTTTCTTTCAAATCTTTTGAAAGTTAAATAATTTTTTTGAGACTTGCTACAATCTCAATATTATTTCTCCGATAGTAACACTATAGCTTTTTAGAACTTACAATTAATTTTGTGGATTACATCCAAAAAATCCATGACATCATTTGTATGGTGAACATCTTCTTCAAGGAGAAAATAATATTATTATTGTCATGCTCAAACTTATTACTACTAAGATATGTTTCTTCTTTACCTTTTCATAACATAGGTATAAAATTAATGACAAATTTGTGTTGCCACAAAATAATATTATTCTGATCATGATCACATCTTTATAGAGAATAATTATTTTCTTATTTTTTCTCTATAGTTTATATTGAAACATATCATAATATTTACGATATACTCAAAGTTCGTGACCAAATGAAATGCCAAAATACTTTCTTTTATTCTCTCAAACCTCCCATAAAGGTCGGATGTAAAATTTATCTAACTATACATGAATATGTTCTTATCCATACTTTTAATAATATTTTAAAACATTCACTTTAAGAATGGACAAACAATCACGATGTTTACCGCAAGTCATATTCTCTTCACAATGGATTAATCATTTGTATGTACTACACAACTTTATATTATAAGTTCTATGTCATGTCTTTGAAATTCATCATATTTTCATGCACACTCAATATCACTTTGAGTCAAGTGTACCACCATTCTATCCTCCTTTCTATTGATGGAAAATTGATAAGTTTATCAAATTAGATGGCACGACAATCGCGTGTCTAATGACCTTTCATACCATTTTAATTATAAAAATTACCTTAACATGTTGAAGGACTATTTGGAGAACCCATATATTTCTTTTATAAAAATTGTCTTACTTAAAAAGAACTAAGAGTTGTTAGCTTAAAAAAATATTTCCTTTATTAACTATTACTCATCATATTTATATTTGGCTCATCGCTTAAGAAAACAATTATTAACATGATTATTTACCGTATTATCTATATTAATTGATGCTCATTCTTAGGGCTTGAAAAATAATTCGTGATTAAGAGAGTTTTATACGAATCTCATAGTCTTAATAGTTAATTACATCTTATGCTTACTCTTAAGAGCTAATTACATCTTATCCCTACTCCTTTTAAAATTACAAAAATCTTTTAAATTTGGTTGAAAATCCGAATACATTTCAAAATGTCCCAATACATCATGTTCCAATTTCGAATACATCCTCAACATCATCGAGTCTCAATTTTGGTTCTATCACTCAACGTTCCAATACATCACTATGTCCCGATACATCACATAAAGTGATGTATTTGAGAATAGGAGAGAGTAAATATTTTTGTAAAATTTTCAAATGCTAGGAATTTTCGTTTGTCAAAAATGGCATATAAACTAAAAATAAAAAATATTTGACAAGTTAAAATAAAGAGGACAGAGTTTTACGTTAAGGGTGTGTTTGGTTCCTAGAAAATGTTTTCTTGGAAAATAAGTAAATTTTTAACTTATTTTCTCATATTTTGTTGGTAAGTAGAAAACACTTTTTAATTTTTGGTTGGTAAAATGAAAAATATTTTTCAGAAAATATATTTTATTTGTTGCTTTAGTCTAAAAAATACACTTTAGAAAAATAATTTCTAATCCAAAAATCAACCCCGACTAGGACCCGATTCCGACACTCAAACTAGAATAAGACCCGCTTTCTTCGCTCCGCGAATGAGAGAGAAAGTCAAAGGAAAAAATACGTTCTCTCTTTGCGAGATCCGAAAGTGGAGAAGATGACCGTTCCAATATCCGATCTTGATATCTGACCCAGGACCTTAACTAGGAAAATTATATTTGGATTATTTTTTCTAAAAAAATAATTTTGACAGTGTGGCGGCTCGAGGTGGGAGGTGTATAAAATTTGAAAAATTAATTTTTAAAAAACTGACGAGGATGGCCTTGGCTCAAAATGATTTTTTTTTTAAAATTGAAATATATTTTAAATTTTTTTTTTTAAAAAAATAAGTTTGATGGAGTGGCCTTGTGTGTGTGGGGGGGGGGGGGGGGGGGGGAGTGAGTAAAAAAACTAAATTTGAAATATTTTTCAGAAATATTTGTTTGGATGAGGATAGGGGAGGTAGGGATGGATGAGGGGAAAAGAATCATAAAATTTGAAACTTTTAATATATTTTTTGAATGGGAGGGTGGGTTACGGATTTTGGATAGGAATAAAAAGAAATTAAAGGATCAAGTAGGGTTTTGGAAAATATTTTTCTTAAATACGCATGTGAAGTGATTTTTCTTAGATTTGAAGAAAATAATTGATCTGAAAGTGGAGCTGATATGCCATTTATTACGAAAGTGGCTCATATATACCCGACCATTACAAAATGAGCTCACATATACCCTTTATTTAAAGGAAGTGAAAAAATTAGTTTTAAATTTATATTTTGACTTTTAATTTTCTTAAAAATTATTTAGGGGTATATATGATTCTTCTAGCAAAGTTCAAGGTATATTTTAATCTTTTTCATACATAAATTATTTTTTGACTTCTTTTATTATAATTATTTGAGTTTCTTATTCTTATTCTTATTTTTTCCTTTATTCCCTATAGTAAAGAAAAAAATTTAAAACAACTTTTTTTGTGGCTATATTATAATTTAAAACTATTTTTTGGTCTATATTGTAATTTAATTTTTGTATTTGAAGTAAAAAAATTGGTCATCTATAATAAGTTTTACAAGAATATTAGTGAAACATAAATAAATTTGACCATCAAAATAATAAATCTAAATTAGTCATTGAAACAAAAAATTTCAAAAAAAAAATAATATATGTTCAAGGAGGATTAATATATTCATATGGGATTATTTAATTTTTAAAAAATAATAATAAAAATTAAACTAAAATTATTATTTTTTCATTTCCGTTAGAAGAAAAAGATATATGTGAGTCATTTGTATATAACTAGGGATCACTTTTAGGGCTTTTCATGGTTATTGTTAACAACCAAACCAAACCGATTAAAAAAAATCCATATTTGGTTTAGTTTGGTTATGTTTGATTTTAAAAATTTGAAAATCGATACTATTTGGTTTGATTTTGATTTTACTAAAAAACAACCGCAAAAATAATCGAACCGATAAATTAGATATATAAATTTAATAATTATTTATATATTATTCATAAATAAATTAAAAATATTTTGTTAAATTTTAATTAACTTAAATCTTAACTTTATCATTTTCTCAAGCCCAACACTCAGCCAAAGTATAACAAGGAAAAATTACTTGTATGAGTGCATTTTAATAAATAATTACTGATTTTAGCGATACTTTTTATTTATTACCATTTATAGCAATATTATATTAAATCTTCAATATGTATTAAAAGTGAATTAAGTATGCAATATATAGTATTATAATTGTTTTAAAAATATATTAGACTTGTTTGATAAGAAGTTGACACAATGTATTATAACTGTATTAAAATGTATGATAAATGTATTATCCATCAATAAAACTTGTATTATAGATGAATAATAAATTGTTCTTTGTAAAATGAATTAAAAGTGTATTATAAATGTATTAAAAGTGATCAAGTGAAAAATATGATATTGCTATAACTGATAAATGTTATTTATTTATAGTATATTTATGTAAGTTTCTCGTATAACAATCTCAAATCCAAGTGCATCAAAATCTATTTTAGTCTTTACTTATTGTACTTCACATAAAATAGTTACACTTTCTCTTAAATGAATCACTTTGTTCGTGTAATGATAACTCTAATATTGCTTAATTGCTTGATTGAATCGACATTAGTTATTCTGTAGATTGTTCTTGTACTTCGTGTTTGTGTCTATCGAGATACATATGTCCTCAAAAAAATTATTACTTTCAAACCGAATATATCAGAAAAACTGAATCAAACCGACAATAACCAAACCGATGGTTATCTTTTTCGTTTGATTTGGTTTTAGAAATTTAAAAAATCAACTAGATTGGTTGGATTTTGGTTTTAATCAACAACTGATTCAAACCAAATCACAAACAACCCCAACCACTTTCATAATGAGAGGTATATTAGCTATAAATGACAAAATTAAACAGTATATCATACCCTTTTTCCTACATTTTAAGTCAATTAAACAGGAGGAAATCGAAAATGTATACCAAACACACCTTAAACTTAGTGTTGTTATAAAATAATATATTGTGGACGCCCACTACACAAAATGGTTACTACATTACTTCCCTCCATTATGAAGATATTCTACTACACCAAGAAGTTACTACATTACTTCCCTCCATTATGAAGATAACCTCTACCTTTATGATAATTATTCTTGTAACCTTTCACCTCCATAACCTCCTTTTTATATTCATGTTTAATGTCATGTTTATGACTAACCTTTTGTATGCCTCTATGTTACACTATAAATAGAGGCATAAGGGTTCCTATTGTATACACTTGAAGATTTGATGAAGACTTGGAAGAATAAGAAATGCTCTCATCTTTTGTCTCCCTATTTCTATTGCTTTACCTTCTATTTCTTGTCTTATTTTGCTTTAGTTTTATAACACGTTATTAGCATGAATGTTCTACCATTGAAAGATTGAAGCAAAGTAAATAAAAGAAGATAAAATAATTGTGTTTATTTTCTCTCGGGAACAAGGTAAGCTATTGTGGAATCTATTTTATATTTTACTTGTGAACAAGTTGAATGATCCATATTATTGTTAATGTGCATTTTTTTCACCTATGACTCTATATACTTTCTTTTGTATGTGAAACTTGTTTTATATTTTATTTATGATTATACTCATTGTTTTGGTTATTATAAGCTTTTAAATTATTTTGTTTGCGTGTGAAATATTTTGAATTCACATGGAAATTGAAAAAGAAATGGTGGTAGTTAGCAGTTTTAATTTAGTGTAATTGGAATTATTATTTTCTTAGTGTGCAATTGATTCTTTGATTTATAATGGTAATTCACTACCTTAATAATCATGCACCAAACATAATATAATATAATGCTATATGTAATTCTCTGTTTAGACAAGTTTAAGATATTGATACATACTTTGTTGAGGATATTTTTATTGTCTTTCTTTTGTTATATATTTATTTGTGCATGTTAACCACAAGTGACAATATTTTTTTTAAGGTTCAATGGTGAATCATATTATATTTGACTTATCATGTCATTGATTGAGGGTAAGACGAAGGATTCAAGTCCTATCGCACCAAGAGGATAATACATCGGGTGAGAGTCCCGGTGAATCATGATAATAAAATATTGGGTTGGGTCCCAACAAATAATAACGTAAAATATCTTCTTATGAATAATACGTTGGGTTCAAGTCCCAACATTATATAAAGACGATGTAACAATGATTGAGCAAATAGATATGCTCTTGATAAAAGTCATGAAATTTGTCCAATTGATTTGCTCCATTCTTTTATGTGAATGTGGTAGCAGGACATAATATGTCTGAAAATGACAAGTGATTAAATGTATGAATATGAGTGTGATAAAATGTTAATGATCAATTGTGGTAATTAAAAGGAAGAACATTTCGGATTCTTAAGATGGTCCTTCAAGTGTGAAGGTAAATTTTGTCATCAAATTGGTATGAAAAGTTATTGGGCATATTGAGTTGGTGCAATTCAATTTGAAAGTTTTTTAAATCCTTCATCAATATAAAAAAATACAAAGTGATAGTACATTTGGTACATGTGATATCTTAAAGTGATGTTGAGGTGAGTCACATAAATTTGATAAATGTGAAAGTATGACAATGAGTTTCTAATAAAAACTTATAGGGCATGTTCAAATGGTTATGGTCCATTTCTTAAAGAAAATGTGACTTGTGTTCTTATGGATAAGAACATATCCATGAATTGTTGGATAAATGTCACATCTCGCCTTTACAGGAGGTTGAGATATTGAAAAGAAATATTTTGACTTAAATGGTCATTTAAGTACTACAATACTGTGATATGTTAAATTATAAACTATTGAAGGACAAGGAAAAGAAATAGTTCTTTCCTATAAAGGTTGTGGCTATGACCAAAAGTCATTGGTTATCAAGAAATAAATCTTGCATGTGATAATTTAACCATGACAATAATAATAATAATTTTCTCCTTGAAGGAGATGGTCACCATAATAATGACGTTGTAATAGTACACAAAATTAGTTGAGAGTTCCAAAAGGACTAACTTGTTACTATCCGAAGTGATAAAATTGTTCATAATATTGGGGTTGTAGTGAGTCTCAAAAAAAAACTTTTAAGTTTAAGAAGAATTGAAAAGAAAAATATTATACTGAGACTATAAATTATGGGAAGATTTAATATCTTCAAATTACTACAACAAAAGTGGTTGTAAATATTTATGTATATGATTACCCATTTTTTCCCTCTTGTTTGTAGTATACAAACATGGGCATGCTGATGGAAGCACATGCAAAAGTAAACTAGAAGTTTACTAGAATAAACATCAGATGGCACAATCGGTTGACCATTTCGATTCAAATGTGATGCAAAAGAAATTGAGAATTCACGTGGCTATATGTTGAAGAAATAAAAGATTCTTCAATAATTCTCTTTTGTAGCTTGTTCTCATGATAAAATAATCATTGTACCAACTAAGGGTGGATTGTATCCCCTGAAATTATTTGGAACATATAAAAAAGATGAATATGGGCCCGTTAACCTGCCATGTGGACCGTTTACTATTGTGATTTATTAGATGCATCTATGGTATGGTCACAGGTGCATTTTTATCAACTTACAAATTAATTTTTGAAGGTTGTTTGCTCGAATTATTAAATTAAGAGCACAGTTTCAAACTATAAAATCATGTTGATAATGCTGATTGGTTTAGGAGAGATTGTATACCTCCAATTATAGCTAGACCATTGGTTATGAGAACAAATCTCTCAAATAAAATTTGGTATAAGATGAGTTTATTTAACATGTATGCATCAAGCCAACAAGATTCTCCAACACAATTGGTTCAGGGTCAGGAACCAAATAATTTTCATCTAAAAATTTGACATGTGCACATATGATTTTATTGTCCCCCATGCACAATGATGGATCCCCAATTGAGGTTGAGGGTGACTGTTAGATTTCCTAACATTAGGGGGAGATATGTGTAGCAGCTGAAAATTATGTGTGGGGTGAATTATCTACATCATCGTTAAAAAAAATGTGAACTTGAAGTTCAAAAGATAATTCATTTGCAAAATGTTGCAAGTAATTTGCCAGATGTGTTTGCTGACCCAATATTTTAATTAAGCTGCAAATGCTTCAATAAATAGTCCTTGAAGGACAGAGTCTATGATACGCCAAAAGCGTGATAGACCAATCGATTCCAAATGTAAAACTCCTTGAGAAAGGAGAGGAGCAAATTATCGAAATGGTCATTGATAATGAGGTAAGTGCTTTGAAAGATCACTATGACATAACATTTCATAAAATCTTGACAAAGGTTCAGGTACCTGAAAATGATGAAAAATAAAGAGATCTCGATAAGTTATGTCGTATTGGAATCGATATCAAAATGATCGTCGACGGTATATTTGATATGATGTAGCACTCAATGCTATAAATGGTTACGAGGATCTTAAATTCGAATCTATCATATAGTGTGGACAGATAAATAATTGACACTATTCAAGTATATTTTGTTTCACTTAGAAAAGTGATATTTTTGAACATATAGTTCATAGATCAAAATATATGTCAGTGAGGGTACAAATGAATCATTGTGCGAAAGTATAATCGTAAGATATAAAGTACGGTTCGTGCCTTGGGGCATAAAGGATTTTCGCAGTCAAATGGAGATATGTTCTTCAATGGTAGATGCAATGAGACTTAATTCAGTCTGGCAATAAATCAAATACTTGAAAATGTATAATGACTAATTATCATGTCTAACTAGACGATGAATGTTGTATGAAATTTTTTGAAGGATTTAAAAGGTCTTAAAACAATTTTATTAGTACCCAATGGTTCTGAGATTGCTTAACACAAAGAAAGGAATCTTTTCATCCTCATGAAAATAATTTAAAATGTCATGTAATAGTGCAATTGGTGCACTTACAGATTGCTGGTTATGCAAATGCTAGAAGATTATTTGATATGCATAACGAAAGTTTTGTAAAAGGATTATCATATTATCATTCAAGTCATGACAGAAACTAACAAAACAAGTGACTTAACGCATAGAAGATGTGTGATTTTCTTTGAGAAGAAAAGATGAGCTTCAATAAAATCGAAAAGATCAATCTCCGAGTTAGAAATGATTTGATTATGTAGATGCAAAATATTTATTTGATCTACATAAAGCTCGATCGCAAATGAACTATTTGCTTACATATGGAGACACAACAATATATTGACATTCAACAAACATTGGTAACCACTTCTTCAAATCATATTGATCAATGAAGTAAGTCACGGGTGTGTTTGGTTGGAATCATAATCTATCATATTCAGAAAATATGTGATTTTCCTTTGACAAAGGATATTTTAGCCACCATATGCGAAAATAATATATAACTCAATTGAATGGAGTATACAATCAAAGGAGATCAGACACAACATATTTCACCAAAAGTCTTTTTCACACGTGATCTTCAACAAAATGATGAGATAGACGTACAAAGATCCATTCAAGTGATAATCTTGTAAACTTATTCACTAAAGATTGTCAACATCAATATTTGAGAAGTTACGATACAAGATTGATATGCATTGTTTTCAAGATATCAAGTAAAGTTTTTATCGGGGGAAAAAAATGCACGTTGTACTCTTTTTCTTAACCATGGTTTTATCCCAATTGGGTTTTCTTGTAAGATTTTTAACGAGGCAACATTAAAAGCGTATTAAAAGATATGTGTACTCTTTTTCCTTCACTAGGATTTTTTCCCACATGATTTTTTTCTAGTAAGGTTTTAACGAGGCATATTATCTATGGACATTCAAGAGGGAATGTTATAAAATAATATATTGTGGATGTCCACTACACAAAATGATTACTATATTACTTCCCTCCATTATGAAGATAATCCACTACAACCTTTCACCACCATAACCTCCTCCTTATATTCATGTTTAATGTCATGTTTATGATTATTCCTTTGTATGCCTCTATGTTACCCTATATATAGAAGCATAAGAGTTCCTATTGTATACACTTTGAATATTTGATGAACACTTGAAAGAAGGGAAAAGGGTCAAAAATACCCCTCAACTTTGGTTTATTAGTTAATTATACCCTTACCGTTAAAATAAAGTTATTTTTACCCCTACCGTTAATAAATTTATCATATTTGCCCCTCTATGGACGGAAATCCCCAAATTAACAAAAATTGACCCAATTTCTTAAAAAAGTGACCCATTACACATTTAAAACCCATGTCTGACCCATCTATCTATCTTAACCCATCATTTTCATTTCACCCAAATTCAAAACTCTAAAACTACTTCTTCTTCTTCAAATTTCTCTGTGAAAATGTCTGGTCCTGAAAAGGGAGGCAAGGGAGGAGCCAAGAGGCACAAAAAGGTTCTAAAAGACATCATCCAGGCATCACTAAGCAAGCTATTCGTAGGATTTGAATAAATTTATTCTTTTCAACAGAGTCCATTTTCATCTATTCTCAACACCATTGCCAAATGTTTGAACATTAGCTAGTTGGTTCTGCATTTTGATCAACATTTGTAATTAGTTCCCTGTTAATGTTGAATTCCATCAACAAAACCATTGCTCTGACAAAATTTTATTTTCGTCTAACACATTTATAGGCTAATTGTTTTCATTTTTGTTGTGTTGTTGTAGAATCGTGGAAACACAATTGCAAATTTATCATAAAACTAGCTCTCAAAATGATATTTTTTTTAAAAAATGGATATGGAAAATGGGTTAAATTATTTTGAGTTAAAAAAAAATATGGGTCGAACATGGGTTTTATATGGGGAATGGGTCATTTTTTAAGAAATCGGGTCAATTTTAGTTGATTTGGGGATTTTCGTTCATAGAGGGACAAATATGATAAGTTTATTAACGATAGGAATAAAAATAACTTTATTTTAACGGTAAGGATATAATTAACTAATTAACCAAAGTTGAGGGATATTTTTAACCCTTTTCCCCTTGAAAGAATAATAAATGCTCTGATCTTTTGTCTCCCTAATTCTATTGCTTTACCTTCTATTTCTTATTTTATTTTGCTTTAGTCTTACAATATGTGTTCAAATGTTGTCTTTTACGATAACATTTTATTGGAAAGGCGGCCGCGTGTCACCCAAAAGATATACTCTATGCTTCTGCCGTCTACCGATTTCACAGCTATATATTCATTTCCAATACAATTTTACATAAACATTTTAGTGTTGTTCCTTCCCCAATTCACAGAGAATTGAAATTGGTGAATCTGTTATGTCTGGGAAGATTATGCATGCTGTTCAATACGACTCTTATGGCGGTGGAGCTGCTGCCTTGAAGGTATTTTCACCTTCCGCTTTGCAAAAACACCTGCTTCCCTTTTTCATTTATTCTTAGAAACCCTATTTCAATCGGCTCATTTCTCATAAGAAGAAAATTGCAGAAATAGTTGTTCGAACTCTAACCAACTTTATTGGCTGTTCGACTGTTGAATTTATCTGATGTCATGATTTTTTTTTCTTTTCATCTTATCGTAATGCTTAAGCAATGATAAAAGAAATAGGGTTAGGGTAATTGTTATTGTGGTTAATCTGTATGAAATCTCGATAACAAATGCTACTAGTATCTCTTAGATGATAGTGATCTAACTTGAGGAATTTAAGATCCAACTGTTCATTTGAATGTGTTTGTTAAGAAAGAAAGACTTTGGTCTAAAATAAGTGATATATATTTGTGTGGGTATAAATCATTTGTAAAATTGACATTTTAAAGTCAAACATTCTTTTTGGGATTCACTAATAAGTTATATAAACAAATTGGGATAGAGGGAGTAATTATTATGCTCGAATCAGTCATCTTAGTAGAAAATTTGAGTGTAGTACATATAAAATCTCTTTTGGATTTTGAGTCTTAACATAATATAACTCTTGATTCCACGAAGTAGAACTTTCAAAGACTTGTCTATGTCTGTAAAAGAGAAGAAGGCTATACAGATGGACCTTATTGCGTCTATTTAGCATACTGAAATCTATGTTTGAGTAATGATTGCAGGTATTGATTATATTATATTGTCTTATTCTCTGTAATTTGTTTTAAACACTTCCTCTAATGAGGCTGCTCTATACTCGGTAGTAGCACAGTTCTAATATATAAACCTTTTTTATCGTGTGCACGTCTTTGCTTCTTGCAGCATGTGGAAGTTCCTGTGCCAACTCCGAAGAAGGATGAGGTCTTGCTAAAACTCGAGGCTACAAGCATAAATCCTGTTGACTGGAAAATTCAGAAGGGCATGCTTCGTCCACTTCTTCCTACCAAGTTTCCTTTTATTCCTAGTAAGTTCAATCGGCAATTACATCTAGACATTTTGTTAGAATTTCCTTGCGCTGTGTCTTTACTGCTCTTTGGTTTTGGTTTTGGTTGCCTTGTGTTTCATGTTCTCAATGTTTTCTGCATCAGCCTTGTTACGAGGAACTCTGTCTAACAGTCTTAAGTATTCTCAAACACTCTATACTACCTATCAAATATCATCTCCTTTTACAAGTTAATATAGTTTTTTCTTCTTGTTTCCTTTTCTATACCCTGGGCTGATATAATATCTTTTGGATGGGACATGGGTGTTCGTATATCGAGGAACTCTTTCGTTGCTCATTTTGTCTGCCAAAAACAAAAATAGCCTAGGTACTTGGCTGCTTAGGTTATGCAAGGCTGGCATACACATCTAACCCCTATTTACTTGGGGAACTGATAGAGTTGGTAGGAAGGAATGTATAGAAGCTATTCTGCTATACTAATGTAGATTTGTTAATTGGGAAAGGACACGTCATCAGTGTAAAGTATCTGGGAGATCGAGAATGGTAACATTAAAAAGTAAAGAATTTGATTGGCAAAGGATTTGTGGCCATAAAAAATGGAATTTAATTTGCTTGTGTAGTATTTAATGAGTGAGTGGATCTGAAAAAATAAAAGGAGCTGAAGTTTGAGGCCACCATAAGATAAACTTCGCATAATAACATCAACTATTGTTAATGGTAATGTACTCGAATAGGAAGTTAACTGGCAAAGACATCAAGACGGACTGTTCATTATCTTTATGGAGTAATTTCCCTAATGCATTGTAATATGCATTTTATTCTTGTTGGTTTACTGTTCTCTAAACTGATTTTGGTTGTAACAGCTACCGACGTGGGAGGAGAGGTTGTAGAGGTAGGATCTAATGTAAAAAGCTTCAAGGCTGGTGACAAGGTTGTGGCTATGCTCAATACCCTGGTTGGTCCAATTCTTTTCATATGTCTTATTTTCGCTACATCTCTCTTACATTTTGGACCTTGGTTGAAACCAGTAAGCGAGGGACCTCTCAGAGTTTACTTTCGTTTTCTATGCATGTTGTTTTTGTTCCTTGTTCGCTGCCTGTATGGTTTAATTCTACTTAGTTTTGTTTTTGTTTACTTTTGGGGGCCAAGTCCCCTCATTCAAACCCTCCTCCCCATGGGACTACAGTAGTTTTCTAACTGACTTGAATCCTAACCGTTTGGTTGGAAGAGGAGGCACCATGGGTAGAGCAACCTGCTCATCTTAACTTTCTAATATTCCTCCTCATTAACTAAATCATTTTACTTTTTTACTTTGAATAGTCATGTGGTAATATTGTGTTCTATCGTTTATGATTGATGTATCTTCATGAGCTTTGATACAGAATGGAGGTGGATTGGCTGAATATGCGGTGGCTAATGAGAGTTTGACTGTTCCAAGACCCGCTGAAGTATCAGCTGCAGAAGGTGCAGGTCTTGTTGTTGCAGGTCTTACAGCTCTTCAGGCCCTTGTCAATCCTGCTGAGGTTAAGTTCGATGGAACTGGACCCCGGAAGAACATTCTCGTTACGGCTGCCTCGGGTGGTGTTGGTCACTATGCTGTTCAATTGGCAAAACTTGGTAACACGCATGTTACTGCCACCTGTGGAGCGCGCAACATTGATTTTGTGAAGACCTTAGGAGCAGATGAGGTTCTTGATTACAAGACCCCAGAGGGAGCAGCGCTTAAGAGTCCATCAGGCCAAAAATATGATGCAGTGATTCACTGCACAACAGGCATCCCTTGGTCTACCTTTGAGCCTAATTTAAGTTCAAGCGGAAAGGTGATTGATATAACTCCTGGAGTTAGTGCCATGTGGACCTTTGCAGTAAAGAAATTAACCTTCTCAAAGAAACAGCTGGTACCACTACTTCTAATTCCGAAGAAGGAGAACCTGGAATTGATTGTTGGGCTTGTGAAGGAAGGGAAACTTAAAACAGTAATTGACTCCAAATTTCCTCTGAGCAAGGCTGAAGATGCTTGGAGCAAGAGTATTGATGGACATGCGACCGGAAAGATTGTTGTGGAGCCATAGGGTAGTGGTCTAAAAGGCGTGTGTGCAGTTTGTCATCTGGCTTGTATCACCTATAAAAACAAAAGCTAAAAACTAAGAACAATAAGTTGTATTCTATAATTCTAAGTCCTAATAGTTATTCTAAATTTATTCCTCTTAAAAACGTCACATACACAGGCTTTCGCTTGGACTTTGCATTGACTGGATCGGACAGACAAGGGGGTTGTTATGCGAGAGGGCATTGTGAGGAGTCGAACCTCGTGTTCTAAGTTTTTCCTCTTTTTATTGCTCCTCTTAAGTAAGTTCACAAAAAGGTGCAGCGTGGGACTCATGTCATGGTCTATTCTAGAGCTATTTTTTCTCCATTTTAGTCCGATTTACTTGGCCTTATGTTGCAATCCATCATATAGGTCTTTTCTTGTTGTCATTGGTCTGAATTCACCCTTATTATGTCAATTAGTTAATCAAATCATATCATTAATGAACACAAGGATATTCACAAAAATTATACTGGAAACTAAGCTAAAATATGAATGAAGTATGGTACTTGACTAAGTAAATACACCCAAGATCAGTACCACTAATATATTTAACGGAAAAGGGTCAAAATTGCCCCTGAACTATGTGAAATAGATCACTTATACCCTTCGTTACATTTTGGGATCAAAAATACCCCCGCTGTTATCCTAAGAGACCAAAAATACCCTCAAGAGTTAACACCCCAATTTTTTAGTGACGTGGCATGCCACATAGGACTAATCCCTCCACCTAAGCGTTGCCAACTAGGATTATTACAAAAGAACTAGACCTTTAGTGGCGACAATAGTTGCCGCAAAAGCCCAAAAAATCGTCACTAAAAGTTTTTAACATTAAATTCTAATTTTCTTTTTTTTTTCATTATTTTTTTAAAAAAACGCAAATGATATCGATTAAGTAGGAGTTTGAAGACACTGTTTTATTTTTATGTTATATGAAAATGTATAAAATGTACAATGATGCATTATATAGTAGGAGATGTGAATCGAGAAGTAATTTTCATGATTTTTCGTGATAATATGGGGTGTTTTTAATATTAATATTGTAAGTTATTTATTTTAGAAAATTAGGTTGCAATCGAAAATTAATTATCATATTTTTTTTGTTGAAAAAATAGGTTTTACTATTAGTCGTCACTAAAAATCACTCATAACCTTTAGTGGCAATTTTTTGGGCTTTTGCGGCAACTATTGTCGCCACTAAAGGTCTAGTTCTTTTGTAATAATCCTAGTTGGCAACGCTTAGGTGGAGGGATTAGTCCTATGTGGCATGCCACGTCACTAAAAAATTGGGGTGTTAACTCTTGAGGGTATTTTTGGTCTCTTAGGATAACAGCGGGGGTATTTTTGATCCCAAAATGTAACGAAGGGTATAAGTGATCTATTTCACATAGTTCAGGGGCAATTTTGACCCTTTTCCGTATATTTAATTATTTTGTCTTATATTTATATTTAGAGAGTTGAAACAGAGTGTACTTTAATTTTATTTTTTGTTTTAGTTTATATGACTTGCATATTTTTAGTTATTTAAAAAAAAAAATGACACGTTATTATAATAGGTTAGAAAAATATTTATTAAGTTATTTTAAACCATTAAATTATAAAAAGTTCAATTTGGTATCAAGTCAAACGGTTGCGTAAGTAGTACTCCCTCCGTTTCACAAAGAATGACTTAGTTTGATTTGGCACGGAGTTTAAAAGTATAAAGAAGACTTTGAATCTTGTGGTCCTAAATTAAAGTTAGGTCAAATGTACAAAATTGCCCTTTGATATTGTGGCGTTAAACATGCCAAGTGTAAAGTTATTACATAAAAAAGGAAAGACATCAATTTTTTTGAAATATATTTAAAAAAAAATGAGGTTATTCTTTTTTAAATGAGGGAGTATTTACGTTGATGGAAAAACGGTTCACTACACTACCACTCATCTTGGATTTTTCCTTTTTAAGAGCACAGTGGTGGATAGGCGGGTGCGTGTGGCCCAATAGATACACCCCTAAAGCTACCGCCGATTCACATGTATATATTCCAATCTTATCTAGCAGCCTCGCCTGTTTCGCTCCAATTTGTGCGAGAATTGAAATTGGTGAATCTGATATGGTTATGCATGCTGTTCAATACGACTCTTATGGCAGCGGCTCCGCTGGATTGAAGGTATTTTCACATTCCGCTTTGCAAAACATTTTTTTGTTCTTTTTTTTATCTCATATCAGTAACTATGTTTCGAGTATTATTATATTTAGTTGGTCATTGCAGAGAAAGCATATTGTTATTCCTTTTTTCTGTAATTTGTTTTAAACACTTCCGCTAATGAGGCTGCGATCAGTAGTAGAAACAGTACTTCTAATATTAAAACCATTTTCTTTGGTTGTTGCAGCATGTGGAAGTTCCTGTGCCTACTCCAAAGAAGGATGAAGTCTTGGTAAAAGTGGAGGCTACAAGCATAAATCCTTTTGACTGGAAAATTCAGAAGGGCATGCTTCGTCCACTTCTTCCTCCCAAGTTTCCTTTTATTCCTAGTAAGTTCAATCATCTACACATTTTGTTACAATTCCCTTGCACCTCTGTTTTTAGTGCTTAATGTTTTTGGTTGCAGTTGCCTTGTGTTTCATGTTTTTCAAATCACCCATCTCTGTCGAAGTATTCTCTCTCAAACACTATACTACCTATCAAAAATCATCTCCTTTGACTAGTTAATGTATTTTTCTTCTTGTTTCCTTTTCTAGACCCTAGGCTCATATGATAGATAATTTCTTTTAAGTGGCACATGGATATTCCTATATCGAGAAACTCTTTCATTGCCCCTTTTGTCTGGCAAAAAAAAAAAATGAAAATAGCCTAGGTACTTGCCTAATAGGTTATGCAAGGCTGACATACACATCTAGAATCTCTATAATTCAGGGAACTGATAGAGTTGGTTAAAAGGATATATATATATATATATATGTAGAAACTATTCTGCTATACTAATATAAATTTGTAAACTGAAACAAAAAAATAAAGGAACTCAAGTTTGAGGCATCAGTAAGAACCAGCAAGATCAACTTCGCTTAATAACATCAATTGTTGTTAATGGTAATGTACTCGAATAGGAAATTAAAAGGAGAAGACATCAAGACAGCCTGGCCATTGTCTTTAATTTTATGGAGCAATTGCCTAAATGCATTGTAATATGCATTTTATTCGTGTTGGTTTATGGTTCTAAACTGACTTTTGGTTGTAACAGCTATCGACGTGGGAGGAGAGGTTGTAGAGGTAGGATCTAATGTAAAAAGTTTCAAGGCTGGTGACAAGGTTGTGGCTATGCTCAATGCCCTGGTTGGTCCAATTCTTTTCAAATGTTTTCCTTTCGCTACATCTCTCTTACATTTTGGAACTTGGTTGAAACTTAGTAGGTGAGGGACCTGCTCAGGGTTTACATTAGTCTTCTATGGATGTTGTTTTTGTTTCTGATCACTGCCAAGTCTCCTCATTGAAAATTCAAATCATCCTCCCCATGGGACTACACTACTGACTTGAATCCTAACAGTTTGGTTGGAAGTGGAGGCACCATGGCTAGAGCAATCTGCTCACTCATCTTAACTTTGTAGTATTCCTCCTCATTAGCTAAATCATTTTACTTTGAATAGTCATGTTGTAATATTGTGTTCTATCGTTTATGATTGATGGATCTTTCATGAGCTTTGATACAGAATGGAGGTGGATTGGCTGAATATGCGGTGGCTAATGAGAGTTTGACTGTTCCAAGACCCACCGAAGTATCAGCTGCAGAAGGTGCAGGTCTTATTGTTGCAGGTCTTATAGCTCTTCAGGCCCTTGTCAATCCGCTGAGGTTAAGCTCAATGGAACTGGACCCCGAAAGAACATTCTAGTTACGGCTGCCTCAGGTGGTGCCGGTCACTATGCTCTTCAATTGGCAAAACTTGGTAACACTCATGTTACTGCCACATGTGGAGCGCGCAACATTTATTTTGTGAAGAGCTTAGGAGCAGATGAGGTTCTTGATTACAAGACCCCAGAGGGAGCAGCTCTTAAGAGTCCGTCATGCCAAAAATATGATGCAGTGATTCACTGCACAACAGGCATCCCTTGGTCTACCTTTGAGCCTAATTTAAGTTCAAGCGGAAAGGTGATAGATATAACTCCTGGAGTCAGCGCCATGTGGACCTTTGCGGTAAAGAAATTGACCTTCTCAAAGAAACAGTTGGTACCACTGGTTTTAATTCTGAAGAAGGAGAACCTGGAATTGATTGTTGGGCTTGTGAAGGAAGGGAAACTTAAAACAGTAATTGACTCTAAATTTCCTCTGAGCAAGGCTGAAGATGCTTGGAGCAAGAGTATTGATGGACATACCACCGGAAAGATTATTGTGGAGCCATAGAGCAGTGTTCTCCCAAATTATGTAATAAAATATTTGTGAGGCTTGTGCAGTATGACCAATTAAATATATTCAACTGTAACAACTTTTATTTGCCTCTTATGTAGCATCTTACATGATAATTACATTTACTATGTGGCATTTACCTGTATTACTAAGTATATGTGCATACTTATCTAATTTTATATAAATTTAAATATTTATTTGTACACACATAAAGTAAAATAACATAGTTATCAATTAAAGTCAACTTAAAATGTATATGTATTATGTTTTTACCTTTCACAATGCTAACTGATGAATGAAAATTGACATTTTCTTAATGACTGGTGGATTTCTAATCAACTATCGCCCAAAATTATTACTATCAAAGACTATCGTCAAAATCGATGACTACTTTACACCGGTAACTTGTCCAATCATACTTGCAGAAATAATTAGTCAACGAAAACATAATCTGAAACAAGTTGGGGTGAGTCTTATGATTTATCTAGAACTATATAATTTATTCAGCCCTCAAATCGAATTAATTGACTTCCGAATGTGAACAATAATTGAATGATTACTTTAAAAAGGTCAGATTAGGTGTTGATGATAGAGTTTAGTGAAGAATGAAGCTTTTGAAAAAGAAAATGCTAGACACTTCAAAAGGTCAACAAAATTCAGTTAAGAATTAAAAGGATAACATTGTAATGCTCAAATTAACTTCATTATATCAAGTCAAATAAAGCAAGACTCAAACTTTCACGCGCCTTGTAAGGCACACCGTTGTCAGCGTCTTGTAAGATGCACATTACAAGGCACATAAAAGTTGTACCTTCCCTTTTGAATATGAACTACTATTGTTTTAATATGAAATCTAAATCAAATACATTAGTTATTCAGAAATCGTAAATTTCATCTTCTTCATCAATTTCTTCTTTTGAATCTTCAATCCTCGATGTTTTTTTGGAAATGGTCAATATCATAGTATTGTTAAGGCCTTCGGTTTCATGGATCTCTACAACCAAATACGAAAATTATAGAATGAAATACGTTATACCTTTTAATTTAAAATAATAAATTGTGTTCTCAGCTTTTAAAACCGATATATATATATATATATATATATATATATATATATCATGAATAATGATGCATGTATCTCAAGGACGAATATATTCGAAACTATAAGATACAAAAGAAGGAATTTATGAAAAAAAGAAGTTTACAATATTCAGATACATGAAAGTGGTGAAAATCACAATATTGTTGAGGCATTCGGGTTCATGGATCTCTGAGATCGAATACGAAAATTATAGAAGGAAAATAAGCTACACCCTTTAATTCAAAGTAATAAACTGTGTATCTCGACTTTCATAACCGATAAATACAATATCTCAAAAGTAATGATACATGTATCTCAAGGACAAAATATTCGAAACTTTAAGATACAAAAAAAGAAATTGATAAAGAATATGAAGTTTACATTACTCAAATACATGAAAGTGATTAAAATCGAGATACATTAGAATATGAATGACAAAAATGAACAAAATGTAAATGACTATCTTGAAAGGAGTGAGTATGGTAATTTCTGAAACAGTATCATTTGACATTCATTGTTTCTGTCATAGTTCTCAATTCCTGAGAGATTTCTGAAAATGGTGGCCTCTCAGCAGGATCAGGGCCCCAACAACGCTCCATTAGCACTTTCCATTCAGATCACATCATGGGGAGTATCAAGAAGTAGTTAAGAATTTAGAACATGCAAAAATGTATTGAGTTGGTCAAAGAAGAAATGTAAAAGGTGAATGAATATGTGTGAGTTACATAGGGGTGGGAGTTAGATACATACGGGTAATAGGATTGGGGAGGGAAACGACTGGTGTGATTTGAGAGAGAAAATTTTGAATAGTTAGTATCCCATTAATTAAGAAGATTAAACTTTAAGATAATTATTCATTGTCATATTTAAGAGATTTGTGTATCTAGTTTAATTTTTTAAAATATATGAGTAATTATTAAAAAATGGTATTACGTGTAAAAAAAAATCAAACTAGAGGTAAAATATGTGTATATGATAGTGAAGAATGTCTTATTAGGTAGTTTTTTCTTAAAATAAATTCTAAAATTATTTTTTAAAAATTATATCTCATTCTCTAGACCTTATATAGACTCGATCCAAGTTAAAAAAAATATCACTCCTCTTTTACTCTATCATAACAGATTTGAGTCGAATTTGAATAAAATAGTACTTGATTTTTTTTAGTCATGTCAAACAAAAGTAAAAAAATAAGTCAAGCAACATTTTATAGTCACGGGATATTTTTGAAATTAAGAACTAATTTCTTTTTAATTCAATTTGTTAACAAAAATGTAAATATAAACATGAAATTATGCATTCACCATGTGTAGAAAATATATATTTAAACCATACTCCATTTGTTAGAGAATAAAAATATTTACTTCAATTTTTTAACCATAACAAAATTAAGAATACAAGCCCCTTTTCCCTTAAAAATGAAATAAAAGTTATTGTCTAGAAACAACAATTATTGAAAATATGAGATAGGGTCATTTTTGTATCATATGCTTACATAAAGGTTGTGAAGCCACTTTTTTTCGTGAATGTACACAATGGAGTTGTATAAAGGTTATTTACTTTACCCAATTACATCACTTCATTTAGATGAGACTTATAGAATATACCCCTCTGTCAAAAAGCAGGCATATTGACAAATGACAAAGAGGAGGCATCTTATTAATACATTTATTAGACAGTATTAGATATTAGGTACCCACGTAAGCGCCGATCCAATGTATGTTAGTTTTATCTCAATTTATGTGACACAAATGAAATTTGAAGAGTCAACTAAATTTTTTTTGTATGTTTTCTTTTAAAAAAATATTTTAAATTGTTAATTTATAGTGATTTATAGTACATTTTAATTCATTTTCAAATAATCTATGTTAGTCCTCTATTCCTGTTAGACCCGTAAACTACTTGATCTAACTACGCGCAGGCACGACAAGGATTTGTGCATTGGTCTTGGCATGCATGGGGGCAAAACAGTGCAACAAAGTTTCAAGGTGCTTGGGTGTTTACAAGGCATCTTGGACGTACAAGGCTTACGTGTGGGCAGATTCATCGGCAAGACAAGGCGGAGTGTTGGCTTGACAAGACAAGGCTGTGGACTTGATGTTGGCAAGACAAGAGCTGAAATAAAACTAAGTGTTGGAAGCATGCTAAAATATTCTAAGTGTTGGAAGCAGGCTGAAATAATTCTAAGTGTTGGAATAAGCTGAAATATTCTAAGCGTTGGAATAAGCTAAAAATATTCTAAGTGTTAGAATGACTGATTTCGGTTATGCTTTAGAATGTATTTTGAATTCGAAATAATTTTATCTGTTAGAATATTTAGTGCTGGACTTAGTTTGAATTCTGTGAGGACAAGTGTTAAACACATTTCAAATGTAACCGCCGATGTAACTGTTGTAACTGCCTTGTGCAAAAAATTTTAGAAGGGATGGAAATTCGTCTAAGGCTGGGAGAGAACGAATCTGGACTTAGATTAATAATTGAAGCCTTATCCTTTATTGATTTGTTATTATTAAAAGGTTGGGAAGAGTTCCCGTACGTTGGCTGTGTTGTTACGCTTATTGTTGCCTAAATAAAACTAAGTAAAGAATTTTTATACTTAGTCAAATTCGTGTGAGTGTAAGACTGAAGTTTACAAAGAGTGGTAGACTGCCTGAGAGTGGTGTTAGATAAAAAAAATTGACCCTCTTTCAATTGGTATCAGAGCCGGTTGAACGATGGTGATGAATGCAAAACTTCGGGAAATAGTGCGCAGGGTTGAAGCCTTCCTTGGGATTACTGATGAGGTAATGGAGGACCCAACGATGGTTGATCTTCTGACGCAGATTTTCAATTTGAGACTGAAAACTGACAAGATTAGAAGTGACGCTGGTGTGTTCCAAGGATTTGTTGACAAACACATGACTGAAACTTTGAATTTTCGTGAGGCTATGAAGGTACAATTGGAAGCACTGCATAAAGATAATGAAAATCTTCGTGCAGAGATCGTCGTGCTATGTCGGGCTGTGGCAGCGTTAAGTTCAAATTGTGGAGAATTGTCTAAGCTTAAAATTCCGGAACCTAAAGCCTTTGGTGGTGCAAGGAGTGCTAAAGAATTGAAAAACTTCATCTGGGATATGGAACAATACTTTACTGCTGCAAGGGTGCCTGAAACTGACAAGTTAAACATTACCACAATGTATTTGATAGGTGATGCTAAACTTTGATGGAGAACTCGAAATGCAAATAATGTAAGTGTTGGACGACCCAGAATTGAAACGTGGGATAAATTAATGAAAGAAATGCGTGACCAATTCCTTTCTAGCAACGCCTCTTGGCTTGCAAGGGACAATTTAAAGAGATTGAGGCAGACGGGTTCGGTGAGGGAAAACATTAAAGAATTTACCTCTGTGATGTTAGACATCCAAAATATGTCTGATGAGGATAAATTACATAATTTTATTTCGGGTATGCAAGGTTGGACTCAAAACGAACTTCGAAGGCAGAATGTCAAGGATTTACCAGGGGCAATTGCTGCTGCTGATTCGTTAGTAGATTTCAGGACGACTCGACCAACTACTGATGTGTCTTCTACTTCGAAATCCAAGAAAAAGGGTGAGAAGAAAGGGGACTCGAAAAGGGAGAATCGTAAATACTATGCTAATGATAAGGGGAAAGCACCTATGAAGGAAGGAAGGAAATAAAGAAAACAAGCCAAAGAACATTGATGGCAATTTGAAAGGCTGTTGGACTTGTGGTGGTCCTCATTTGGCTAAGTCTTATCTAAAGAGGGAAAGAGTGAATGCTTTGCTTGCCAAAGGTGAATCAGGATGAAGAAGGAGAGGAAGTCGTGGCTGCTATGGCCAATCCGTTAGGTTTGTCTTTCAATCATATTACATTGGTTAATAATGTTGAGGGGACGTCTAAGACTTCAAATCCACATGTTTCATTAATTCATTTGGAAATGAAGATAAAAGAAAAATGTGTGATGGCTATGGTTGATACGGGGGTTACTCATACATTATTGATGTTAATAGTGCTGCAAAAGTGGGGCTTAAGTTAACTAAAAGTCCCTCCTATGTCAAAACAGTGAATGCGAAGGCACAAGACATTGTGGGCATAGCTTATGGAATGTCTATGTCGACTGGAAATTGGGTAGGAAAACATAACTTGATGGTGATGCCTGAGAAAATTCCAGTTTGTTCCTTTTTCACATTTAGATGGGACAATGATTATGAATGAGGATAACGTCGGGTTTGTGAAGGGTGTTCATCCGTTTGGTAAAGTCAGTAATGTTGCAAAGAAGAAGGATAGAGGAATGATGTTGTCTGCTATGTCAATTGACAAAGAGCTGAAGAAGGGTAATGAAACTATAGTTGCTGCTTTAGTCGAATTGAAACCTGATGTAACAGTAGAGGTGCCTGATTGTGTGGCCGAATTGTTGAATAAGTTTGCTGATGTGATGCCGCCTGAATTTCCAAAGTCTTTACCGCCAAGGACGGATATTGATCATAAAATTGAGTTTCTGCCAGGTACGGTTGCTCCTGCACAGGCTCCTTATCATATGGCTCCTAAGGAATTGGCTGAATTGCGGAAAAAGTTAAACAATTTGTTGGATGCTAGTCTGATTCAACCATCTAAGGCTCCGTATGGTGCTCCTATTTTGTTCCAACAGAAAAAGGATGGGGCAATGAGAATGTGTAGATTACAGGATGCTGAACAAGGAAACTGTGAAGAATAAGTATCCGGTTCCGTTGGTGCAGGATTTGATGGACAAGTTGAGCAAGGCATGCTGGTTCACGAAACTTGATCTTAGGGCAGGCTACTGATGTACCGTGGTTATACGGTACTTTCAATAATTTTCTTTAAGTTTAGTGTGTGTCTAAGGCCTTTTTGTATTGCTTTTAATGTAATTTTCTCTTTGCTTTCAGGAAATCTGTCCAGAAGGAGAACGTGAGAGTTTTGTGCTGAAAGTTGCAGAGGTGACAACCTACGGAGCCATCGACGGTCCGTCGTGACCTCGACGGTCCGTAGGTGGCCACCGTCATAATAAGAAGAAGGCTGACAAAGGAAGTTGGGGAATTCTGACCAAGTGTGGGACTACGGAGGCTCTCGACAGACCGTCATAGCCACGACGGACCGTCTTGCACATCCGTCAACGTTAACAGAAAGTAGCCCCAGTACCCATCTTCAGAAGATTCTAAGTATGGAACGACGGAGGGCCTCGACGGTCCGTCACTCCAGTCGTCGACTGCGACGCGTTTTTTGGACAGATTTTCCTTAAATAGATTTCCCTCTTTTGTTAGGATTATAGTATTATAAATACTTGTAAACACCTCATTTTTGGGGTTAGACTTTTAGATATTTTTTAGTTTTATTATTCTAAGTATTGAATTTTGGGATTTTGGAAATTACTTTATTTTCTGGAATCGTTTGTTGCAAGTTTTTGATTAATTCAAGTAATTTTCTGGATTATCTTCAATCTAATCAAAGTAAGTGCATGAATTCTTATCTAATTAATATGAATTGTGTGACTATTAACATGGGTAACTAAACTCCATAACTAGGGTTGTGGGAACCATGGGTAAATAACAAGGTAAAATCTAACTAAAATAACAATTCTCGAATAATGTCTTGCATGTATTAATAATTCTTTCGTTTAAAAGTCTTTTTAACGGTGGCCAACGTTAGAACTCGTCTTATTGCTACTTGCCGGACCAAGGAGGTAGATAATAAGAAAAGAATTATCAACGTAAATTTAGTATATACTATCTAATAAGCTAGTGTTGGTTGGTGCGAAGTAACAACTAAGCCAAATATCGATTATGATGCTTAATATGAGGTAAAGGTAAGGCTTAGTAAAGCATACACACGTAGCCGGACCAAGGTGCGGAGTGAAATTTCCTAGTTGCCTGACCAAGGAATTAGGGATACATAACTTACCACTTTGCATGCAAGATATTAGGAAAGGTTTGTTATAGCTAGAATTACCGAGTTATGAACCTATGGGGAACACTTAAGCCCTAGTTACTTTCATTACTTGATAAAAATTAAATCTTTGAACGTGTCACTTGTTTACGTAGAATTAGCTAATTACATTTGTATTCAAAACCCCCTTTTTGTTATTTGTTTTCGGAAAAGACTTGACTAAATAAAAGTAATAGTAGGTTAAAGTTAAGTCTAAATCATTTTCCTCGTGGGATCGACCTCAACCTCATAGTTGGGTTCTTTACTTGATACGACCGCTTATACTTCTTTTCGAGAAGTAAATTTGAGCGTATCAAATTTTGGCGCCGCTGCCGGGAAAAGTGGCTTTTAGATTAACTTTAAGCTTATTACCGAAGTTTAGTCAATATTTTCCTAATTTTACTTTTTCTTGTTATTTTTGTCTCTTGCAGATTTAACTTCCGTGTATGCCAAGTACGCGGAGTAGAGGAGAATCCATAATCGCACCCGACCCTGAACTGGAGCGTACACTGCGCAGAATAAACCGAAATCTGGGTATTCTCAATGATGGTCACAACCAGGACCTTCCACCACCGGTTGATGCTCATGCTCAATTATTACCTGAAAATCGTGGGAAAGGTGAAATACGGAGGCAACCTCCCGCTCCACGCCCTCAAGAGTATTATAGGGGATATGATAACATTACCCACTCTGACGGGCCACTTGTCTTGCCTCCCCTACCACATAACCATACTTTCGTGGTAACTAGTAGTCTGATGCAAATGCTCACCGCTAGAGGTTTATTTTCTGAGCTACCTTCTGAGGATCCACATGCTCACATCGCCAAAGTGAGGTCGGTGTGTAAAAGTTGTGTAGGGAGGCCTGATTTGAATATGGACGTAATTGGGTTGAGAGTGTTTCCTCTCTCACTGCGGGAGAGGCTGCTATATGGTTTACAGAACTCCCCTATAACTCAATCTACACTTAGAATCAATTGAGGGATGTGTTCTTAGCACGTTACTACCCGGTATCTAAGAAGCTAAACCACAAAGATAGGGTGAACAACTTTGTGGCACTACCGGAAGAATCAGTCATTAGTTCTTGGGACAGATTCACTTCGTTCTTGAGAAGTGTCCCCAATCACCGCATCGATGATGAGTCACTGAAACAGTACTTCTATCGGGGA
This sequence comes from Solanum sitiens, assembly GCA_016801875.1. Taxonomy (NCBI): domain Eukaryota; kingdom Viridiplantae; phylum Streptophyta; class Magnoliopsida; order Solanales; family Solanaceae; genus Solanum; species Solanum sitiens. The sequence continues at coordinate 21,810 of JABWTJ010000012.1, read as the reverse complement.
CAAGATGATAATAATAAAACAGTATTGGATACGATAGCGGGTGGTTCTTATGGGGAGTGTCCTTATGCTGAGATTGCTGAGAAATTAGAGAAAATCTCTCGAAATAATAAAGCTTGGAGCACTAGGAAGTCAGATACTGGGAGAAACACTTTAGCAGTACAATCCGCAAACAACCCAGCCACATATGAGATTCGTGAGGAAATGGCTCAAATGAGAATTGAGCTTGGGTTGGTGTTGAAACATGTCACTGGGGGTGTAGAAAAGGTAAATGCGGTGAACTACTTGTCTAAACCACCGCCGCCGACTGATGAGTATTACTATGAAGAGGACTCTTATGCGGTAAATGAGCAGACGGGGGGTTTCCGACCAAATGCCCAAGGCTCCAATCAGGAGAATTGGCGCCAAGGTCAAGGAAACCAAGGTCGGAACTATTGTAATTACAACCGAGAGGGTCATTATGTCCGAGATGGGAATTATAACCGCGATAACAACTTCAACCGGGGTAACTATGGTAACAGAAATGATAGGAGTGGGCCCTATGTTCCACCTTAAAATCGTGAAGTTACTCCTAGGGATGGTGAAGGTAGTATGGCGCGAGTTGAGGATATGTTGCAGAAAATGATAAGGAGGTTCAATGCTAGTGATGAGCACACTAAAAAGAGTTGAGGAGTGACTTAGCGAGTATTGGGCAGAAAGTTGATACACATGCAATCTCGATCAAGCATCTTGAGTTGCAACTGGCCCAATTGTCTTCGACTGTGAACCCACGTCAACCGGGCACTCTTCCTAGCAACACTGTCCAAACTCCGAAAAAATAATGGACATTGTATGGCAATCACAACTCGAGGTGGTAAGCAAACCATTGATCCACCAATGCCGTCTGGTGTTGAAAAGGTGATAAGAGGAGATGATGAGGTAGTGGAGGTTAGTGGTGAGTTAGGAGATAAAACAGAGAAAGAAGCTGAGGTACCCCAAAAGGTGACCCCCATGCCTAGACCACCACCTCCATTCCCACAAAGGTTAGTGAAAAAGACCGAGGATGGTAAATACCGGCGTTTTATCAATATATTGAAACAGCTTTCCATCAATGTCCCTTTGATAGAAGCTCTTGAACAAATGCCCGGTTATGCCAAGTTCATGAAAGATATGGTTACCAAGAAAAGATCGGTCAGTTTCGAGGATGATGATAGAATGCAACATTATAGTGTTATTGCTACAAGGTCTCTAGTGCAATAGAAAGAAGATCCGGGTGCCTTCACTATTCCATGTACAATCGGGTTATTACACTTTGCGAAAGCATTATGTGATCTTGGGGCAAGCAATAAATCTCATGCCTCTCTCTATTTACAAGAAGTTGGGTTTGGGTGACCCAAAGCCCACTGCGATGCGGCTACTGATGGCCGATCGAACGGTGAAGAGGCCTATTGGGATACTCCACGATGTGTTAGTAAAGGTGGAGTCATTCATATTTCCGGCCGATTTTGTGATTCTTGATTGTGAGGTCAATTTTGAGGTGCCTATTATCCTTGGGAGGCCATTTCTTGCGACGGGTAGAGCCTTGGTTGATATGGAGAAAGGGCAGATGAAATTTTGGTTGAACAATGAAGAAGTGACTTTCAACATTTGTAAATCCATGAGGCAGAGTGGTGAGCTCCAATCGGTATCTGCCATATCTTACAGGGTTGAAAAGTCATCTGAGGTACAAATAGAAGAACGTCTGGGTGTAGAAGCACTAGCGGCAGTGATCATGAATTTTGATAGCGATTGCATTGAAGAGTATGGTCATTGGTCGCGGCACTTGATCGAGGCGATGTTCGGTTTAAACCAAAGAAGTTTGAGTTAGATATGAAGAATCGCGAGTCTCCACCCGCGAAACCATCTATAGAGGAGGCTCCAAAATTAGAACTTAAGGCTCTACTGATACGCTCAAACTTACTTCTCAAATAAGAAGTAAAGCGGTCGTATCAAGTAAAGAACCCAACTAATGAGGTTGGGATCGATCCCACAGGGAAAATAGTTCAGACTTAACTTTATTTTATTATTACTATTATTTAGCCAACTGTTTTCCAATAAACCAAAAGACAAAAAGGGGGGTTTTATTTCTAAATTAATGAAAATAATTAACTAAATAAGAATGAACAACTAACAGTTTTAACTTTCGGAGTTTTAATCAAATTGTAAAATTAACTAGGGCTTTAGTGTTCCCCAAAGGTTCCTAACTTGGTAAATCTAACTATAACATCTCTATCCTGATATCTTGCATGTAAAGTGATAAGTTATGTATCTCTAAATCCTTGGTCCGGCATCTAGAGAATTTCACTCCGCACCTTGGTCCGGCTACGTGTGTTGCTATACTAACCCTTATCTTTACCTCATATTAAACATCGTATTCGGTATTTGACTAAGCTATTAACTCGTACCAACCAATACTAGTCTATTAGATAGTCTACACTAAATCTATGTTGATAATTCTTTTCCTATTATCTACCTCCTTGGTCCGGCAAGTAGCATTAAGGCGAGTTCTAACGTTGGCCACCGTTAAAAAGAATTCTAAACGAAAGAATTATCAATACATGCAAGACACCACTCTAGAAATTGTTATTGAAGTTAGATTTCTACCTTGTTATTCACCCATGGTTCCCACAACCCTAGCTATGAGGTTTAGTTACCCATGTTCGTAATTACACAATTCATATCGTTAATGGAAAAGTTCATGCACTTACTTTTATGAAAACGAATAATTTCCCAGAATTCAACTTGATTAATCACCGAAATCCACAACAATCAATTCCCGGAAAATATCTTAATTTCCAAAATCAAGAGTTTACTAATATAATCGAAGAACTATAAACTAAAAATTATCCAGAAAGTCTAACCTCAAAAACGAGGTTTTTCCAACTATTTATAAGAAAAATAAAAACCTAATCAAATAAGGATTCTATTTACTAAAAATCTGTCCAAACGCGTCTGGGTCGACGGACCACGTGACGGACCGTCATGGACACGACGGACCGTCATAGCCTCCGTCGTCCCATACTTCACATCTTCTCACGTTGCTTTCTTCATTCCCCCCCGACGGACATGTATGACGGACCGTCGCAAGCATGACGGCCCGTCGAGGGTCTTCGTTCCAATACACTCGAACTTTGGAATTTTGGGTACTGGGATTACTCTCTGATAATTACGACGAACATGCAGGACGGACCGTCGTATATGTGACGGTCCGTCACGAACTTCCGTAATCCCACACTTGGTCAGACTTCCCCAAATTTCCTTCAGCAACTTCTTCCTTCACTACGATGCCACCTACGGACCGTCACAGCCGCGACGGACCGTCATAGGCTCCGTAGGTGGTCTCTTCTGCAATTCTTTCTCAAAAACTCCCGCGTTCTTCCTTAGACAGATTTTCTGCAAACAAAGATAAACTTATATCAAAATCAACACAAAAAGGCTCTCGACACACACTAAACTTAAGGAAAAAGTATTAGAAATACCGTGAAACCACGGTACATCAACACCCTCAACTTAAATTCGTTGTTTGTCCTCAAGCGACGCACTATGACTCACTACAAATTCTTTGTACAAAAGTATCCATATTTTAATTTCCGCAATCATTTGGCTATCAACCTCGATTATTCTCATTATGTTCATGCATGGTCTCACTATTAGGCATTGATTTGTGTAGAATCAAACCATAACCCAGATTTACTACGCAATGATGCCTATCCTCTTCAATTTCTCACCGAGATGCTAATATTTCTGGTATTACAACTCCTGTCCTTACTTCAAATAACATCCTCATTTTTCACACAATGATTTTAGTTTGAGTATAAGGATCACGTTTCGACACTCACTCTCAGAACAAATTCACCACTCATTTATACATATTGCCATAGGCTTGCCCTTATTTTCACTACTTCAAATTCCTCATACGCACTTAGGATCACAATAGGACTTTTTTAGATTGTAACATAGGCTCAGGGTCAGGTAGGGTGTATTTAGATATACTTTAGTGACTTGTTGCCCTCCTTGACATATCATTCTTATTTCGCCCTATTACTCAATTTTCTTTTCACTTTGCTGTTTTCCCTTTCTTATCCTTATGTGTAAGTGACTTTTCTCTTTTCTTGTGTTTATTTTGCTTTTGGTTATTATTAATTTTTTTTTTTTTTTAGTCACTTCTGTTTTATTCTTTCTTTCTCTTCATTCTTTCAACCCCACTTTCCGTGGTTTTCCTTATAGCAGCCACCCTCAACTCATGATTTTGCCATGAGTCAAGGTTCACAATACCCATGGTTGGGTCAGGGCCAAAACAAGGTTGCTTTCTGCATTAGCCACCCTCAACTTATGCTTTTGGCATAAGCTGAGGTGCACATGTCCTAGGAGGGACCAGGGCCAACACATTGCTCCCAGAGAAGATCATTTGGGGTAAAAAAAAATCTAGTTTAGGCTCAATTCATTTGGATCAAAAAGGGATTAACTTCATTTGGTTTTCTGTTATTTTTTTAGGCTCAAGATTGACTATTTCGAACAAGGGCCTATGATCCTTTCCTAAGTGATTGTTTTGACTCACTTTCAGTAGGACTAACCAGGCAAGTTCTAGCTCAGTATTAATGGTGGTCATTCGACTTTACCTCACACTCACATGACATTCCTTGCATTCCCAGAGTATTAGACACCTAGTTCAAATCTTAGATTCAGGATCATGCAGAAGTGTATCCTTGTTTCATGTTTCAAACCACACAATTATCACTTACTATGCCTAGTCATGCAAATGATTATCGAGATATCATATTTATATTAGCCATCATGCTTCAGATTTATACTGTGTACATAAGATATGACATGCCGGTTCAACAGTAAAAGTAATCAGTCTTTTGGGGAAAAAGAACACAGGCAAGAAAACCCCAAAAGAGGATCGTGAACTTGGGCTACTCAGAATTCACCCAAGTGTTCACTTTCCATTTACCCCACCCCCTACAAAAAAAATATGCAATTGTCCCCAATGCATAGAAAAGTTAAACTACGTAAAAGGGTAAGTGAAGCAAACCTGAGGCGCTAAGCGCCGGTGATCAGCAAGCTGGTGGGTCCGGTTCCCCGGAACCTGCTCCCTGCGTAGTCTGGACATCCTCAGTAATGTCCGCAGCATCCACAGCACCATCAGTAGCGCCTCCCACAGAATCTACAATTTTGGAGCTAGACGCCCCGGCAGCTACTTCTACAGCCCTCAACCTACGGGCCTCCTCATCGGCAATCGAGGCTCTCCTCGCAGATTCCATCTCACGGCGCTCCTTCTTCCTTGCCCTAGCCTCATCCTCCTCTCGACCCCTGCGTCTCTTGACATGCTCTTGTGGGGGAGGTGGTGGAACATCAGAAGTGGTAAACAGGGCGGCCATCACGGTGTCATCGGCAGGCTCCGCAGAAGGGGCCTCAGACTCAGGCACCCTCGCCTCTAAAATCATATCAAGATCCGCCCGCAGACTCTCAACCGCAGCCTGGAGAGTCGACATGTCCACCGGAGGGGCTGGTCGGGCTAGTACTCGTAATTCAAATGCGTCTAAGCGCTGGTGTACCCCGGCGATCTGCCTCTCTGTATGCTGTATCATCTTGCGCTCCATGCGCTCCTCTGCCTCAGCAATAGTCTTCTGCATCCACGGCTGAATGTGATGCAGAAGAGTAGCCATCTGTGCCTCAAGTTTCTGAACCCGAGCTAGTGGGACCAGAGTGGCAGAAGGAGCCCAGCGAGAGGAGCTCGGGGCAGTGCTACTACCCGGGATAGACTCGACCGGAGTAGTGTCAGTGTGTGCAGAAGCAGCACGGGAAGCATCATGAGCATGCTCTACGGTGTCGGCCAGGTTCTCACCAAATGGGGCCACCTCTGGACGGGGCCCTCTGCGTGGGGCCAACTCATTGGCCTCATCCCTGATGAGGCCGATGTCAACATTTCCTGGCGGGGTCTTGAGCTGGTCAATGTGCCAAATGGGCACACCTGCTGATCTGCACAAAGAGAAAATCATGCAAGGGAAAGGGTAAGTTGTGGTGACCTTGAAGGCCCTCTCGTGCATGACCGCTTGGAGAAGCCAAGCGAAATCGACCTCGAACCCTGCCATCATAGCAGCCATCAGCACTGCACGATCCCAGGTGACTATGTTATCCGCAGCAGTGGGGGAGAGACAATGGCGGACGATCAACCAGAGAAACTTGGCCGTAAAGGTCAAGTTGGCCTTCCTGATGGCCCCCTTCGGCTCCATCACCCAATCCGCAGCCTCTCCATCAATAGATAGGTGCAGTGCCATCCACCTCTTGGTGGTCTCTCTCAGTGAAGGCTCACGTAAGAACCGGCCCTCTTTAACAATTTGCCACCGGTAATCAAACTCGGCGGTGAGAGGTGTGCTGGTGGAGTCAGAATCCGTGCCGTACAGATATCGGCGGATGGCTGGTAGGGAGATGTCAACCTGGATGCCTCGTACTCGGACGTGCTCAAGTGGGGCCTGTTTGGCGGGGGCAGACCGCCTATCGATCTGCGAGCGAAGAGTAGCCACATAAGAGGCATAGAACTCGCGGACTAGCTCCTCACTGTAGCGACCCAAAGAACGAGCCGTCCACTCTAGCCGGTGTCTGGTGAAGAGGGTGTGAATATCTGGCATGGTGGGGAGACTTCCCGTGAGGACCCGCCTCTCCAGTGTAAGAGTCCGTGTCATGACGCCTTTGTCATTGAGAACCTTGGCGTCTAAGTATACCTTGTATTGCCCGTCAACACACCACCGGTTGGGCTGATCGGCAATCGGGGCAGGGACTCCTGTTGGTGAGCCAGGGGTGGAGTCGGTGCTGTCAGCCTCATCATCTGAAGCAGACTGTGTAGCTGTGGCAGGAGCAGAGGCGTCTGCAGACCCAGAGGCTTCCTCTGACCACGAAACTCTTAAGGAGCCAGATGCTCCTTCGTCTTGGGCAGTTGACCCAGAAGGAGTGCCGGTCAGTGTGCGCTCCTCATCAGACTGGGAGGCAGTGACTACGCCGGGCGCCACCTTCTTGGGCGTGACTCGCGGTACACGTGGAGCTCGTGCTGGAGTAGCAGTAGGGGGCACGTATTCTGGATCATGCTCATCATCAGAGCCTATCACCAATCGGGCAGACGGGGCGACAGATTTTGAACGCCCACGTGCGTAAACGCGATCTTGTTTAGGTGCCATGATAGGTAGTACCTGTAACGAATCATCATTAGTACTTGAAGGATGAAGCATGACACAAAAGAAATAAACATTTGAGACAATAATACTCAGACACTCAAACCAGTGATAACAGCTCTGAAGTAGCAGTAGGTCACGACGGACCTGGTGACGGACCGTAGTGCGTATGACGGACCGTCATGCAGTCCGTCATATAATACTTGGCAACATAAAATATCAGAGGGAAAGTCTCAGACCGATACGACGGTTAAGCAGGACGGACCGTCATGGGTATGACGGTCCGTCGCAAGTGTCCGTCAGAGGACACTTGGAAAAAGTGTTGAGACCCATAGGACAGGGGTCTCTGACCGTCACGACGGTTGTGCAGGATGGACCGTCGTGGGTGTGACGGTCTGTCACATATGTCCGTCAGTGGACACTTGGAAAAAGTATTGAGACCCATAGGACAGGGGTCTCTGACCGTCACAACGGTTATGCAGGACGGACCGTCGTGGGTGTGACGGTCAGTCGCAAGTGTCCGTCAGTGGACACTTGGAAAAAGTGTTGAGACCCATAGGACAGGGGTCTCTGACCGTCACGACGGTTGTGCAGGACGGACCGTCATGGATGACGGTCCGTCACATGTGTCCGTCAGTGGACACTTAGAAAAAGTGTTGAGACCCCTAGGACAGGGGTCTCTGACCGTCACGACGGTTGTGCAGGACGGACCGTCATGTATGACGGTCCGTCACATGTGTCCGTCAGTGGACACTTAGAAAAAGTGTTCAGACCCCTAGGACAGGGGTCTCTGACCGTCACGACGGTTGTGCAGGACGGACCGTCATGGCTACGACGGTCCGTCACATGTGTCCGTCAGTGGACACTTAGAAAAAGTGTTGAGACCCCTAGGACAGGGGTCTCTGACCGTCACGACGGTTGTGCAGGACGGACCGTCATGGCTACGACGGTCCGTCACATGTGTCCGTCAGTGGACACTTAGAAAAAGTGTTGAGACCCCTAGGACAGGGGTCTCTGACCGTCACGACGGTTGTGCAGGACGGACCGTCATGGGTATGACGGTCCGTCATCGGGTTGTCGTGCTGTGAAACAGAGACAGAACTGAGGGGTGCCAAGTTTTACCCCATGTTAGTCAGAATGACAACCCAAATTGGTAAGTTTTAAAGCCCTAATTTCTCTAGTATTGTCCAGGCAGTTTGTGGAATTACAGACCTAAGTTAGATAATATCTAGGCAAAAGCAGAAACCCATATGCATGCAATCAATAGGAAAAAACAGTAAAACAACCAAAAAAATAGTAAAGGGTAGAGTTTCAGGAATACATACCTTGGAAGAGGAGACAATAATGCACAAATGATGGCACTCAAGTTAGAAGGTTAAGAATCACTGCAGCAAATTCCGACCAAGAGGGAAAATTTTGGGATGAACAATGGGAGAAGATGGGGAATTTGGGAAGAGAGTGAAGTTGGAAGGGGAGAAAATGGAGGGAAGATTAAGTGAAAACTGATAATGAAGGGGTGGGGGGGTTTAAAACGTTTTAAACTTTTAAAATTCTGAAGCCGGGTCGGGTCGGGTAGCCGAGTAATGGCGTAACGAAACCCCGATGACGGTTCGTCGCAGTTGTGACGGTCCATCACATGATCCGTCGCCTGTGCCCTAGTTTTTCAAAATTACAAGAGATCGTACCTGGCACGACGGAGGCATGCGACGGTCCGTCACAACTGCGATGGTCCGTCGATGTATCCGTCAGTGACTGATGTAGAGTAACTTGTCTGCAGTACTTCCTGTAGATGTGCTACCTGAAAATTTACAACCCATAAATAGAAAATGCTACTGTTACTAGAAAGAGAAAAACACAAAAAACTATAAACGTGATTAGATGATAACTATTGGGTTGCCTCCCAACCAGCGCCTGATTTAACGTCGCGGCACGACTGAGGACACTTGATTACTCAGACTTCATCAAGATAATATGCCTCAACCACCTCATTCGCCGATTCCGCATGACCAATATAGATTTTGAGACGTTGTCCGTTCACCTTAAACCGCACACCTTCCTTGTTTTCCAACTCAACGGCTCCATGAGGGAATAATTTGGTGATCAAGTACGGTCCAGTCCATTTAGACTTTAGCTTGCCCGGAAACAAGCGCAATCTAGAGTTGAATAAAAGCACCGAATCCCCAATCATAAACTCTCGTTTCTCGATTTTTAGGTCATGGTACTTCTTCATCTTCTCTTTGTAGAGGGCTGAGCTTTCATAAGCCTTAAGGCGAAATTCATCGAGTTCATTTAACCCATTTAATCGTTGTTCTGCAGCTTCGTTCCAGTCCATTTTTAGCTTCTTCATAGCCCACATGGCTTTATGCTCTAATTCAACCGGAAGATGACATGCTTTCCCATATACTAGTTGGTATGGGGACATACCTATGGGAGTCTTATATGCTGTCCGGTAAGCCCAAAGAGCATCATCAAGCCTCCTTGACCAATCTGTTCTACTAGCGTTCACTGTTTTCGACAAGATCTGTTTGATTTCCCTATTTGATACTTCAACTTGCCCACTAGTTTGAGGATGGTAAGGAGTGGCCACATTATGGCGAACCCCATATTTCTCCAATAATCCCTTGAACAATTTGTTGCAAAAGTGGGATCCCCCATCACTAATAATTGCCCGTGGGGTACCAAATCGAGAAAATATATTCTTTTTCAAGAATGCAGTGACACTCTTCCCTTCATTGTTTGCGAGGGCGATAGCTTCCACCCACTTGGATACATAATCCACTGCTACTAAAATATACTTCATTCCATGAGAACTCACAAACGGACCCATAAAGTCAATACCCCAAACATCAAATAACTCAATTACAAGAATGGGATTTAGAGGGAGCTCTTGCTTTCTTGAAATGCCGCCATCTCTTTGACATCTATCACATGCTTTGGCGAACTCATGAGCATCTTGATGAATAGTTGGCCAATAGTAACCACTTTGGAAGATCTTGTGAGCAGTCCGTACACCACTATGATGTCCACCAAAGGGTGAGGAATGGCATGCCTCTAAAATACTCAACATCTCGACTTCTGGCACACAACGCCGAATAAGCCCGTCAGCACAACTCCTGTATAAGTATGGTTCATCCCAAAAGAATTTCTTCACATCGTACATGAACTTTTTCCTTTGATGAAAAGACAAGTCCGATGGAACAAGATCACTAGCTAGGTAGTTCGCAAAATCTGCAAACCACGGAATCAGGTCTTGTGAGGCAGCCAAGACATGCTCATCGGGGAACGTGTCATCAATATCAGTCTTATCCCCCAACTCTCTCATAGCTTCATCTTCTAAACGGGACAAGTGATCAGCAACTTGATTTTCGGTCCCTTTTCTATCCCTTACCTCAAAGTCAAATTCTTGCAGTAGTAATACCCAACGAATTAACCTTGGTTTTGCGTCCTTCTTCGCCATCAAATATCTCAGGGCTGAATGGTCAGTATGCACTATGACTCTAGTACCTAGCAAATAGGAGCGAAATTTTTCAAACGCAAATACTACAGCAAGGAGCTCTTGTTCAGTGACTGTATAGTTCTTCTGAGCTTCATTGAGGGCTTTACTAGCATAGTAAATGGGATGAAGGATTTTGTCCCTTCTTTGTCCCAATACCACACCAAGGGCAACCCCACTCGCATCACACATTACCTCAAATGGACTGTTCCAATCCGGAGAAATAATGATAGGTGCAGATACCAGTTTTTCTTTGAGATCGCCGAATGCTTTCAGACAGGATTCATCAAAAGAAAACTTACAATCTTTCTCCAACAGGTTGCACAATGGATGTGCAATTTTCGAGAAATCTTTGATGAATCTCCTGTAAAAACCTGCATGCCCAAGAAAGCTTCTCACACCTTTTACGGAGATAGGTGGAGGAAGTTTCTCTATCACCTCGACTTTGGCTCGATCAACTTCTATGCCTTTTTCTGAAATACGATGGCCCAAAACAATACCTTCTTTGACCATGAAGTGGCATTTTTCCCAATTGAGAACTAAATTGCAATCTTCACATCTCTTAAGAACCTCAGACAAATGGCTCAAACATTGCTCGAAAGTTTCACCAACCACTGAAAAATCATCCATAAAGACCTCAATAGTATCTTCCACCATGTCGGAGAATATAGACATCATACATCTCTGAAATGTGGCGGGTGCATTGCACAACCCAAACGGCATTCTCTTGAACGCAAAGGTCCCATATGGACAGGTAAAAGTGGTCTTCTCTTGATCTTCTGGTGCAATAGAGATCTGATTATACCCTGAATAACCATCAAGAAAACAGTACCACCCTTTTCCGGCGAGTCTATCCAACATCTGATCCATGAAGGGCATGGGAAAATGGTCCTTTTCGGTCCATGCATTTAATTTCCGATAATCCATACACACCCTCCATCCAGTCACCGGCCTCATTGGAACCAGTTCATTTTTTTCATTGGGGACCACAGTCATTCCCCCTTTCTTAGGTACACACTGAACAGGACATACCCAACTACTATCGGCGATTGGATAAATTACTCCTGCATCTAACCACTTTATGATTTCCTTCTTCACGACCTCTTGCATAGGTGGGTTTAAGCGTCTCTGGTGCTCAATACTTGGCTTATGATCGGGCATGAGTTGGATTTTATGAGAACAAATACCAGGAGGGATCCCAATAATGTCCGCAATGGTCCACCCAATAGCTCTTTTGAACCTTTTTAGCACTTTGACCAGACTCTCAACTTGTTGTTCATTTAGATCTGATGCAATGATTACCGGTAATGTGTCACCGGTTTCCTAAGAATTCATACCTTAGATGAGGTGGGAGAGCTTTTAGTTCTAGCTTTGGAGCCTCCTCAATGGATGGTTTAGCGGGTGGAGACTCGCGATTCTTCATGTCTAGCTCATATTTCTTCGGTTTAAACCGGACATTACCACGATCAAGGGCAGCAACTAATGACATATATTCTTCAATGCCTTCATTATCAAGATTCATTATCACTGCCGCCAGTGCTTCTACACCTAGTCGTTCTTCTATTTGTGTCTTGGATGATTCACCAATTTTGTAGGATATGGCAGATACCGATTGGAGCTCACCACTCTGCCGCATGGACCTACAAATGTTGAAAGTCACTTCTTCATTGTTCAACCGAAATTTCATCTGCCCTTTTTCCATATCAACTAAAGCTCTACCCGTAGCAAGGAATGGCCTCCCAAGAATAATAGGCACCTCAAAATCGACTTCACAATCAAGAATGACAAAATCTGCTGGAAATATGAACGACTCCACTTTTACTAGCACATCATGGAGTATCCCTATAGGCCTTTTTACTGTTCGATCGGCCATCAGTAGCCGCATCGCAGTGGGCTTTGGGTCACCCAAACCCAACTTCTTATAAATCGAGAGGGGCATGAGATTTATGCTTGCCCCCAGATCACATAATGCTTTCGCAAAATGTAATAACCCGATTGTACAAGGAATAGTAAATGCACCCGGATCTTCTTTCTTTTGCACTAACGACCTTGTAGCAATAGCACTACAATGCTGCATTCTGTCATCATCCTCAAAAGTGACCGATCTTTTCTTTGTAACCAAATCTTTCATAAACTTGGCATAACCGGGCATTTGTTCAAGAGCTTCTACCAAAGGAACATTGATAGAAAGTTGCTTCAACATTGTTATAAAACGCCGATATTTGCCATCTTCGGTCTTTTTCACTAATTTTTGAGGAAAGGGGGGTGGAGGTCTAGGCATGGGAGTTACCTTTTTAGGTACTTCAGCAACTTCCTCAGTGTTGTCTTCTACTTCATCACTAACCTCTACCACTTCATCATTGTCTTTCATCACCTTTTCCACAATAGACGGCATAGGTGGGTCAATAGTTTGTTTACCACCACGAGTAGTAATTGCCATGCAGTGTCCATCATTTTTTGGATTTTGGACAGTGTTGCTAGAAAGAGTGCCCCGTTGCCGTGTGTTCACAGTTGCAGATAATTGAGCCATTTGCAATTCAAGCTGCTTGATTGATATGGCATGTGTATCAACTTTCTGTCCAATACCTGCTACATCACTCCTTAACTCTTTGGTTTGCTCATCACTAGCATCGAACCTCCTCATCATCTTGTGTAACATATCCTCAACTCGCGCCATACTACCTCCACCATCCCTAGGAGCAACTTCACGATTTTGAGGAGGAACATATGGCCCACTCCTCTCATTTCTGTTACCATAGTTACCCCTGTTGAAGTTGTTGTCGCGGTTGTAATTTCCATCACGAACATAATTACCCTCGCGGTTGTAGTTACCATAGTTCCGACCTTGATTTCCTTGACCTTGACGCCAATTCTCCTGATTGGAGCCTTGGGCATTTGGTTGGAAACCCCCCGTCTGATCATTTACTGCATAAGAATCTTCCTCATAATAATATTCATCAGTTGGTGGTGGTGGTTTAGACAAGTAGTTCACTGCGTTTATCTTTTCTGCACCCCCAGTGACATGTTTTAACACTAACCCAAGCTCAGTTCTCATCTGTGCCATCTCTTCACGAATCTCATCTGTGGCTGGGTTGTGTGTGGATTGCACTGCAAAAGTATTTCTCCCAGTATCTGTCTTTCTAGTACTCCATGCTTTATTATTTCGGGAAATTTTCTCTAATTTTTCGGCAATTTCAGCATAAGGACACTCCCCATAAGAACCACCTGCTATAGTATCCAATACCGCCTTATTATTATCATCCTGTCCCCGATAGAAGTATTCTTTGAGTGACTCATCATCTATGCGGTGATTGGGGACACTTCTCAGAAATGAAGTGAACCTATCCCAAGAACTACTAACTGATTCTCCTGGTAGTGCCACAAAGTTGTTAACTCTATCTTTGTGATTTAGTTTCTTGGAGACCGGGTAGTAACGTGCTAAGAAAACGTCCCTTAATTGGTTCCAAGTGAAGATTGAGTTATAAGGAAGCTCAGTGAACCAAATGGCAGCCTCTCCCGTCAATGAAAGAGGAAATACTCTTAGCCCTATTACATCCAAATTCAAATCAGGCCTCCCTACACAGCTTTTACACACTGCCCTCACCTTAGCTATATGAGCATGTGGATCCTCGGACGGTAGTCCGGAAACAAACCTCTAGCAGTGAGCATTTGCATTAGACTACTAGTGACTACAAAGGTGTGACCTTCAGGTAGAGGGGGCAATACAAGTGGCCCATCAGAATCTGCAATATTGTCATAGCCTCTGTAGTATTCTTGAGGACGTGGTGCGGGATTTTGTCCCCTTTGTGCACCTGGATTAGGATTATCAGGTAATAATCGACCATGAGCATCAACCGGAGCTGGGTTGTTCAGGTTTGGACCAAAATTTGATACGCTCAAACTTGTGATCGTAGGGAAACAAGGGTTCTCTTCCGCTCCGTTTATTTGGCATACAAGGACGTCAAACCTAAAAAAAATCAAAAACAACAGAAAAAGTAAAATCAGGAAAATATTAACTAAATTTTAGTAATAAATTAAAGTTAATCTAAAAGCTACTTTCCCCGGCAGCGGCGCCAAAATTTGATACGCTCAAACTTACTTATCAAATAAGAAGTAAAGCGGTCGTATCAAGTAAAGAACCCAACTAATGAGGTTGGGATCGATCCCACAAGGAAAATAGTTCAGACTTAACTTTATTTTATTATTACTATTATTTAGCCAACTGTTTTCCAATAAACCAAAAGACAAAAAGGGGGGTTTTATTTCTAAATTAATGAAAATATTTAACTAAATAAGAATGAACAACTAACAATTTTAACTTTCGAAGTTTTAATCAAATTGTAAAATTAACTAGGGCTTTAGTGTTCCCCAAAGGTTCCTAACTTGGTAAATCTAACTATAACATCTCTATCCTGATATCTTGCATGTAAAGTGATAAGTTATGTATCTCTAAATCCTTGGTCCGGCATCTAGAGAATTTCACTCCGCACGTTGGTCCGGCTACGTGTGTTGCTATACTAACCCTTATCTTTACCTCATATTAAACATCGTATTCGGTATTTGACTAAGCTATTAACTCGTACCAACCAATACTAGTCTATTAGATAGTCTACACTAAATCGATGTTGATAATTCTTTTCCTATTATCTACCTCCTTGGTCCAGCAAGTAGCATTAAGGCGAGTTCTAACGTTGGCCACCGTTAAAAAGAATTCTAAACGAAAGAATTATCAATACATGCAAGACACCACTCTAGAAATTGTTATTGAAGTTAGATTTCTACCTTGTTATTCACCAATGGTTCCCACAACCCTAGCTATGAGGTTTAGTTACCCATGTTCGTAATTACACAATTCATATCGTTAATGGAAAAGTTCATGCACTTACTTTTATGAAAACGAATAATTTCCCAGAATTCAACTTGATTAATCACCGAAATCCACAACAATCAATTCCCGGAAAATATCTTAATTTCCAAAATCAAGAGTTTACTAATATAATCGAAGAACTATAAACTAAAAATTATCCAGAAAGTCTAACTTCAAAAACGAGGTTTTTCCAACTATTTATAAGAAAAAATAAAAACCTAATCAAATAAGGATTCTATTTACTAAAAATCTGTCCAAACGCGTCTGGGTCGACGGACCACGTGACGGACCGTCATGGACACGACGGACCGTCATAGCCTCCGTTGTCCCATACTTCACATCTTCTCACGTTGCTTTCTTCATTCCCCCCGACGGACAGGTATGACGGACCGTCGCGAGCATGACGGCCCGTCGAGGGTCTTCGTTCCAATACACTTGAACTTTGGAATTTTGGGTACTGGGATTACTCTCTGATAATTACGACGAACATGCAGGACGGACCGTCGTATATGTGACAGTCCGTCACGAACTTCCGTAATCCCACACGGTCAGACTTCCCCAAATTTCCTTCAGCAACTTCTTCCTTCACTACGATGCCACCTACGGACCGTCACAGCCTCGACGGACCGTCATAGGCTCCGTAGGTGGTCTCTTCTGCAATTCTTTCTCAAAAACTCCCGCGTTCTTCCTTAGACAGATTTTCTGCAAACAAAGATAAACTTATATCAAAATCAACACAAAAAGGCTCTCGACACACACTAAACTTAAGGAAAAAGTATTAGAAATACCGTGAAACCACGGTACATCAGTTGGCAAGCTCGACTTTATTCGTCATTTGAACCCCCAAATTTGCTGGAGGTCCTATAAAACTCGTCGAGGGAACTACCACTCGGCGTATCGTCGAGTGGTTTGGCGAGCACGACTCACTACACTGAAGGTGCCAGGAACGGAAATGTTTTAAAGGCCAAACGATTCAAATTTTCAAAATCCTTCATTTTTTCTCATTTAAAATTCTCTACCCTCTCACTAATTTGTTGATCTTCATTTTTATTGCTATTACCCGCATTTTTGTGTGATCTCGTGCTCTGATTTTAATTACTTCGTCGCCTAGCTTTTCAAACTCGAAATTAAATATTAAGGTTTGTTTTCCAAACCTCGTGCTTCAATTTTGTGGTTGAACTCGAATGTAATACATAAATGTGTTGTTGTTTTATTTTGGGTAATTGTTTTTATCATGTATAATGGGTTTGTTTGCCCGTACTTTGTCGAATTGTATGCCTAAATGCTCGATTCTCCTGTCTTATTTGATTGAAATCAGTTCTAAAATTTTGGGTTGCAGTTTATTTGTAAGGGTCTAGTGTGGTGAAGTCTAAGTAACCCCGAATTTTTCAAATGACATAATTTGCCCAAGGATGGAGCGTTTGACGTCATTCTAAAGGGAAAAAGTCATCAAATGACAAATTTTGGACAAATCGGGGAAAGTTTGAGTACCCCGAGGGTATGAGTCATATGGGTCTACCATTAATCCTCTTGTGATTATGATTTATTTTGTCAATATTGGGCAGATGAAAGCATATATATATATATATATATATATATATGCTTTCATCTTGATCTCATGGATGTTTTAGGTTGTGGCCCATGGTTTTGAACGAAAATGATTTTGGACTAAAATTTTAAATTATTCCACCTCTTTTGTATGTGATTGTGATTGTTCGTGTACAATTTGGAATGTCAATTGTGATCAATACCAATGACTTGGATAGTGCTCTTAATTAAAAAGAATGTAAGGCTACAATGAGGCAAAAAAAGATACATAGGGAATATGTGAACTTTTAACATCCCATTGTGAGACGTTAGTTGTCAAATGAGTCTCTTGTGATCAACATTGTACACTAGCTAGAAAGTATAGAGTCTTGTTTGATATTGGTTGGTAATGCCTTGAGTGATGAGAATACTTTGAACATTGTGTGTGACGACACCTTGAATTTTCCCTGTTTGTCCAGTTGATTGAGTGATGCAAACACTTAAAATGATCTTAGGCAATATATTTGAAGAGTGAAAACAATTTGACTATATAACTCTTTATTGGCCAACCTTGTGAGATGAGTGAATCATGCTTGGCACATTTTGAGCCTTACCCTTTTTCTTGGAAGAAACTTTAGAAATTGTGACCTCTCATTGTCCATTCACCCATAACATTCATGAAGTATTGTTTATTTGAATAGACAACTTAGGCCAAAAGCCTATGTTGGTGTCACGATCCAGGGGTACCTCCTAAACGTAACACGACGTATTTGATAGGGTCTCATACAATCCCTTAGCATATCATAAACATAAAATCGTAAAAATGATGCATAATTTAAAACTTTTTCGTTACAATCAAAGTCATTTTATATAACAAGTTGAAGACATTGTCTCATTTGACTATCTAATACAATTGAATATATAAATAGTGACACAACCCTTATAATAATTGTCAAAATGAAATACTAAAAGAAACTACTGAGTAAGATACTTGTATTCGAAGCTTGAGGGCTCACCAACTATCAAGGAGAACTAACTAATCCAAGCTTGAAACAATAGAAGACCACCTTCAAGAACCAAACCCTAAACTTGTGGAAAATATATAAATATAGGTTAGTACAAAAAAGCACTAAGTATGGTAACCATGCATAAATTAATTGAAAACATGCAAAAAGGACATTTTTGTTGAAACCAGTTATATGCTAGTTTTGAACATCATCTTGAAAGAGTTGGAGAACACAAGTCCGAAGGCAACTCATATATAGTTCACTATAGAACAAAAGATAACATCATCATCATAAGCATAAACTCCAATCATAGACATAGTGAAAATATCAATCATCATAAGACATGGTACACATACATAGTCACATATCAAGATCATCACATCATAATAGAATCTCTCTAAAGTAACCGTAAGTTATACTTGTGTCATGCATAAATAAGATCTCATAACCCTATATACACTAAGTAATGTGAACACCTAATTTTTGACTTGTTTATTTTACTCCAATAATATATAGTAATGTATTTTCTTATATTTTTGTTTGTATTTTTGGGTCGTTTGTCGTTGTTTGTATTATTATTTTTAATAGCCCAAATAACCCAATTTTGTTTGTATTGAACTGATTTAGACCAATTTTTGACGGCCCAATCAATTTTAAACCGATCCAATAGAAGTGGTCAAGATTGAATCTCAATCATTCATGATATTCTGATCCAAGGGCTATTATGGGACCCTAATAGAAATACAAAACTCCAAAAATCAATTTTTTATTTGCATGTTTATTTTTCTTCTCCTCTTTTGCTTCCACTTGCCGTCGGCCACCTCTACTGCCACCGGCGTCACCATCGTTTTTGGCCGAAAAAATCTTCAAAAATTTACCATCTTTTCCTCTCACCCTACTCTACACAAATTGACAAACCATTCATCCTTATCCATAGCCAAACTCCGTAGATCTAAGAAATTTCAAATATGAATCTTCACTTTTTTCCTTAGACTTACGAAGTTCCGGTCATCCCCATCCCATATCATTTACATATATGTGTAGATCTCTGCAAGGGCTATCTATTGATATAAATTTTATGCCCAAAATCTGTCAAAAGCTTTTTCGGCGACCGCCATTCACCCGAAAATTTATGTCAATCTTTTTCCCCTTAAACCTTTATTCAAATCCGTCATTATCATTTTCTTTTAACCATATAAGTTGTTTTGGTGTCGGATTTTGTATTGTTTATTAGTATTCTTTAAGTTTATCATGTTGAAGTTGATTGTTTGAATTATTTTCTTTTATAATTTTTTTTATTTTATTTTCTACCTTAATTTGTTGTGTTTGATCTTCAAAATAGTTTAGATTTTTGAATTTTGTGTTCGTGAGATGATTTGTTTATTATTTTTGGGTCTTGGTGAAATGATTCAACATTTTGGGTCTATTTTAGTATTTTCAGATGATCCATTAGCTATTATTCACTTAATGAATATAAGAAATTGACATTTAAAAGGACAATGCTTTTTTTTAATTACTCTAAAAAAAAGAAAAAAAAAGGGGGAAATTTCATTGGTCATCTTAGGGGGCATCTAAGAAAACAAAGAGTCAAATGCATGCAGTGACTCTTAAGTTTTCAAGAAGATTGGGGGGGTTAATGCTCAACACCTATTTAAACCCCATTCTTCTTTTATTTTAAGGGTAACAAAAACAGAAGAAAAAAACTAAGAAAAAATTGGAAGAAGGAAAATCATAAGAAAAAAAAATCTTCTTCTAAAATATATATTTCATGTTTGGTGATCTTTGGAATTCAATCAAACTTGCTTCCATTATTTGCTTGTCATCAACTTTAGGTATCCCTCCTACATTTCATAATGTAATTTTGAATTATTGTTTATGTTCTTTTTTTTGTTTGGTTTAAGTTGTTTGTATTAAGTTTGTTTGATTTACTTAAGTCTATTGAGATTCTTATGTGATTATATTTATTATTATGTACATATATATTTGTTACTAATTGGTATAGTTTAATTTTACCTCATTATAGAATTAGTAAGTAAACTTATGCTTTGCTAAAAAAATATCAATTTAAAAGTTTTTAGTTTCTGGTCACTTAAAAAAAAGAAAAAAATAGGCTTTTTTTTTTTATAACAAAAACAATAAATCTGGTCATTTTTGCAAACATATGTAAATCTGGTCAATTTTGCAAACAAATGTAAATCTGGTCATTTTGCAAAAAACAATAAATCTGGTCATTTTTGCAAAAATGTAAATCAGGTCATTTTCGCAAAAAAATATACGTAAATATGGTCTTTACATAAATTATGTTTTTTTTCTTCTCTTAAATAAATATATGAAATTGCTATTGAAACAAATATACAAAATCGGTTAATTTGGCTTAGTAATCTAACTATTAGATAAAATTGATTATTTTTGCAATCTTCTTTCAAAGAGAACAAAGTGACCATTTTGTATAAAATAGAAATTTTACTAAAATGATCATTTCTGAAATTTTATTAATATAAAGAAATAAAAATTAAAACTAGCATATCACTACTTGTTCTAAAAGGAGGCTTAATTATTATTCTGTAAAAAAAATATTTTTTTTCTTTTGTTATTATTGTCAAGTAGTGATACTTAAATATCTATATTTGTTTCTTTTTTTAAAAACAAAATGTTAATTGAAAAGTTGCCAAAAAAATCATTTTCTTGTCTATATGTTGCACCAAATTTATTTATTCATTTTTTATCATTATTAAATAAAATTTGAGTAATTAATTATGAGTTTTTTTTCTTTTTTTTTTAAAAAAAGAAATTACTAAATAAAATTTAAAATAGCACCATGTGTTCGGTTACAATCCTTGGGGTGTATTATTTTCTAAAAAGTAAAAGGGGTCTTGTGTGCGGTTACGCTCCTAAGCCAATTATTTTTTTAAAAAAATAACTAACACAAATATAATTTTTTATCAAAAAAATTATTTTTATCCATATAAAAGTTAATAAAGCGATCGTGCTATTACCACGTGACTCGGGGGTGCCTCAAACCTTCCCTCTGGTCAATAAAGTTTCTTACTCAATCTCTGTATTCGTAGACTAAAAATAAATTCTTTTTTTTGAATTTTAAATTAGAAATTAACAGGTGACTTGGAACACCTAAAAACTCAATTCGAAGTGACAACTCTAAGAAAAATATTTTCCTTTTACTTTATTTTTTTTTTTAAAAAAACCTTCATATCCTTAACAATTGTAAAAAATAAATTGATGAGGTGTGACAGATCTGCCGACTCTACTGGGGATTTTTTTTTAGAATTCGAGCTTTGTAGAGTGACTATATTTGGCTATTTTGATTATTTGGATAAATTTTGTGTTTGTTGGCTAATTATGTTATTTCAATGATTCATCGTTTTGATATTATATTGTATATAAATAGTCTTCTCTCGCACCTCTGAGTCTCTAGAATTTTGTTGTATACTGTGTGTGCGGATATGCTCCACAAGGCTACTTCTGTCTAGGATGAGTCAGTGTGCGGTTACGCTCCAGATTCTAGGTTTTCGCACATGTTAGACGGGGTTGGACCACCAGTTAAGCCGGAGTAGCTCTGTTACCGGTACGCTGACCCTCTCCGGCTCGAGTTGTCTGCTCGAGTAAAGCCAATTGAGACACCTTTCATATAAATGCTAAACCTAAAAAAACTGTCTTTGGTATGCTACATTTATTTCCATCATGTGCATTTGACCTAGAAAAATCTAAAATAGG